>OX439483.1:168962625-169528794 GCA_949320155.1 Melangyna quadrimaculata
ACAAACAGTTTAAGAAGATAATAGAAGAAAACAGAATAGGTCAACCATCACTTTAAGTTTGAAAAGATGAGCATGAGATGAGAAAACGTGGAAAAATTCGATTTTCAAAAATGCTGATTTCGATTAGCTGATTCATGTTTGCCACAGTATACCAACAGAATCTGGAAACACATAACTTTTGGGCCGACTCTGAAGCTTAAACGCCTAAATAGCGGCCCAAATTAAAAAATATTTGAAATTGTATGGGAATTTGATTTAACTTCTCGAGGGTCTTGCCTCAAAAAAAAAAAAAAAAATAAATCGGGTGGCACAACGACTCATGAAGAACCAGGGCCTAGTGACTAACAACTCGCAACCATTCCTGTGTGCGCCTATCGACAGGAATGGAAGGGACCTTCAACTTAATGCCGAATCCGAACGGCTAGACGAGAAGCACTTATTCGTGACAAGTGATACTCTTGGAGGATTTGTCAATTCCTCGCAAGAGGCAGTAGCCCTGAAAAAAACTTTTTAGTTTTTAGGTGGACGAGGCTGGGAAGCGAACCCAGACCTCCAGCGTGACAGTTGAACGCACTAACCATTACGCTACGGGCTACTACTAGGTGAAATAGAAATGTTATTTTTGTTGTTCATTTAGGATGCTTAACAATAAAACACACTGTTCAAATTCGGCCAAAAAAAAAAATTGAGTAAATTACAGCAGCATAATGTTAGAATTAGTGCACAGTAATGGAAAGCGGTAGTGCTAAATAATTCCCATCCCAGATCAACCTGTGCGCCACACACATTTTTATTTGCATTAAAGATATTGGGGCATATTCATAGTCGCAGATAGACCCAGGTTTAACTAAACTACAGTTTAAGACAATTTTGGCTCAATGAATACGGACCGATTTTAATTACAAATTGTTGGTTTTATATTTTTATAAGATAATTAACTTGGTAACTTGGTGACTCTGCTAACATTTATTCTCTTATCTGCCGTTAACTTTTTTTCTCGGAACTCAAACATAAGTTGTTCTATGGTACATTTAACAGTCTCTCTTGTGTCATACCAAATTTTGATCTGTTTCGCATACAAAAGGAGATATTTCAGATTAACTTTTAACAAATGCCTGCTTCTAAACCTTATGACGAGCAGTGTATGTCTACAGTTGTATAAGCTTTGAAACATTCTATACCATAATTTATTTTTGTAAATGGCCGAAATTAATTATATTTTTTTTTCATTCATTCATATAACATACTGCTCAGTTATATATTTTGTTTTTTTTACTAGTAGACCCCTGCTTACGTTGCTTCGTCTGATTTCCAAAGTCAAAACCTATATGTTTAAATCCTAAGATACTTTCGAACTTAATATGGCAGAAGCTATATCCTTTTCCTTTCATTATGTTTAAGTGTCTTCCCGTTCTCACATTATAATAGAATACCTCATACTATAAACCTACAATTACAAAACTATAAAAAGCAACGCAGTTCCGTTGCTCCGCTAAGAGCATATTCAGTAGGCCCACAGAAGTCAATATCAGAACTTTTCAACAGGGGCCCCCTTACTAAATTCATAAATAGTTAACGTCTGGAATGAATTATGAAAACAAAACATTTCGGAATTTTTCACAATGTTGCTGGAAAATTCTCAGTTTTACCGGCGAATTCCAGAATCTACCAATATCGGGGGTTTAAAGTGACATCTGCTACTATTGTTTTTAATTACTTATAACTATAAAAATACCGGATTTTTTTAAATTTTAAAATTAGGGTTTCATCAATTTTACCCTCGCAGCCTAATATTATTGTTTGTTTTCTGTGCCATAATAATGTAAATTCATTTTTATTTTGTCTGTCGAATTGTTTATTTGTATACAGAATGTAAAAGAAGTAATAGGTTCAGCTTCATATGTTTTGAATATTTTACTGGACTATAAATCATCATATGAGGTGATGATTCAAAATACATAAATCATAGTCTTAGGGTAAAACTGCCCTTAAATTTTTACGTAAATTGAACAAAAGAATAATTTATACGGAAATACTCTTGAGCACCGAGAGCAGTTACTATTTCATCTTTAAGTTGTCAAAATTATAGTGTTCATATTAGAACGTAAGTTGTATGCTTATTTTGTGTCTGTGGCTGATGTAAGGCCCCACTGGCGAATATCAAATAAAGTGAATAATACCATCCCCTAAAACAAATGTAAGCTTTGTTAAATCATCGCAATGTTGCAACATTTGTATGCTAGTTCAACACTGTCCCCAGGTTAGAAATTTTTATAGTGTCCGTTTGTTCTTACCTAACATAGTAACCGATACAATTTTGGATGTCGCTTAACTTAGCGGAGCAAGGTCAGCAGAACAACAAAGTTTGATGGTCCTACAACGTGCTTATTAAATGCTTACTAGGCACCCAACAATAAAATTAAGTGCTCTAGTACTTTTGGAAATAATGACTGTTCTACCAACTTGATTTCAAGTTAGCAGACCAATTCTTTAAACGTCAGTGCTGCCAAAAACATTCCGGATTTTTCCTCAGTATAATGTTTTTCTTAATATTAAGTAGAAAACTAATAACTTTCCATAGATTTTCCATAACTTGTAAAGGGTATGAGACAATTTAATAATAACCTTAAAAATATAATTCTACGATGACAAGAACAATAAAAAAAAATATTTTATAAAGTTATTCAATAACATGCCTGTGCAAAACTAACCGGATTGCTGGGAGATTGCTAGTCTAATTGTTAAAGTAGCGGTTTTTTCGAGTCTTTTGACTCACGTCGTAGATTAAACAGACTTTACAAGTTGAGAGCTGTGTTAGTTGAAATTATATAGTGCAAAAAATGGCTAAAACACGTTATAGCAACGCGATTCGATACAAGGTAATTGAAAAGTTCCAAGCCGGTACAAAACAAAATTTAATATCTGAAATATTGCAAATTCCAACGTCAATGGTTTGTGACATCATTACAAAATTTAGAAGCGGGAAATCAGTAGAAGCAGATCATTTTGGTGGACGTCCTCGCAAAACAACTGTTCAAACTGATAGGCGCATAAAGAATTTTGTGCTTAAAGATCCTTTTGCAACTTCAAAGATAATTTGTGATGAATTAAATCTACCTATAGGGCCAAGTACGGTAAGGAAGCGTTTAAGAGATTTCGGTCTTTTTGCATTTCGACCAGCGAAGAAACCTGTTCTTACTGCTTAACATCGTAGAAAAAGGTAAGCCATGAAAGGTGTTTTGAAAAGACTTTAAATTCCTAATCAAAATATTTAACTTAGGGTTGAATTTGCAAAAAATCATCTTAACTGGTCCTTAAGCAAATGGAGGAGCGTGCTTTTCAGTGATGAAAGCAAATTCAAATTGTTTTACTCCGATGGTGCAAGGACAGTAAGGCGCTCAAAAGGGACGCGATTAAAGCCTGCAAATGTACTCTCTACAGTTAAGCACGGTGGAGCCTCGGTGATTGTTTGGGTCTGTTTTTCAGGCGCAGGCTGCGGTCCAATACACCAAATCACAGGAATTATGGACTGGTTTCAATATAAGGACATTTTGGAGGCAGTAATGCTTCCATATGCAGAGGAAGAAATGCCTTTGCGTTGGGTTTTTCAGCAGGATAATGACCCCAAACATTCGTCAAAGCTGCTAAAAGAGTGGTTTGCGACTAAAAATATTCGTGTTTTAGAATGGCCGTCTCAATCACCCGATCTAAACACAATTGAAAACTTTTGGGCCAAAAAAAAGCACACGTCAACAACTTTTCTTTTTGCAGCCTTGAAAAATGAATGGGAGAATATTCCTGCTTCTATTTTCGAAAATTTAATTCAGTCAATGCCTCGTCGATGTCGAGCTGTGATAAAAAATAGGGGTTACTGGACAAAATATTAAATACAAAATAATAATTAATTGTACAAGATAAAATCCGGTTAGTTTGTCACATTAAAATTCTGAATCAACTTTAATTTTTGACTATTTTTTTTTGTTTTAATGGATAATTTACCATGTTTTTTGTTTAAAATGATACAATTGTTTAGTAAAAATGGCGAAAAATTACAAACATTTGATTTGTTCATTTTTATCTCACAAACCAACACTCAATGCAGTTGACCAAAAAAAATCCGGAATGATTTTAACACCACTGTAGAAACAACTTTATTTGACAAAAAAAAAACTTGCCTTTATTTTTTGTTTGTAATGTATTCTGCGTTTTTAGTATATCTTATAGAAAACTACCGATCTCCTTAACCTAAGTGGCCTAGTTTTTTCGCTAAACCTTAGAAGCTCGAGTAGTTACGTTTTTTTCCGCTTTACTGACTGCACTATTAATCTTTTTTATGTTCGCATTTTAAAATGTGATAGCTCCAAATGAAGTAGTATGTACAATTATTAAGGATTTCATTTCTAAACAAAGGATTAAATCTTAGTAGGTTTTTAATCTCTTTTCGATAACCTTCTATATAAATATAGTTAACCATGCAGTCGAATGTTTTTGTGACAATTGCTGTCACATACAATTAATAACGTTTCAACAACGTTTCAAAAATGCACTCAAACGTGAAAATTTCCCTGTGAGAACAATATGCAGTCATGCCAGCTCAGCATAAATACTCTATGTGAGTGTAATATCCCACGGTGAGGTTCGAAGCAAAATTTATCCCGCTGCTTACCTTTACCCATGTTTATCCCGTACTTCTGTTCAAAACACAAATAAACATAGAACACTATAGGTAGTAGAGTACCTAAGGAGTTTAAATTTGTGTAGTCAATTCAAAAACTTTGCTCTTTGTTATTCTATATAGCTGTTATGTCTCCTTGAATTGCCGCGATATGTTAAATGAAGCGTGTCCTATATATTCCTGTCATATATATGACCCAATTGGTTTCTATATTGTGTAATATGTAAGTACTATTTTCAAAGCTGTACTAGCTGGTAAAATTTGGTAAGTATATTAGGGTGGTTGAAACAAATTACCTTTTTGTTTTATTCTTAAAGTTTAACTATTGGTTCTTTAGCATCTCTCATAAAATAGTGTAGCTATCAACAATAGCAATTAGCTCTCTCAGCGAAGTTTTTATGTATTTATATTTGCTCAAGTAAGTTTCGTGTCAAAAAAAAATTCAGGTTTTCGTTTTTCTTTTTCAAAATTTTCGAAATTCGCTTTAACACGATTTACTTTATAATTTTGTTTATACACTTAAAGTATTTGGATAGGAGAACTACATTTTCGATTTCATCTAAAAAATTAGAGTGTTGACGTTTTTGGTAAAAATGCCTTTTCTTCGTTTAATGCCCCATATATCGTTAATGGATTAACCAATTTTATTATTATTTTGCACAGGAATGTAGGTTCTTTTTAGAAAAACTTACTAGCAATTAGGCCTATTCTGCCATATCTGTTATTCTGCTATGAATTTTCTGTTATGATGCATAACAGATCTCCACCATAAAAGATATTTTATAACTGGTATTCAGGAGTTCGATCTTTTATAAAAGTCTGTTATGGAACTTCGAAATAGAAACATTTATTATATCAAATTATCAGCTGTAGTAAATTAAAAAAAAACTCGGCACTGACGAGTGACCAAAATTAAATTAACTTGCGGAATTTTCGTGTTTTGTTTTGCGAAGATAAATTGGTGTTCTATGTAATTTGTCCATTATCGTTTCTGAATTTAATACACTGGCAATATTAAGGCGACTCCTTTTTTACCTTTCATCCATAATAAGTGTTCTGTGCATTTCTGTGTAAAAATAATTTTGCTTGCAATTACGTATTTGTGTTTGTAGTTATGTATTTTAATATTATTTTAGTATATTCGTCTCCTTACAATAACAATTTATTAACAAAATAAAAGTTTTTACCTCATAAATTGAAATCTTTTATGATAAAAGTCAACAAAATCTGTCTTTTATTCTGTTATGGTTTATAACAGATTTCATAACAGAATTCGAACTGCAGAATACCAATTAATAAAAGAATAAAAGATTTTTTGACAGTTCGAAAATTTGTATGGAAATTGATAAAAGAATAACAGAATTAAAGAATAAAATATTGCGCCGAATAGGCCTAAATATTGCTAGTATTGCAATATTTGGCAAAATGCCAAACGAAAATGAGAAAATTCATTTCCAGGGGAAGTAAGTTTAGTCGGCGATCTTTCGCTAGAGTATCTTATGAGCAGCACAATGCAAACACATATAGGATCTCTGCTTGATGAAGATGCAGTATCAAGATAATCTGAATACCAACCTGTTTAATTTAAGGACAGTTAAAGTTTTGATTGAGCTTAATGACCTTACAGATATTAGAAAGCAGTCAGCAGTTCATCCAAGTTACAACCCGAAACCCTTGAAAGAAAAAAATAAATGGAACAACTATGATTGTGAGTCAGCGAGAAAAAAAACTTTTAAGCTTTTAAACATCTACCGAAGAACTGAAGTGGCTGAAGCAAAACTGAACTATCTACAAGCGCAACACAATTTCAAGGCAATATGTAAAAGAAGTAAGGCCACTTACTACCAACAAATTGATATCCAGTTTAGTATGGTAAGAGACAGCAAAGATTGGTGGAATCTAGCTTTACAGATTCGAAACAAAGAAAATAACGTCTTTCCTGATATATCTGCTTCAGAATTTCAACCATATTTTCATAATCTGCTTAACCCTAGCCGAGACTTAAATTTTATTTTGTACGCACATAACTTAATTGAAAACCGAGATGTGGACAAATCAATATCTGCAAATGAAATAAAAACTATGCTATCGAAGGTTAAACTTAATAAAGCCCCTGGTTGAAGATAAGATCACGTACGAGTTCCTGATAAACGCCACTGATGATTTTTTTAGAGCAACTAGCAAAACTCTTTACTCATATGTACAACGAATGTAGGATAGAAAAAGCCTTCAACAAATCAATTATATTTCCAATTTTTAAGAAAGGTGACATAAACCAGCCAAACAATTGCCGGGGTATCTCATTCATGAATTATATCGCGGAAACAATGATGGGAATCCTTAACGAGAGGCTGTATGCATGGGTGGAAAGAAACAATATCTTAACAGAATTCCAAGCGGGATTAAGGAGAAATTATTCTATTGTGGACAACGTTTACAATTTGGCATCAATAGTGCATATAAAGCTAGGGGAGTAAAAAAAGGTGTATGATTTTTTTTTGTAGATCTGAAGGCTGCTTTTGACAAGATCTCAAGAAGTTTATTAATCTATAAACTACACGCAATGGGAATTTCAACAAAGTTTGTTCGTCTGCTTGAAGCCGCATTTACGCTAACACTAATTCAGCGGTGTGGACCGGAAAAGAGATGTCGGAGTATTTTGAAACGCTTTTTGGTGTTAAACAAGGTTGCCTTCTATCTCCGCTCCTCTTCGCACTATACATAAATTATTTGCATGATTTTCTTAGAGGAGGTCTCCATATAGAAAACTTCAACATAAGGTTGCTACTATATGCAGATGATATGGTGATTCTGGCAGATGACATCAGAATTATGCAACAAATGATAAATCGACTTGAGGTTTTTTGTGAAATATGGAGTTTGGAAGTGAATATGTCCAAATCAGAGATAATGATATTTCGAAATGGAGGCAGGATATCGAACCAGGAAATATGGAAATTTAAAGGAGAACAAATACGAATTACTGCGAATTATAAATACCTGGGGAGTTCTTTTAACGCCAAAGATGATTTTTAGTAAACATGTTGAACTTCGAAACAATGCAGCGAAAAATAGCATAAATGCCACATGGAAATGTTTTTTAACAAGGAAACATATAAAGTTGCAATCAAAGTGGAAACTCTTCCAGGCAGTCTGCAGAGCTATACAAACATATGGTGCACAAGTCTGGGGCTTCGGATTTTTCGATGAAGTAGATAAACTTTAGAGGTATTTCCTAAAACGGATCTTAAAGCTACCATCAAGTACGTCAAACTACACCTTGCTGCTAGTAACTGGAGCTGAAGATGGTCATTTCTACACCCTAGATCTTCACTTGACTACCACATCAACTCTCTAAAATTCTTCTATGAAAAAATCAATTTTGGGTGAAAGAGCTCAATGAAGTCGGTTACATGGTCTACATTGGGATGAAGCATCTTGTACAAAAGAAGAACGGTCGCTTAAAAGTCTTAACATCTTGAACCGCCTGAAGCTTGAAGTTCATGAGGGTAGTACAAACAGGGCAACTGGAAGCAGTACTCGCATCTATAGACTCTTTGACTATACAAAAGGGCAAAACTATTTCATTGATGATTTTGATGTGGGTAAAATAGTATGGATTTTCAAAGCAAGATCTGACCTTATTTACTTAAATGCAAGCAAATTCAACCGTAATGATTCATCCGCGTGCAGTCTCTGTAATATGAGGGAGGACGAGGATATCCAACACTTCTTGGGCAGATGTCCTGTTTTAAGAGAATTCAGAGCCACATTTCTTGGAAAAACATTTTTAACAGAAAATGAAATAGTAGTTACACTGAACGGTGAAGGAGATTGGGATAGATTGGCAGCTACATAAAAGCTGTCATTTCTTACAGAAAACAACTCATCAACGAATTTAATTAGTATGTTCATAATCTAAAGTATTGGTCAATAGTTTTGAATTAATTATTGATTGTTATTTTCATTTTAATGTTAAAAAACTCATGAAAATAACATAAAATTATTGTACAAACATAATGCAAATAATATTATATCAATTTAAATTACCCGACAGGCGACTCTTAAAGTCATTGTCGTAAGTTTGGAATTGTTGACATAAGAGAACAAAAGGCTAAAAGAAAATGTATCTGTTTGTGAAACGAAGTTAAAAATAAATAAACAATACAATACAATATTGCATTTCGAAATCTTACAAAAAAATAAATTTTCTTATGAGCACAAAAATAAGAGAAAAAAAATATCAGTTTTAAGTACTTGTGAGCTTCTGACTACTTTTCACACTTTAAAAATGGAATTGCATTAATAAACACCAACTTTTTCACCAACTTGTTATTATTTCAAAAGCCTACCTGCATTCTATGTATCTTCATGTTAAATCGAAAGATAATTATTCATCAGAACTGCTTTAATTAAATTATTTTCAAACTTTTTTAAAGACTCTTAAAAAATAGGAAGTTGTTTCAGACTCACGTTTTTGCTGTCGATGCAGTATTTTTTGTTTGTTAATTCTTAAAGCAATAGATCATATGCATATTTACAATCATGAACACTAATTGAAGGATATAGCTAGGTATCGTAAGCATTAAAAAAAAACTCCTATGTCTATGATTGTGAGTTATTACAACAGCTTCAGAAGTTCACACTGTTCCTTACTGCATATTTTATTAAACTATAGGGATTGAATTCTTACCCTTACTGGTTTCTTTTTAATAAGGGGTGCGTGTCCTGGAAACTTCAGTTGTCTGACTTATACACGTGATTGGAGGAGTTACGGACATTTAGAATTTTGTATATCTGGTTGTATATGAAACGAACCACACTAAGGGGTCTACCACAAAACGCAATTAATAATGGCATCTTGCACCTTCGATACGTATTTATTTTATCTGGTTGAGTTTATTCGGAAGATCAATACCTTCCCCTTAGTTATTTTGCACTAATTGTGGTCAAATTGATTGACATATGTGTGTCTGTCTAGAATAGAAGTAAACATTATGCGTTTTGGGGTGACAATATGGAAACATTGAAGATCTTCACACAAGATAGTGAACTTTATTCTCAACTATTTGAACAGAGCGTAGCTATGTATTGTATATGCCTATTCAATATCATATGATAGGCAGTAGCCTTAGAGAGCAACAACCCTGAGCATAACGCATATGATAGATATAATCCTAATTAATTTAAGAAGTTGAATAGATTACCTCTAAAAATGAATGTTTTTAATGATAAAAATAACTTACCTACCTACTCATACCAAAATATGCACCATAAAGTGGCGAGTGGTTACTTGTCTTACGCGCGCAAGCAATCAGTGTTCCAAATCGCTATCCAATCACATTCATGGTGGTTTAATGACCATCGCAATTCATCTTTAACACTTACCGTTCTTGATTCGTATGTAGGGGCATCAACTGCTGCATACCGCATCAATGGAACCCGCAAGAAGTCCATTATAGGTACGCCGATGTACGAAGAGAAAATGCTATATAACCCCACAACAACAAAAAAAAAAAAGCACCAACAAATCATCATCTCCAGCACACCGCTTCTTGAGTTTCGAGATTAATTTGTATCTATACCGCAACTTTTATTATTTACACCTGGTGTAATAACAGGCATGGACAGATATCGAGAATACCTGTACATGCGTTCAGTCTTATGTGTGTATGAACACCTATAGTTATGCCCGATTGATAACCAAACTGCCAAAGGCCTCGTCTTCACGATTCAGACTCTTGTATAGATATACGCCGCGCGGCACCGCGGAACGCTCGCTCGCTCGCCTCAACTCATATATCATTTTCTGGTAGAGGAACGACGGCTTGACGAATGGCTTTTAGGCTTCACACTTATCTATAGACACCTCGCGGTTGATGCCGACTCGTAATTATGGATAGATTGAGGTGTAAGGAATGTGCCTGCGAACATGTTATAATGGACTCATCAGAAGTTTGACTCTCGAGATACATATACGGACTATTATACATATGAGAGTGTAAAGTGTGTGGTTGCGGGGTTCTCTGTTCTTCTAATTGATTGTTTCCAAGTCACTATATGTATGAGTCAAATTGACAAATGTTTTTAAATTCCTTGCTGACGGTCATTATTTAAACCAAAGTTTATGTGCCTTTCAATATCTCGCAAACGTACCTACATACATGTACCAGACCCTAAAAAAAACATTTTTCAATTTTAACACTTTTATGATGCTATATTGGGTGATAAATTGAGTGCAAACCATAGTTAAGGTAATATTCTTTTTTTGTTTTGTAAACCGGAAAACTGACTTGGTACAGTGAAAACTAACAAACAAAAATGCCCAACGACATAAATGCAAGAGTGAGTTGTATTTCACATTGTCATTTGTCCAAGATATTTGCACCGCAATTGTAATTTGATACAACTGGGAAGCAGTTTCTCCAGCACAATATAAAAAACAATTTAAATTTTACACTGGCATTGGAACTTGGAACTGCACTTACAGGCTCATCATCATATACTGCGCGGTAAATTGATATTTTAAAAGGGCGAACTTCGAGGAGAGTATGCGTTTCTTTAGTCTCACTTCGATTAATTCGACATTTGGTTTCGGAAACTGTGGTTTTTAAGAGGATGTTGAGTAAACGAATGAAGAGACTATGTGTATATGGGCTCCATAAAATCAGTTCTTATATTTCCTTGCTATACATGAGTGATTAGGTGTGTTTTGCTGTGGGACGCGTCGACATAGCAAATCAATGTTTCTGACAGCTAAAATCTAACCATTTTGGGACTCTTTGGAGAAGAGAGACCTTCATATTTTAAAAAAGGTTTTTTTCGAATTTTCAGAAGTACAACCCCCAAATATGAAAGTTTAACTTGACAAAAAATCTTCTCAAAGTTAAAGCAAGATTGATTAAGTTTTAGCAGAAGTTTTTAATGCTTGAAAATTGGATTTTTTTTTTTCAAAAATCAAAAACTTACTCGACATGAATCAAAAACATAAACACATACATGCATACATACATATATCCAAACAAAAATCCTTCAAAAACGAAAACAAATAAAATGCACGAATAGATCAAACGAATTAATTTGATGGCTTAACAATTAAGCAGTTATGGGAAAGTCAAAGTGTAAACAAAGTCAAAAGTTTAAAAACTATTTTTTTCTAAGATTTTTTTTTATTATTTTTTTGTAAAACTTCAGAATGCAATATCGTTTGTTTTTTTTTTTGAAATACTTGTTTGCGAAATCAAAACAAAATAAGCGCAGTTATTTAAGAAACATGAGGGAATGGCCAAAATTAAAAGCAATTTTCTAAAAAAAAACAAATCTCTATTTCCGTAGGCACGAAGTATAATCAAAATACCTGCAGCCGTAAAAACAAAAAATGATATTTTTGGATCGAATTTTTGCTCTAACTCATTTAGAAAGTTAAGCTGTCCATTTCAAGATGTGCCAGAACAAAAATTCGTATTTCTGTTCAAGAGAATTACATGAAAATTTAATATATCAAATTTGAAGCAAATAGACGCACAGGCCGATGAACGTCATGTCGAAAGTTTTTTTTTTTAGATTCCTCCACCTTTTTTTTTTTTTTTTTTTTTTTAATGATTTTTATTTCAAGAACTTTACAATATTTTTGTTTATCTTTCATTAGATGACATGGCCTACGCCGCGCCGGCCGTCTTTTTCTGTAACTGAGTGCAATTTTTTTTTTTTTTTTTTTTTTTTTTTTTTTTTTTTTTTATATATATAGTACGCGCACTCAAGGGGTTTTTGATACCCTTAAATTGTTAAATTAAACACAGTGCGAGCGTTAGGAAAACAGGGAAGGATTAAAGAGGAGATGCCCATGCACATTGGTTTTGAACCTTTGAATATCGAAATGGAAGGAAAAAATAGAGCCGGGTAAAGCATTCCACATTCGGGTAGTTCGGCTAAAAAAAGAATCTCTATACTTGACCGTACGTCCGAAGTTGGGCTCAAGGGTAAACTGATGTGCATTCCTGAAAGTACGAGTATTACGGTTAAATTCTTTTAGGGGCGGAATGCAACTGGCTATTTCAGTAGAGCACTGCTTATAAAAATAACGGTAAAACAACGAAAGACATGAAACATTGCGGCGGTGTTCGATTGTTGCAAATGCTTCCGTTATATTACTGTCACCTATCATTTTCATAGCTCTTCTTTGTATCCTATCCAAAAGACACAAGTGGGTTGATGGAGCACCTGCCCAAACATGGGAATTGTACTCGAGTTTTGGACGAATAAAGGCTTTATATATAACAGCCAGATCAGATGGGGTGAAAAATTTCTTGCATCGCCGTAGAAAACCCAAACACTTAGCAGCATTTTTGGCGACATCAAAAATGTGATCATTCCACACAAGGTGGTCTGTGATACACATACCGAGTACTGAAAGCTTTTCGGTTTCAAAAATGCAAGTGCCATTCATGGAAGAAGACAGCATTGAGATTTAGAAGCATTAAATTCCACGCGGTTTTTGATTCCCCATTGGACAATGCTGTCAAGATCAGAATTTAATGAGCTTATCATACGCTGCCGTTCGAGTTCCACATCCGAAGGACATGGATGTGAATCTAAAAACGAATATGAAAAGCTGAGGGTACTGTCGTCAGGGAAACAGTTTAATGGATTAGAAGTTTCAGATAAAAGATCATTTATGAAAATAAGGAAGAGAGTCGGGGACAAAACGGAGCCCTGGGGTACACCAGCATTTATTTTGTGGATTTCAGACTTGAAACCGTCTAATACAACTTGTATTGAGCGGTCCGAAAGGTAATTTCTAATCCAACGAAGAAGAGATTCATCGATAACAAATGCGCGTATTTTCGATAAGAAAGCTTGATGCCAAACTCTATCAAACGCTTTAGAAATATCAAGCGCAATAATCTTACTTTCTCTAAATCGATGTAAAGATTTGTTCAACTGTTCGGTGGGATATACCATCAGATCACCAATGGACCTATTGCTTCGAAAGCCGTACTGCCGGTCATTAAGAAGCTTTCGTTCTTCGAGATATTTCTTGAGCTAGTCAAAACTTTTCTTTTTGCAGCCTTGAAAAATGAATGGGAGAATATTCCTGCTTCTATTTTCGAAAATTTAATTCAGTCAATGCCTCGTCGATGTCGAGCTGTGATAAAAAATAGGGGTTACTGGACAAAATATTAAATACAAAATAATAATTAATTGTACAAGATAAAATCCGGTTAGTTTGCACATTAAAATTCTGAATCAACTTTAATTTTTGACTATTATTTTTTGTTTTAATGGATAATTTACCATGTTTTTTGTTTAAAATGATACAATTGTTTAATAAAAATGGCAAAAAATTACAAACATTTGATTTGTTCATTTTTATCTCACAAACCAACATTCAATGCAGTTGACCAAAAAAATCCGGAATGATTTTGACACCACTGTACCTATATACGGAGACTTTTTGAGTCTGGAATTTTAAAGTGTTGGATTCAATAAATGTTGGTAATATTTTTTCGAAAAAAATGTTGAGTTTTTATTTTTCGTTGTTGTTTGATTAAAAGTATTTATAGTCATATTCTCCCAATTATAAGAAGTACTTTAAATAATATGTTAGCAAACAATAAAAAGTTGAAGTTGTACGGAGACTTTTTTGATACAGCGTACATATATGTACGACACACGAGTGTGTACATGTACGTACACGAATAATTAAGTGCAGCTCACGAGTTGCCTTCTTCGTTGGCTCTCTAATTATCACTCATCGAAATTACTATTGCGCAACACAAATAATAATAATTAACTTATTTCCATCATCTCAGCTCTCAAATATTAATTTATTTATTTTTAGCAATTGGCTGACTTTCACATTCTCGACAACAAGATAGACCTATTTTAATGTTTAAACAATTCAATGTCGATATTTTACGAGTTCATTTTTTAATATTATTCAATTTATGGATACCTATGTAATCCCTGTATATATTTAATTTACCTATACATATGTGTTTTAAATGCATATACATATGAAAAATATGTATATTATTATTTCTGTTGGCTCGTTACTATAATAATCTCTTGTTTGAAGATTTAAGCTACACATATGAATATTAATATAAAGTCCGATGATGACTCGCTATACGATACCTAAAATAATTTTTTAATTTTTTGGGTTGACATGTAAAACCTTTTTAGAATACTAATGAGAATAATGATTTATGCGGTATTATGGGACTATTAAAAACAAATAAACATAAAACACTTTTTTTGTTATTACTATTCGAACTGTGTCATTGCGCGGAATATCGATTCAATAGTATAGCCATCAGGCACGGGCTTCGTTTGCTAAAGTCGTAGTATAGGAACACTCAACTGAAAGCAAATGGACCTTAGAGTTGAGATCGAATTATGCGTCTTTTGGAATTCAAACAATTTATATTATGATACCTGCATACTAATTAATAACTTACTTAAGATATTTTGTGAGCAGTTCACGTAACTTTCCAGTGTGGTGTGCTTGAAGGTGGCAAAACGTCAAATATACGCCTTTGTTTTCAAATAATCTTATATGTATGTTGTATTATACAATATTGCAATTGAAGGTGACAGAAGTTGAATCATTTTTATCTTATGAGATTTGCTTCTTTATGCGAAAAATATCTTTATTGTAATTTGCCATTTTAAAGATTAAAGATGGATGTCATTGGCACGAGTTAACATCGTATGTACGTACACACAACACACACACATTCATATGTAATACAACATATTTAAAACTCTTAACTTATCGCAAAATATCATAATGCGAACGAAGCCTTGTCACAAAAAGTAATCGGAGAGTGAATAATAAAATGTTGACGGAAACCGGAAACGGGAAGTCCATCTTCCTATCGAAGGAAGACATGTGCAGACCAGAGAAACACATCCCCTTCATATCTTTATCGATGATGCTGATGCCTCATAGCATGCCACGAGAAAAGAGCGAGTAAATTACGTGGGGGTGTCTAATGTACCATTAACTTCAGACCAACGGCCATCATCCATCCATGTAGGTCCATGGAGTACTAATGTGTTTTCAATCTGTGGAAAAAATAGAAAAAAAAAAGAAAAAAAAGGGTGGGTGAATATTAGGGGTGATGATGTAGAATATCATCATATATCCTAACGTATGTGTGTTTCTGCCTTATGTGTCATATTTGCGAGTATGTATATTATTCATGTGACATGTAGAGGCGCCCTCAGATGTTCGGCAATTCACTTGGTCTATTCTATACCCATCTACGTTTTTATCTCTTCCGCAACCTACTCACATTAAAATTACTATGGCTTTGGTTGGGATATGGTTGTTCACGTTCACAAACATCAAGTTGAAACTAGTGTTTGTATAGTGTAGTTCTCCCTATCATCATTTATTATGTGGGTGTGGGAAGTTTTCGCAGCTTATAGTGGGTATGATGCTTTATCTCATGCATTTATATTTGAAAAATACACATTCTGCGAAATATTGTACCTAAGTGTTGTTACATTTTATTTTATCTTCTTACCGCATCTGTTTTCAAACTCAAAGATTCAAATGAATGTTGAACACCTGAAAATTTGAACACCTGTACGTAGGTACCTAAACACTTTTAGGTATGCTCATCTTTTGCACCCTGCTAGGTATCGCATTGTCAAAAACATTTTCATGCTGAAAATCCTTTTGCAAATTAAAAAAAAATAGGTATCTATACGAAGGAATTTACAGTGTAGGTATAAGGTACACAATACATCACAACACATACCTTCAGTGGAGAGTATTTTGGTGACCAGGTAGCAAATAAAGCAAGTATTCTTGTGCCCTAGAGAGCATTTAATAATGCCATATAGTATATGTTAACCTTTCCATTCACAGGAAGAAGAGGTAATTATTTCATAGCTTAGGGCATAAAGACTCTTAAAACGTATGCTCCTTCCAAGGAAAATTATAATAATCTCACTAGGTAGGAATGTGAGCATTCCTATTTCCTACGCTCAAGTTTATACTCCTGGATTTGTGTGTAAGTACAATGCACATATATTATATGCAAGATAAATTTGCATATACTCTAAACAGTGCCAAAGATACCTAACCATCTACCTAAAAGTACGCATAAACCCAGTAAAATTTTCTTGTGAACTTGATTAAGACGCTTTGAAAGCTTTACATTCATGACAACAACAACAAAAAATGACCTAGCAATAGCAGCAATATACAGCTGCAGACTTAAGTGCTTCAACTCCAGAGTACCTACATGCTTTAATCCCACTTCAACAAAATAATAATAAAAAAAAAAAAAAGAAAAACGTAAACAACTTCAGACTGTGTTTTATGTGGAGATCAAATAATTAAGATCAAATGCACATGAACACGAATAAATCATTGCGATGAATATTTGCTCTATAGGGGGACTTTATTTCTTTCGCGCGTAAGCTCTGCTGAAAGCCATTATTTATGGACAAGCGTTAATAAAAAGGATACCGTTACAGTAAAAACAAAACAAAACAAAAAAAAATATAAATCGATGACTGACTTGGGTATATAAAACATATAGCTCCTGTGGGGAATATACGGATCACTTCATTTTGATGCATCTGATGAGCAATTCAGTGCAAAATTTTTAATTTCGAATTAAAAAAAAAAGTAGAAAGTCTATTTCGGTCACCATATGGTAGAATTTTAATTGGAAATATTATAGATAGGTGCAGATACACATGTACCTAGATAAAGTATATTTATATTTGCACTTAGATATTATTGACTGAAATAAACTTTAAAAGGCATTTATGCAACTGGACAGCCGATTTTTTTTTTCAATAATTCAAAAAATATTTAAAATCCTAGACCTGGCTTCTATATGTACATCTTTATAGTTTTATGTGTACATGTACACAGCTACTCGTATACGATGATGAGAAATAATTAAACTGTATGTATGTGTATATATGCTTGCCTACCTATAGGTAGAGTTTTCTTAATACCTGTAACATATAGGGGCATATATATTCATAGTCGCAGATAGACCCAGGTTTAACTAAACTAAAGTTTAAGACAATTTTGGTTCAATGAATACAGACCGATTTTAATTACAAATTGTTGGTTTTATATTTTTATAAGATAATTAACTTGGTATACTACACAAATAGCTTCAAATATTTTGAAATGATAACCTTAAAAAAATAGAATCAACGTCTGAAAAATCAACCAAAGCTATGTTTAAGTTAGACCCAGGTCTAAAATGACTATGAATATGCCCCATAGTCTCCATTGTTTATCAGTTATAATCACCTCCTTTTTCTGGTATTTACCCTTTAAAACTTTGAAAATATGCAATTTAGGTAAAAAGCAACTCAATGTAAATTTGTTTGTTATAAAATTTACGATAAGATGGCATTAGTTTTAAATTCATAAAAAATCGGAGGTTAGCATTCTCCGTAACTGAAATCAACCCGCTACCGAAACCAACACTACGCCTCGGATAATTAATGATAACTCGTTGACGACTTTTGGCTATTGTACCCGGACAAAGATTGGTTTCTGGAATAAGAAGATGCTTCTTGACGATGGAAAAGAAGGTCCTCAGAATGCCAGATTCCTGCAACTAGAGAAGGAATTCATGCGGTATAGGATGGACATCTTAGGGATAAGTGAAGTTAGATGGCTGGGCTTGGGGAAGTTTAAGTCACCAACCCGTAACACTGTACTATTCTATTCCGGAAAAACACCTGGAAGCGCTCGGGAATCTGGCGTTGGATTGCTGCTTTCCAAAACAGCTCTCAAAAGCTTAATTTCCTGGGAGCCTTTAGGTGACAGGATCCTGAAAGCCAGGTTCCGGACTAGAGTACGTCGCGTCACCATCATACAGTATTACGCCCCAACTTTGCTTTCTTCTGACGAGGAGAAGGAGGCCTTTTATAACCGGCTGAGTGCTGCTTATGATAGCATTCCACGAGGTGATATAATTATGGTGATGGGAGACTTAAATGCCAAGGTTGGCAATGACAACACTGGGCTAAGGCATGTCATGGGAAAACATGGTGTTGATAACCGAAACGACAATGGCTAACGATTTGTCGATTTCTGCAACGCCAACGGCCTTGTTATTCGAGGGACCATGTTCGAGCATAAGACGTGCCACAAAGTCAGTTGGGTGTCGACTGACAGACAAGCAACTTCCAACCAAATTGACCACTTCGCGATCAGCCGGCGTTTTAGAAGCAGTCTCCAGGACGTCCGTAACAGAAGAGGTGCTGACATGGGAATGGCCCGGGACCACCATCTGATGGTTGCTACCGTAAGATTGCGTACAGCTGCAGTTCGGAGATCCCAAGGAAACACTCGAATGCCCAAGTTTAATACAGATAGACTAAAGGATCCCGCAGTGCGCCAACAACTAGGGGACCACCTTTCACAAGGATTGAACGCAATCAGCAGCACGGAAACCACATCCATCGAAAATCATTGGTGTGCTGTGAAAAATGTGTTCATATCCGGTGCTGAAAGTATAGTCGGCCGGGCGCAAGGGAGAAATAGTGCTTGGCTTTCCGACGAAACTTGGGCAAGGATCGAAGAAAGGAAACACCTTAAAGCTCGCATCGCAGCTACCCCAGCAGCAGGGAGAAACGAGCTTGAGTCTACGTACCGCATGAAGATGAGGGAAGTTCACCGTAGTGTGCGACGTGATAAGCGTAACTACATCATTGGCTACAGAAGCAGAAGAAGCCGCTAGTAGGTGTGACAGTAGGACCGTCTACAGAATTACCAAAGAGATACATGGCTGCGTTCGGAATGCCGTCCAAAATGTGGAGAAACAACTCTTTTAGCTTAAAGACCAAGTTACTACTGTTCCGCTCCAATGTTGAATCCGTTCTGCTTTACGGCTGCAGCAATTGGAAAGTCACTGACACTGTCACTAGAATGCTGCAAACCTTCGTTAATAGATGTCTACGAAACATCTTGAGGATTTTCTGGCCCAACCATATCTCCAATGCCGAACTTCATGCGAGAACGGGTCAGGAGCCCATAGACTCCATTATACGAAGAAGAAAGTGGCAGTGGATTGGCCATACGCTTCGAAAAGGCGATCGGTGCATTGCATCTCAAGCAATGCAGCGGAACCCGCTCACACAGGAGGGAAGACAAGTGGGCCGGCCTAGAAGTACATGGCGAAGAACGGTCGAACAGGAATCGGCACGACTGGGGAAAAGTTGGAGAGAGCTGAAATATATTTCAAGAAATCGTACACGATGGTGCGTAGGTGTAGTGGAGGCCCTATGTCCCGTAAGGGAAACATCACGGACGTAATAGGTCCGAGGACCTAAGTAAGTAAGTAGTAAGTATATATTTTGTGTGTTTTGTTCCAAACCTAAGAACTTACTTTCACCTGAGCATTGACGCAAACATTTTGAGCTGCACTTACTTAACATCATGTCTCTTGTCCAAACTATAAGACCGATTTAGATTAGAAAGGATTCTAGAATTTCGTCTTGTAATACTCTAGAATACTTAATACCACAATTAGAATTGGATAATTTCAGCTTATCTGATAATCAGTTTTTTAGAAAAATAAAAAAAAAAATAAAAAGAAAGTGCTCTAGAACGACGAAAAAATACGATGTACTGAATCTTTAACTCAAAGCTGACGACTTGTCCACAACGAAAACTGCAACAGACCAAATTTTTCTTCTAACTGCATGTTTTAGCTATAACTGTACCGAATTTATAACATAATGTTACAACTTTTAAATAATTGAATAAAACTAATCCATCTATCTATGTATTGTATGTGCGAATATCTCTTAATAAAACTCTAATGTCACATTATTTATGAATTAAACAAGATTCTTATAAAAAGATTTCCACCAAACAGGTAAAATTGCATGCCAAATTGTAAATCATAGTTAAATAATTTAGTAATTTTATTAATATTAAACAAATTTTTAAGTTCTTCTCAAATACCTTCTATTTATAGATACATATACCTTTTTTATATCCACAGATAAAGGACACGAAATTCTTAAAGAATTTCAAGTGGTATGTTTTATGACTGATATGGGCTCCTTAAAGCAACATACCACTCAAATGATTTGTTTTGGTAAAATAAGAAAACATTCTCACTTCGGACAGCTCCTTTTCTATTTGTTTGTTTGTTTGCTTAAGTCATTGTGGCGTCATGTTGCACTATCGTATTTCATGTTAAACATATTTCAACGTATCTCGATCGTGTCAATCTCTGCAACTGTGAGGTAATTTATTGTTACGAAATATTAAGAAGACACACAATTTTATAGCAATGAATAAAGCGACGATAGTTTAGCTAGTAGAAAAGTGGATAGTAAAGGACAATGGGCAAAAATGTATGGAGCGTGGGGCCAGCACCAATAAGAACGGCCTTCATATCGTATATAGGTACATATTTATGCATTCATTATCCGTTAACCGTTTGTCCCAATTCGCTGTGTGACAAAAGTTATTTTTTGGAGTATTTAATTTATAAAAAATACAAATATTGGTTTTTAAATAATATTTTTGTTGTCAAAATCATCTCTGGAAAAAAGCAAAAAAATACCAGTATTAACCACATTTATCAGAATAAAAATCGGTATTGTTTTTAAAATTCGTTTGCAATTCGTAAAAGAAAGACAAAACAACTCACAAATCGTCCCTCAAAACCACCCTTCCCAACTAACAATGCAGCTTCTTTTAGCTTAAAAATATTGATGTGCCTCAGGTTTCACTTTATATAAAGCTCCGGTACGACCTTCAGCGGAATTAAATTTCTTATACATGTAACGAAGTGGATAACTGCTTATTTAAAGCCGAAAAGAAATAAAAAAAAGAAGATTTACCGAGTTTGCGAGCTGTCACTCGAATAGGCTCCTAAAATTGATATAACAGAAGATGATTGAAGATGTCACTCTAAAAAGGCTGCATAAAATTTTTATATAAGTTGTTGCCTTTAAAAGTTTTCTGTAACCATTTTCAATAAGCTTTATTGAATACTTCGATACGGCTTGTTAGTCTTACTAAAGAATCATAAACGAATGCCCACGTTCGGATGGAAGGCAGACATATGGTATCTACTTTAGCATCTGCTACGTTTTCAAACCACCTAAACCGTGTATGTAACCGAACCAAACGAAAACGAAGAAAATAAACAGGTGAGATATTAGCAGAAGTACCTATCCTAAACCAACGCCAAAGCGGCGCGGAACATTCGCCGACAGCAGCTTTTTTTTTGTTTTTTAGCATTATTTGTTTGTCATTTATTTTTTATGATTGACAATGATTCGCCCTGCATAGCGAATGTTCCGCGTTAATTTGGGAGAGCCTTAATCCAAACAGATCCAAACATTTTTGGGATAGCCTAAGATTTCTTTTTCATATCAGCTGTTTGGTTCGTGGGCTGGTTTTTTCTTAAGGCATTACAACAACACGAACAAATCTAGATACCATTGGCGACGTACCCGAACGCGGCCAATATGTCAATCTATAATATAGAAGCTCGAATTTGTATAAGTCAATTTAAAGAAGCTTTTTAAAAATACTCTATTCACATTTATAATTATATATGTATATTGAATAAATTGAACACGTGATAATTCATTTTACTTGATTTGTCTTTTTGAGCATTTGGAAAGCTACTTTTCGTTGGTTTAAGACATAAGCTTCAATGCACGATAATCAGAAATAAGGTTTATGCTATTCAGATAAACATAACATTCGGCACTTTCGTGACGTGACGTCACAGTCAGCTTTTATGTTTTTGTTCTATTTTAAGTGAAGATCATAATTAATTTAAGTATTCAAATAAATTGTTTTTAAATTCTTAATGAGCAGTTTAAAAATAGAAAAAATTATAGTAACAATCAAATAAAGTTAATTATTTTTATTCTCTCCGAACATAAGCAGATGATTGTAACGCCACACCCCTAATGAGCATACCTTGTTTCTGTTAATCGTGCTTAAGTGGCCGTGTTTTTTCGGATTGAAATTATCAAAAATATGCATTATTACTTAGTTTATTTTAAGACTATTGGTATTAATTTAAGACTATTGAAATGAAAATGGAGCAAGGGTACTGCTAAACAAATCGTTTAGGTACATTTGTTTCCTCACGCGAAATGTATAAGAGAGTTAAAGAAATCTTGTTCATGTGTGAAAACTTTTATAGAAGCTCGGATTTATTTAAGGAAAATTTAATGTTTTAAAAAAGGAAAAAGCTGATTAAGTTTTTGCATCTCCCAAATTATATCTAAGATGGCTGAGTGGTTAGAGTGATGGACTGTCACGTAGGAGTTCCTGAGATCGAGGTAAAAAAATAATTTATGTTTTATAATTGTTTCCAATACTATAATTAATAAATAATTGAATTTGATACTTTATTTTTTTTTATTTATTTTTGTTCACCTTCTATAAGACTTGTATTTCACTTTTATACAACCATGTCCCAAGCTATCTGTCAAGTTGAAGTGTCATTCAAAGTCCCAATATCGCTCGTTAAAACTTCGTATCGGCTTTTTTTTAGGCTTTTATACAATCTTCTACTTTTAAAAGATCTGCGAATAAGTTTATAAGAAGATTTTCCGAAATCACGTATACAAGATATATTAGCTTGTATCACATTCTCCTTTTTATGCTTAAGTAAACTTTACAAATATCTTATGGAACTTCTAAAGCCTATTCTATTAAGCCGAACCGAAGCTGAAATGTTAGTTGGGTTATATATTATTATAATGGGTTGAAATATTTTTAGCTTATTCCTTATTTAGTAACAACAAAATTGGTATTTCATTTATTACGGGCTGATCACAAAATGGACAAAAAAAAAAATATAATATATTGTTTGATTTTTATGGTACTAAAAGATTTTTAACTCAGTCAGTTCCTTACCGATTTTAAGTTTCTTTGCGGTTTTTCAAAGAAGAATGTTAGTCTCTTTTTTATCAAATACAAAAATCACTTATGTGGAATTCCTTTCAACCATTTCAAATCGGTTATTTTTTTTGATTGAAAAGAATTTTGTAAAAAAAATCCATTCTTTTATGTGATTGTGTTGGTATCTACCCTTTGACAGGAATTTTTATAAACAAATTATTGCGCCTGAAATTGAATAAATTTTCATTGCCGTTTGACGACTGATAAGATCTTTTAAGCACTTGTATTATATTTCTGATTACTACTAATCCAATCAACACACAGTTTTTTGTATTTATTTGCAATTATTTTCTTAAATTCGTTTTTTTGGCTGTCAAAAGGTTGAAAAGAATTCAACATAATCCAGGTCCTTGTTCTACACAAAAATCACTAAATAGTCCAGAATCAAAGCCAGGTCGTCGTTTTTGAACAAGTAGATAAAAAAAAAAAAAACATATTAACACTAAATCTTCGTTTTCATTATCGTATCGTTATTTTAGATAAACTGTGTTAAACTTGTACTTGGTTTTGTAGCTTGAGCAAAAAATGTTTATAAACCACCAAGACACTTAAAATCGGTAAAAAACTGACTGAGTTAAAAATCTTTTAGTACCATAAAAAGTAAAAAAAAAATGTTCTATTTTTGGTTAATATTTTTTTTTTGACCTATTTAGGAATCATTTCTTAAAAAATGTAAAACTATTATCTTCGTTACTAAATAAGGAATAAGTTGAAAAAAAATTTGAACCCCTAATTGTATATAAAAGGGTGGTTTGTGGGTGTTTTTGTGGGTTGTTTTGTCCAATTTTTAAGAATTGCAAATTAAAACCTTGAAAATAATACCCATTTTTATTACGATAAATGAGATACAAATTAATGTTTGTTTGTCGTTTCCCAGAGATGATTTTGACATCAAAAATATTATTTAAAAAACAATATTTGTATTTTTTTACAAATTAAATACTCCAAAAACTGCTTTTTGCAAAGAACTTAATTCCAAAAAATTGGCTTAAATCGATCGAAAAATACACAAAATATAAAAAAAAAAAAAAACTATGGAAAACAAGAATTGTGACCCTAAAACTCATTTTAATCAAAATTACATAACTTTTGCCACACAGCGAATTTGGACAAACGGTTAACGGATAATGAATGCATAAACATGTACCTATATACGATATGAAGGCCGTTTTTATTGGTGCTGGGCTCAATTTGCCCAATGCCCTTTACCTTTTACCAGTAGCGGATCCAGGGGGTTGGCTATAGGGGCTAAAGCCCCCCCCCCCACAGCCGAATCATAAAATGATTAAAAGTATAGAAAGCAATACATTACAACGTGTAGAATTTCATATTCCGTCTAAAATATTGTTAAGATATGAGATTTGATGGACAAAATAACGTGGTTGGGGTTGAACTATTTGCATACACGTTATGTAATTTTTTTTCTAAGCCCTAAGATTGGGGCTAAAGTCTGAAGCGAATTGGACAAAAACTAAGTTGGGGGCTATGAATATGAACATGTTTCATGCCACGACAATTTTTCCCTAAAAATAAAACCTAGAAAATTGGGAAGAAAAAAACAGCTTTGGAGCAATAAGGTCTGAGAATATTGGACAAAAAACCTAGCCAGGGTTAAGCAACTTACTTCCGAAAAACTAACCTTATTACAGAGAGTTTTTGGGGCTCAAGTCTAGGGACTGCCAAAGTAAGTAAAAAGAGATAAAAATGGCCGGGGCTTAACATTAACGTGTCAAATGCCCCAACTATTTATACTAAAAACAAAGCTAATTTACAGAAAGAAACGCATTTGAGGCTTAAACCATTTGATAACAACGGGATGTCAAGTTTAGTGTAAATGTTAAATACAACAGGAATTGTTTCTCACGGCCTTGGCTGGGCTTAGAAATTTTCGGGGCTACGTTTTCAAAATTTGAAAGGTCCAAGGCAATAATTGTACATAAAAAACATTTTTGTACTATGCAATAACATACAAATTCTACAAATTCCAAAAGCGTGAGTTTTCTCTGTGCTCGCCCAGAAAATCATGCAAAAGCAAATGAATATTTTCAATCCCTCTAGACTCTAGAATGACGTGCAAATTTGTTCGACATATTTTTTTAGCATGAATAAAAAGTGTATGCAGCGTAAACACAAAAATTAATCCACGCTGGCACAATTGGGCCACGGCTTATTTCTTAGAGCAGCTTTGTCTTATGTCCTAAAGTGTCAGTTTGAACAAAATAGTTTCTCGTTGATTTGGCTAATTCACGAAAAATGAGATCTCAGAGGACTGATACCGTGTCAAAGCACATTTATGATCTTTTGTCAGTACTAACACTTAAATATAATTTTTCGGAACTAGCCAATTATAAACAGTTTTCAAATCTTGTCAAACATGGGAAGTTCAAAACATACCCACAGCTAATTTAAAAATATAACTACATAAGGTAGGTACCTAATCAATTTTTAAATAATATAAATAAACGAATTTGTACGCGTGGTTTAAGCATATATGGCTCAAATTATTATTTTGGTGCACCTTTGAATTTGCTTCTATCTCCGCTACAGCAATTATGTATGAATAATTGTTATTGTACTGTGTAGATATTGAAAACATTTTAAAGCGCGACAGGAGCGGATATAAAGGTACACAAAAAACGGATATCATTAAAATGAAAGTGGAAATGTCAAAATTCGTTGTCTTTTATATAACTACATGTATCTCCATATATCTTTTCAACAAAAAAATACTTAAACCTTAAAAGTTAGACCGCACTCGCCGGAACTACACTTCACACGAATTCGTATGAATTTGTATGAAGTTCAGTTGCCGCTTAGTGCGATGTATCTCCTAAAATTTCATAAAAAATAATTTTTTGCCGCGTTGTCGTGAAGTGTAGTTCGGCTGAAGTTGGTACGGTCATGCATTAAACCTTAACTCTCTATTATATGTTATAAATTATAAAATGTATCGTAGGACAAGCAAATTTTATTACTTAAGGTCTCAAACTGGATCTCCAAACTCTAAGCCCCCCCCCAGAGCCAAATCCTAGATCCGCTACTGCCTTTTACCTTATTCCCAATATCTCCAAAATAATATTTCATTTATTTCTTAGTAAAAATTGAAATGGAAAATATGAACTTATAAGTTTCATTAAACAAAAACTAACTAATTAATTGATCGACATTAATATCAAAAACAAAAAATGAGTCTGGGGTCGACCCACACTAGTAACTTCCCATTGGTGCACTTGAAAACCATATACATTACATATGTATGTACATATTTACCTAAGTGGTGGGTGGAAGAGTATATATTATATAGGTAACTAGCAACCCGCAGAAAAAGTCGCTTCGCAGACTAACACTAACAATATAAATAGTACATATAGTATAAAATAGTAATCTGTGGTAAACAGTCACTTCGCAGTTTTACACTCTGTATCTGAATAGTACCTATGTATATAATATAGTATAGTATTTATGTCGAATTTTCTGTTCTTACTTGGTGTTTGTAAGTTTTTCACGTAAAAGTTCAGCTTATTGTGATCTTTGTTTAACTTAATAATAATGTGATTTGTGCCTTTATATACATGAATTGTATATGTATATGTATTTATGTAAACATTCAATTTGTTTGCAAGATTTTGAGGGTAGGTAGGTATTTTAGTTGACATGAAATTTACAATTGGGACTTAACTGAGCGTCCTATCGAATTAAAAAAAATGGCATATTCATATGCATATTTCCATCGATGTATCGCATGCTATTATCTTGAATCTTTAAACGCGATTTGCGGCACAACTACTTGTCCTAGTGACTTAAAAGTGGCATATTCCTGATATAGGGAGTACCACCTTTCAATCATTATATCGCACGACACGGCAAAACTATTTCTCAAAATCAACACATTTTTCTACTTTGGTACTTTGGTATTTTTTTTCTAAACTAATCGTCCTAGCGATGAGTCACAGGTTATTTTTGTATTAAATACAATAATTTTCTATTTTGTATAGCCTTACATCTGATTTCTAATTTATGAATATCTATCAAAATATAATTGCCCAGCTATGGCCATTTACCTGTATATTTTTCCAAAAAGAAACAATTTGTTCGACCTATAGACTGGATTTTTGATAAATTTTCCTGTCAATTTTTTTTTAATATTAAGCGCGTGCAAAAGGGGTTGTGACTACCCTTAAGATGATGTACACAGCACGAGCGATTAGGTAGATTGTAGGGGATTTAAAAGGAGATACCGATGCACATTGGTTTTGAACGTCTGTAGATCACAATGGGAGGGGAAAATTGAGCTGGGTAGAGCATTCTACATTCGAGTAGTGCGACTAAAGAAAGAATCTCTGTACTTAACAGTACGTCCGAAATTGGGCTCAAGGGTAAACTGATGGGCATTCCTAGAAGCGCGAGTATTACGGTTGAATTGTTTAAGGAGAGGAATGCAACTGTCTATTTCACTAGAGCATTGTTTATGGAAATAACGGTAAAATAACGAAAGACATGAAACATTTCGACGGTGCTCAAGAGATGAGAATGTTTCCGTTATAGTTCTTTCACCTATCATTTTAAGAGCTCTCTTTTCAATTCTATCCAATAAACTCAAGTGGGTTATTGGAGCACCTGCCCAAATGTGAGAGTTATACTCAAGTTTTGGACGAATAAAGGCTTTGTAGATCACAGCCAGATCAGAAGGGGAGAAAAATTTCTTGCATCGACATAGAAAACCTAAACACTTAGCAGCATTTTTGGCGATGTCGTATATGTGGTCATTCCGTAAAAGGTGGTCTGTGACACACATACCGAGGACTGAAAGCTTTTCGGTTTCCTCAATGCAAGTGCCACTCATGGATAGTGGCATGGGGGTGGATTTCGTTTTAACGACAGTAGACAGCATTGAGTTTTTGAAGCATTAAATTCTACACGATTTTTTATTCCCCATTGGACAATGCTGTCGAGATCAGAATTTAATGAGCTTATCATACGCTGCCGTTCAAGTTCCACATCCGAAGGACATGGATGTGAATCTAAGAACGAATATGAAAAGCTGAGGGGTACTGTCGTCAGCGAAACAATTTAATGGATTAGAAGTTTCAGATAAAATTATTTTTACTCAAATATTTGTTAAAGAAATTAACACCTATAATAGTGTATCATTATTAGTTTTTTAAAATTTATAAATTTTTTATTATGTTTTACCAATTTTCAAAGTAAATACACTCAAAAGGTATGAGTGTTTCGCTTTATTGCAAATTCTTTCTCTTTTAACAATTTATTTTGTCATGAAAGTGAGTAATTTTTATTATCATAATTTTCGAGGTCTTATAGCCTTTCATTTGATACCTCATTTATAAATATCAAAAAAGTATTGCCCAAGTTATGGCTATTTACAGGTATTTTACGTATATTTTTCGAAAAAGAAAAAAATTTATCGACCAATAGACTGGATTTTTGCAAATTTTTTTTTTTCAATTATGTTTAAAAATCCATATTAAAGCTTGTGGTTATCGTAGAAATGTGTTTTATATACCAAAATAATAATAATAATAAATTTTGATAATCGGTTAAACAAAAGGTAACAATATTCACTATTTAGTAAAAATAATGCTATTTTATCTGTTTAAGCGTACTAGTCTTTATAATTGTATGGACGTCTATTAATGTTTTGTATGTGTTTAAATAGTGAGACAATGACCTTTTCATCGACATCTAAATTTCGGATAAGTATTTTCCGATTTATAGCCAATTTAATGCAGACAAATTGACAATTTTAAATTTTTTTTCTGGATTTTATCTGTAAAAAATATTTCTAATGTAAAATTTTAATATTTGAAATTATTTTGTGAAGCTTGTGAGCAACGCACAGTTATGTTTTATATATCAAAATGTTTATTAGAATTTTAATGTTTATCATTTTTAAATTTGTAAATATTTTATGGGCGTGGTGAAAATATAAAAATAAAAGCCGTTGAAAAAGCATGATCGATATTGCATTTTGTTGGGTAAATAAATCAATAAAACTAATTTTAGAGTGGCTTTTGTTGAAATAATCACTTAACATTTAACAGCAATATTTTGGAAGAGGATTAGAGCAATTGGTGTGTTGGGTTTGTTTTTCAAAATGTATCAATTTTTTATTAACTTTTGCATTTAAAGCACCAAAAATCGAATTGAATTTTGACTAAATCACTTTTTCAGTATAATTTTTTTTTAAGATTTTGCTAAAATTTTAACACAGAAATTTAAATTATAAATTTCTACCTTAAATTCATGTATCATTTGTTAATAACTATTAAGTATTACTCAAGTTTAAAGCCTCTAAATTTGGCTGAATGGATCTTTATTGTGATTTATTTTATTAAATTGCCCCTACTTTTTTTCCCGTTAGATTTACAAATACTAAATTGCTCAAATATTTGTAGAAGAAGTTTACACTTATAAATGTGCATCATTAGTTTTTTTTTAAAATTTTAAAATTTTTCATTAACTTTTGAATTTAAAGTACGAAAAATTAATTTAATTTTTCATTAAAACACATTTTTAGTAAAAATTTGTTGAATATTTTGCAATAATTTTTATACACAAAGTTATAAATTTCTACCTAAATTTCGTATATCATTTATTATGAACAGTTAAGTTTTACTTAATTTTGAAGCCTCTAAATGATTGTCTAAATGTAGTTTTTTTTTGTGATTTATTTATTAATTTGCCCATACTTTTTTTTCCGTTAGATTTACAAATATAAAAATATCCACATATTTGTAGAAGAATGTTACAGCTATAATTGTGCATCATTAGTTTTTTGAATTTCGAAAAAATTTCATCAAGTTTTGAATTTAATATATGTAATATAAATTTGACGGGTCATTTACACACCCTTTTAGTATGAAATTTTTCACCCCCCTCAATAATTTTTATACACAAATTTAGCCACATTGCATAGCTAAATTTTGAGATCTTAATTTTAAATATTGGCCGAGTAGAAATGAAGTTATGATTTTTGACATTAAAAATAATTTTTCCAATGAACAAAGCGGAGCATTTCTATGGATTTTATTCGATTTTTTATGAATTTTAAAAAAATCAATTGTGGCGCTAATATAGGAGGTAGATTAAAAAATGAGGTACCAAATAAATGGGTATTCCATTGAGATTAAATATAAGAAAAAACTAAATCAATCCATTCACACCCTCACATGTTATTAAGTTATATGTATAAACAATATTATTTTGTTAATTTCTCAGCTCAACGGTACAATAGGAATATAACTTTTACTTATACAAATTCCTAGAACATTTAGCTATATTTCATTAGTACATTGAAAACCTGTACGACAGTTAATTAAAATGATATTAATAAAAAACAAAAAAAAAAAAAACAAATTTCAAAATGTGTACTCCTTCTTAAATAAATCTGTCAAATGATAAGTTAGAAAGATAAAATATTCACCATTTAATTGCTATCAAATTAATCTATAAGATAGTAAAATTTGAGATTTTTCCAAAAACCCGTTAAAAAGATATAAATCAAATACTTTGAGAAAATGTTCAAACAAATTTATCTTTTTTCAAAAATTATTTTGGGTATAAAAAAAAAAAATCCTATCAAAAATTCCTTAAACATGGATAATTTATTTATTTATTATCTTTAAAAATATGTAAAAATATTTTAAAAAAAATGTATCCTTATAGAAATTTTAAGCACTTTTCCTAACGACTATTTGTTCCTATTTCAGTCTTTCAACGGGTATATCTGGGTGATTTCGATTTTTAATAAAAAAAGATGTACGTGTTTTTTTTTATAATTCTTAAAGATCTTTAAAATAAAGAAAAATGAAGTTCCTAAAACGTCGCGTTTAGAAGTTATAAATCCGACTTTCCCCTGCATTTACCCTCGTTTACCTTATTAAATATGTGAATATCAAAAAAAAACCGTTCTTAGTGCTCACCTACATAAAATTACCTTTCACATAAATTTGAGTTTGAATTTTTAGGACGTATAGTTTAGACTGTAGCGTGATTTGTAAAAATGGTCATAATCAATACGATTCAAATTCTTTCTTTTATATAGTAAAAAATAAAATAATAATATAATAGGTAATTATAATGGGTGATTTTTTAAGAGCTTTAGAACTTAAAAAAAAAATAAAAAAACACAAAAAATTCGAAAAAATGAATAAAATATTTATTTGAATCGATAGTTTGAACCTTGCAATTTAATGTTAAAAGATAATTTCATGCAAATGTTGACCGCGGCTGCGTCTCAGGTAGCCCATCCGCTGAGTCCAATTTTGGCATACTCTTTCACACATATCGGCCGGTATCTCAAAAATGAATGCATGGATGTTGGCTTCCAGTGCGTCAATCGAAGCGGGCTTGTCCCTATAGACAGTAGCCTTGACATACCCCCACAAAAAATAGTCTAATGGTGTCAAATCGCACGATCTAGGCGGCCAATTGACCGGCCCGAAACGTGAAATTAACTGTTCACCAAACTCGCCTCGCAATTGCGCCATTGTTTCGCGTGCTGTGTGGCATGTGGCACCGTCTTGTTGAAACCACATATTATGCAAGTCAAGAACTTCCATTTCGGGCAAAAAAAAGTTTGTTATCATCGCTCGGTAGCGTTCACCATTGACAGTAACGCTGCGATTCGCATCATCTTTGAAGAAATATGGCCCAATAATGCCGCCGGCCCATAAACCGCACCAAACAGTGGCTTTTTCGGGATGCATTGGTAGCTGTTGCAATGCTTCTGGCTGATCTTCACTCCAAATGCGGCAATTTTGCTTATTTACGTACCCATTCAACCAAAAATGAGCCTCATCGCTGAACACAATTTTTCGATAAAAAAGCGGTTCCCCGGCCAGCTTTCCAAGAGCCCATTCACCAAAAATTCGGCGTTGTGGTAGGTCGGCTGGCTTTAGTTCTTGCACCAGCTGTATCTTAAAAGGCTTTACGCCCAAATCCTTCCGCAAAATTTTCCACGTAGTGCTGTAACAAAGGCCTAACTGCTGGGAACGGCGCCGAATCGACATTTCGCGGTCTTCTGTCACACTAGCTAATACGGCCGCAATATTTTCTTCACTACGCACAGTACGTAAACGTGTTGGTGGTTTAATGTCCAACAAAGTAAATTTGGTGCGAAATTTGGTCACAATCTTCCGAATAGACTGCTCAGAAGGTCGAGAATGCCGACCATAAAATGGAAGCAGCGCGCGATGAACATTTCGAACCGAGCACGAATTTTGATAGTAAAATTCAATAATTTGCAAGCGTTGTTCATTTGTAAGACGATCCATGGTTAAATTGCAAACCAAACTGAAGCTGTTTGACAGTGACACAAGGTACTAAACACACGTCAGCTGTCAAAACCAGTGTTGCCAAAACAAACCAGCTAAAAAATCACCCGTTATATTAATATATAGTGTAATAACTTTGGGTTTTTGCATTGTTAGTATATACAGTGGTGGCGGCCTAATTAAGAACGGTATTTTTATAAAATTTTAAAATGCATAACTTTTGTTTGGGAAATCTGTTGAGGCTGAGAAGTGCGTCAAATTTCTTGTTCTGAGGATTTCTTATTTTGTAGGTAAATTTGATGATAGAAGCCCTTAGATCAAGAAATTGAATCAAAAATACACTCTCGTACAGAGTACAGGATAAAACTTAATTAATTTTGGGTGCATTGACTTGGCATAGTATGGTCGATAAGTTAGAAAAAAATGCTCGAATTGACCATAAAGTTTATTAAGACATTGAGGAACATTGTTATGGAGTCTTATTCATTTGAAATCATTCCCATACAATTTGTTTTTAAGGACGATAATTATCCAAAAAGTCATTAACGGATTGATAAGAAGGTGTTTGCTTAATTCTATCGAGGACTTGTGGGGAGACATCAATGGATGCTTGAAGTAAAAAAAAAAAAACATTTTAATCAGAATGTTCTAAATATTGAGGAAGTCTGATAGAGTACACCACTATCAAGATTCCATGACTTACGCGAAAATATGCAAGGAATTTTGTCTGAAATTATAAAGAATTAAGGTTTTATTACATTATATTCACAATAACATATAGAAATTTCAAAGATTTTAAATGTTATGACAACATTTCTATTCTGTTCTTAATTATATTGCCAGATGAAATAAGAGTTAAATTAATGTTTTTTTTTTTGCCTACCAATATTCTCATGCTTATATTTTTTTTAACATTACTCAAACTGTACCGTAGTTCATGGGCTATTAATAAAACCACTTCTCAACCTCAACAGATTTCCCAAACAAAAGTTATGCGTTTTAAAATTTTATAAAAACATCGTTCTAAATTAGGCCGCCACCACTGGAGGTAGGTATAGATAAGATATAGAGAGATACAGTTCAAAACGCGAAATTACCTATATTTTGTGCCTTAGCTATTTATAACAGTAAAATTTTTATATTTTTTTTTGTAAATAGCTTACAAAATTCTAAGAATCTTAATTATAAAACTTTTTTTCCTAGGTCTTCTCGGTGTGGAGGTATTAATAAGCCAATTATTTCAAAACAGACTATTTGCTAAAAAAAAAATACCAAAAATCAGGGGAGTGTATACTTAAAAAAATAAAACATAGTTTCAAAAAATATAAAAAGGCAAATTAAGTGTCATATGCAAATTTGTAGTGTAAGAATTTTACGAATTAAAACATTTTTGAAAAGTTTTTTCTTGCAACATTTTGATTTTTTAGCTTTTTAAAAGGTGGTTTTAAAAATCTCAAAATTACACAACATTTAGATGGTAAAGGTATATATTTTTGGTAGAAATTTGAAAACGATATCATTGTTTTTTTTTTTTTTTTTTCAAAATATTTGAGTTAAAAAACATGTGTTAAGAATTTTTAATAGTTTTTTTTTTCAGTTTTTTTGCTCTAAAAAAAACTGTTTATTGAAAAAAATTATCAGTTGTTAACTACGTCATTATTATAAACTTAAAAAAAATAGACTGGGCTGGGAATCATTTTTTGTTCTTGAAATATTTGAGACGAAAATTATTTTTCAACTGTTTTTCTTAGTTGAAAGAAAAAGTATCTGTTAATATTTACCAATTTGGTATTCTGTTATTATCTTTAAAATAAAATTAGTCTGAAAAGAATATCTTATTCCGTTCTCGAGATATTCCAGATAAATGACATTTTACAGCTCCTTTTTAAATTGCTATAGTTAAAAACGGTTTATTGAATTTGTTAGAAAACCTTTTCAGCACGTAATGACAATATCATCTGTATAATAAAATTCATCAGAGGTCGATATCTTTATGCGTTCTCAAGATTTACAAACAGATATCTTGCTAAAAACGACGGATTCTGATTCTAGAGACCTCAAAACGTGAAGGTATGTCTAAATTTTCAATTCGACAAATCGTACCAATTACAATAACTTCCAATGGGAAGTTAATTAAGAGTATTCTAAGTAAAGCTACAATTATAGTAAGTAAGTAAGTAAGTAATTCATTTATTTATATAAATTTACAACAATTTAATACAATAAAATGAATTTAAATGCTATGGCTATGCCGTCAGCCAGGTTGGCGAAAATAAATAAGAATATTAAGACTTATGTTTTGAATTTAATCGAATTCTGAAATTAATAACATTCTGTACTTGTAAATATCTTTCAAAAATTTACTCAACGTTTTCCAATCATGCTCGCTTAGGATATTTATAATCTCTTGCAAAGTAAGAGTATTTTTCCCGAAAAAGAGGCGTCTTTGAGTTTTGAATATTGGACATATACTTATAAAGTGTAGACAATCTTCTTTTGACTTTAAGTTGCAAAGTGTACAGAATTGGTTAAAACTATTATTGTAAGGATTTCCATTTAAGTTGAGAACTTCACATCTTGCTTTAAAGATCAGGGATATCTCTGCATAGCTCAGTGAATCCTGGAAATAGTTTCTTGTACCAAGATTATAGTTGAGCTGACTGTATATTATTCTACTGGATGACTCTTGCGCTTCTTCTATCAGTAAAAGCCTCATTGTGTCCTCATTTTTCTCTATGATGCTGTACATTTGTTCTTTCAGATGGTTTATATTGCTCAAATCATCATCCAATCTCACTCCACACTTATTTCCAACAGTTGGCCATCTTGCAAACCACCAGTCCTTGTTTATCAACTCGTATAAAAGCAGTTTTTTCGAAAGTCTTGTGTTCTGATGATTGCTGCAGACTTTGATGATGTAGTCAGCTTGAGACTTCAGGGTGCTTGTCAGAAGTTTTGGAAGTCCTGTTTCCAAATATATGGCATAATAAGGTGTATTTAGGGGTAGGTTGAAAAGTTTCTTTATGAGACTCCTATAAAATTTTTCGATTTCTTCGTATTCTTCTGATCCCCAAACCTGAGCAGCATACAAGAGAGTTGATTTCACTACTGAATTAAAGATTTTGTATTTTGTAGATAAATTAATTTGTTTGTTAGAGAATATATTTTTCCATGTTAAATTTATCAACCTTTGCGAGCTTTTGGCTTTCTCTGATAAATGACTTCTGAAAATTAGTGTTGGAGTCAGTTTCAAACCTAGATATTTGATCTCTTTTGTTACTTCTAGTTGCGAATCATTATATTTCCAGCTTCTTCCATTGTTAGCGCTTTGCGTACGTGCAAATATCATTATTTTTGACTTTGTAGTGTTGATCGACAGTCCCCATCTGTTACAGTATGTAGATAACCGATTGATCATCAATTGTAAGCCTTCGGGTGATTCTGAAAGTATGACGAGGTCATCAGCGCATAATAATACATTCACAGTGCAGCTATCTATTCTTACTCCCCCAGGAAGTTCATCAGCAACATCATTTATAAATAACGAGAACAGAAGAGCGCTTAGTGGGCATCCTTACTTAACTCCTGTGCTGGTTCTAAACCATTCTGAGAAGTTCACTCCATCCCAGACAGCCGCCTTCGTGTCAGTGTACATTTCTCTAATTACTTTTAGGAACTTTGTAGATAAACCAAGCTGTGTCAACTTATAAAAAAAGGCATTCCTATTGACTAGGTCAAAAGCAGCTTTGAAGTCAACGAAAATGCGAAGACCTTTTTGTTCCGTGCTTGAAATGCTTTGACTATAGATGATAGTGTAAAAATGTGATCGGTCGTTGAAAAGTTTTTTCTGAAACCGGCCTGTAGATCAGATAAAATATTATTCTGTTCGATCCATTTTTCAAGCCTTGCAACAAGTATACTGCAGAATATTTTAGCAATTACATTCATGAATGAAATTCCTCTGTAATTTTCAGGAGAGTCTAGCGAGCCTTTTTTATGTATAGGGAAAATGACCGATTTTTTGAACGATGAAGTTATGTCGGCATTCATAAAGATTTTATTGAAAAGAATTTTTAAATGGTTAAGAAACATAGGAGTTGCATTTTTGAAAAATTCGTAAGGAATTCCATCTTCACCAGGTGCCTTTTTGTTTTTTGCTTTATTTAACACGACTTGAATTTCTTCGCTTTCGATGTCTGCATCTAATATTTGGTCAGTGATTAAAGGATCCGCAGTAAAAGTTGTACAACCATAATCATTGGAGAGAAGATGCTTAAAGTGAATGGCAAGGGTTTCGGTGGAAATTCCAGTACCTATTTTGTAGTTGGCTGCGTTAATTTCTTTCGCAATTTTCCAGAAGTCCTTCGGGTTTTTAGTGAGTCCTAGTTCAATTGCTTTTTCATTATCATAAGCAATTTTTTTTTTGCATACATATAGTTTTATAACTTGCGTTTGCTTCAAAATACCAGCTTCTCAATTGGAGATTATTTGATGGCCGCAGTGCTTTCAAAAGTGCAAAAGATTTTTTCCGAGCTTTGTAGCAGTCTTGGTCAAACCATTTTTGCTTGAATTTAAAATTAAAAGAGAGTGATTTATTAGATGTTGCAGTTCGTATACATTCGGTCAACTTATTGTTGAGAAATTCCGGTAGTTCTGATGATGCATTGCTGTTTAAAAGAAGCGTATCCAAAGAGCGTTGATATAAGGCTGTTGATTCATTTTTCCAGCAAAGTCGTGGCAGTAGGTTGAGATTTGTTTCTCTCGTTTGTGAAGAGTCGGCTATTTCTACTACAATCGGCATATGATCAGAATACGGCTTACACTGAACTTCAAAATGTTATGAATGCGGTCAATCCAGTCATTATTGGCAGTGCAAAGATCGATGACAGATCTACCTTGTCCACCAGTGAATGTGTAATGCCCATCCATATCACCTTCTGTGCAACCATTAAGTATGAATAGGTCATACAATTGTAACAGTTGTAACAAATCGCGCCCATTCTTGTTGCAAATATTGTCTTTTGACTGTCTATTTGCATACGAAAACACTGGGTTGGTTATGTGATTTGTTGTTGTAAATTTGAGAAACCCCGATTCTCGCATTGAAATCTCCAATCAATAATACACTTTTGCTGGCTAGTATTTGCATAATATCGTACAATATTTCGTAATCATTGTTCCACTTGTTACAATTAATATAGTACGGGATAATGTTTAGGTTATTTTGTTGCAGACATCGCACCACTGTAGTTCATCCAAGTTCGTCAAAATCATAAACGTGTAAAAGTGTTGTATAGTTATTGTATACACATAAGGAAAAAAGCCAAGTGGCCACAACTACGCCGTTATGACACAATAGTATAATAGGAAAGATTTTGATATCTACCTGAGAATTTTTACAGCTTCCTTGTTGATTGTTGCAGCTTTTAAAACGCTATAAAGTTAAAAAGGTTTGTTTATTTTTTATATTCGAAAGTTTAAGGAAACTTGACTTTTATTAAATTGTAACCTCTATTAAAAATTGAGAAAGAGTATGCATAACGGTCCACTATTTTGGATGACTTATTTCTGTTTTAGGGTATTTTTTAGAATTAATTTATTTTTGTCCTGAAACGATTCTTACATATGATCAAAATGATCATTACAAAAAAAGGGGAATTAAAAATGCTTACTCAGCCCTGGTCTGAATATCGTGTCCAATTTTTCGGTTTGTGGTTTTCTTTTTTTGTTTAAATTCGGTTTGTTGTTTATGTATTTCGTTTTGCGAAATCAGTTTCTAAAGAAATCAGTACAAATATTCTGAATTTCAATTAAAAAAAAAAAAAAAAAAAAAAAAAAAAAAAAAAAACCTGAACGAATTCAAAACGGATGAATTTGCCTTATAACTGATCCCGCAATTATATTGTAAAAAAAAAAATAAGTAAACAAAAACCCAATTCAAACAAGGAAACCAAAAATCTACAAACCTAAATTGAATACGAAATTCAGAACAAGGTGATTGTTTATAAGGTTTAAAATTAAAATTTTAAAACACATACAAAAAAAAAACACCCCTCAATTTTTGTATTAGGGGTTGTCGCTTATTCATCGTTTAATAACAAAGAAAATGGTTACTTACTTCTTTATTCTAAAAAGATCAAAAACAAATATTTTAAGAATAAAAACAAAAAAAATCATAAGTTTTGATTTTTTTTACTTTTTATGATGGGAATACCTACTTTACGATTTTTACGATACTCGTTCTTGTATTAGTTGAAGGGATCGTGAAATCAGGTTAGTAGGTCTATAGGCTTATTGAAATACTGATCAGAATGATACCTGCACTGCCACGATGGCACCTTTTCAGCGTGATCTCACTCGTTTTGCTTTGCACGCCTTTAGAAAAATTAAGCAGTTCGTTAATAACAATTTAAGACTTAAAATGGTCTGCGAGCGCGTCTGATTCAAACCCAATTATAAACATATCGATATTTTCCAAAACACATCGTCGGCTAGAGCTTACTACGTTTTTGAATTTTTTTTTACAAAAAATAAAATTGTTCTTAAGAAATCCGAAAATATAAAAAGTTGTTCTACATGCGCTTCTTATGATTAAATTTAAAAGAATTGAATAAATTTTATTTTTTAAATATGGTTTTTAGCTAATTTTTAAAATAGTCTAGAATGTTAGAAGAAAATTGACTAAGCAGGTATTCACTATAAGCCCCACAACATTGAAAGCTATTTTTAAGCTCAGTCCAAACATGCTTTGCTAATTAACATTATTTGTCCGGTAAGCCAACGAACGATTTGTTCTCTATGAAAATGACTTCTTTAAGTCTTAATCGAATGCAAGCCTTTTTGTTAACCGCACAACGTCAAAACAACATCTTAATACAGTGTCGACAAAAAAAAATGAAACCAATCATCGTATCTATTTACAAAATGCGTATGTTCATCATTAGGCAGATAGGTATACCGAAATCTGATAGACGCATATAAATTTCGTGTGGGGTGTTTAGCTTTTTACAGAACACATAAATACATATAATACCTGAGTTGAGCATTTGTATCATGGTATAATATGTTGTTCGGGCTGCCGTCCGTCAATTTCGATGCAAATCGGCTTAATTGACGTCTAATGCCAGCTAATTATGACTGCGTGTTACTCAGAATGTAAATTGATATGAAAATATAATCTGTTTGTGTATATTTAGATATTTGTAGCAGTATAGCAGATTCCAAGGAGAGAACTCTTTGCAAGGATAATGGTATTTATTTCCTTTTTCGATCTATTGTGTTGTCATATTCATTCATGCAACCTATCAATGTGGCGTGGTGTTACCCACCACAATGCTTTTGAGCACATAAAAGGGAAGTGAACCTAATAGCAATTACGACAGTTTTCGATAAAGAAATTATGTATGTTACCTATAGCGACTGAAGGTCGGTCAAAAAGCTAATTTTGTATGGGTATATAATACAAAAAAAAAAAAACAAACAAAAATATTAACCTAATGTGTCCTAAGTGGCAATCGAAACATTACACCATTAAACTTATCATAATGGATCCAAAGCGTTAGATGGTACAAAAAAGTTATATACTAAAAACCATATAAATACAAAACTATAAACAACATCATACCTGAAATATTGAACGAATATCTATGAAACTAAATTGTTAGAAACAAAACGCATATCAGTTTGTTTCCTTGGTTTTTTCCAGAACATCTAATACTCCCAGACAGCGTGGCTGCTATATGTAGTAACAAAAAGGTATACGAAGATACTCAGAGGTGGACAACATGTCTGCTTGGAAAAATTTTTTTCGACATCTACTTTTGTGTGTATCTTCTTTTAAATATTTATGATTTTACGATAGTATTCATTCTAAAATTTAATGTCCTTGGGATGCATGGAATTTAATCTTAAACTCCTTATGGTACCATAAATAATCTTGTCTTAAGTTGTCCCATAAAAGATATGACGTTTAAGTGAAAAAGTCAATGAAAGTAAAATCTATACCAGCCATAACATGTCAGCCAGTGCATGTCTAATTGAGTACGAGGCTAAGATCAATTAAAAAAAAATAGATGTCCCGTGGTTATGGTTACTAAAATGTTTCAAAAGATATAGGCATATATATTCCAAACCTCGTAAATGTACATACATACATATATGAAGTATCCATAGAGTCTACAGTCTTTTCCGATCGTAAACACTCCTAGGAATAGGGAACGCAACACAAATGCGTAGGTAGCCGATAGCCGAAGGGCAAAGGTGCACAGTTTGAATGATCATCTTTGGTTTATCCACCGCAGCGTGATGTAAGCAGAAATCTTTTCCAAAACAATAGAAGGTGAAAATCGATTTTTTTTCAAAGGTATCTTGATGTGCGTACCTATATACACTTTTAAAACAGCGTAGGTACCTAGGGCCCTATAGAGTTGGGATCAAAAAAGGTATCTAATTTTCGTTGTAGACAAATCGGCGCTCTTGCTTCATATCCCAGCTGCCGAAGCTGTACCTTTGTCATTGGAAAATATCAGGTTTGGCTCTGTTGGCCTGCAGGTTTGGGTATGTAAGAGCGAAGTGGGCGACTGAATGTCTGCTTTAGATGAGTAGATACGTATCGTTTCACAGCACCAAAATTAAATCACGCACACGCATATAAAATTAAGAATCCTTACAAATTTGAGAGTATACAGGGTGTCCAGTAAATAATGGATAACCTTGGAATGCCTCATGGTAGACTTTATGACCGTCCTGAAAACTAATAAAAAAAAAGTCTATCCCAACCACAAGAAAAGATATGTGCATTTTTTTGTTCAGTGCATTATTTTTTGCGTTACTTTACGTTTTTGAATACCACGACTACGAGTGAATGAATTCTACCGTTTTTTTTTTTTCGTAGCAATATTTAACATTGTTTGTGCCAAAACATAAGAAGACAAAAATTATAATAACTTTTGGAATTCTTAGAGAAAAAAATTATTGAACTTTGATTTTCGATTTTCGAATTTGAAAGAAATCAATTTTTGAAAAAGTTAAATCATCTGTGGTATGAAAAAATGCATGAATAAGTGGCCAATTTTTTTTTTTAATATGCGTGTCGAATGCGGATTTCAAAATGGTATAATTTATTATTGTGTCTAGAACCAATAGCAAGTTATTTGTCAAAATCTGCAATACTAGCGGCAATTAAGCAAAAACAAAAGTTTTTAAAGTTAGCCTAGTAAACGTGAAAATAATACTATGCGTTGAACATGGTAGATTTTTGATTGCTTGCCTGTCTTTATAATGTTGTCCTAATGATAAATCCAAGCTTTTAACTTCTAGGGCCGAATGCAATGTTAACAAAGTGCAAAAAAACGGCTACATTTTCGAGCTTCTTTTGAATTATATCTCTTCAATTGGCCTTTTAAAAAACCATCAAATATCATTAAGAAAATCGTGTACAGCAAGCCCATCAGGTCCTTAGAGGAGATGAGAAATCTTGGGGAGGCAGCTGCATAACAAGATTCTGAGCAAAAGTTAACAAGATTGTTATAAGATTTTCATTTATTCGGAGGTGCAGAACCTGATTAGAATGGGTGGACAACAGTTTGAGCATTTGCTTTAAATAAAAAAAAATATCTACTTATGTTTTTGTTTTCTAACTAAGTGACAAGTGACTGAAAGTTGGCTCAAAACTCAAAAGACTATTTGTTTGAAGAAAATAACAAATAAACGTAAAGCAACTGCGAAAATATTTTATGGTTTTGTTAGACCAGGTATAATTCAAAACAAGCTTGAAAATGTAGCCGTTTTTTGCACTTTGTTGACATTTTTGGTAATGTTGCAATCGGCCTTAGAAGTTAAAAGCTTGGATTTATCACTAGGATAATACCATAAAAACAGGCAATCAATCAAAAATCTACCATTTTGAACGCATGATATACTATTTTCACGTTTAATTTGCTAGTTTTTAAAACATTTGTTTTTGCTGAATTGACTCTATTGTTGCTGATTTTAACCAATAACTTCCTATTGGTTCAAGATGCAATAATAAATTATACCATTTTGAAATCCGAATTTAACGCGCATATTTTTAAAATAGTTGGCCACTTAGGTATTCATGCAATTTATCATACCAGAGATGATTTAACTTTTTCAAAAATTATTTTCTTTCACATTTTGCATCGAAAATCAAAGTTCAATAATTTTTTTCTCTAAGAATTCCAAAAGTTATTATAATTTTTGTCTTCTTATATTTTGTCACGAACAATGTTAAATATTGCTACGAAAAAAAAAAAACGGTAGAATTCATTCACTTGTAGTCGTGGTATTCAAAAACGTAAAGTAACGCAAAAATAATACACTGAACAAACAAATGCAAATATCTTTTAGACTTTTTTTTTATTTAGTTTTCAGGACGGCCATAAAGTCAACTATGAGGCATTCCAAGGTTATCCATTATTTACTGGACACCCTGTATATGTACAACACGAGTTATGCTTTTTCTTATGTGCGTTATGTTCTATTTTAAAAGCAACAAAGTTCATTGAAAATTTAAACTCACATAATGTTAGATGATATTAAAATATTGAATTAGACGATCGTAAAATTATAGCAAGCTAAGGTTGATAATCCTTTAAATGGAAGAAAACTTAAATTGTCGACTGAAATTGACACGAAACAACTGAGCGTTAATTATTATGACAAATTATACCTAGTACGAGAAGTAGACAGACTATTTCATTGTTTGTGTATCGATAATTGATTCAAATCCCTTCTGAAAAATATTGATCCGTATTATTCTTGCAAAAACAGCTTTCCCCTACTACTTTGAACTAGAGCTCTTCAGAATGAGGCTGGTTTTAAACATTGATTAAAAATCCTTCTAAAAACAAATATTTTTCAAAACAAACAAAAAAAAAATCTCAAAGTCCCCGATAAGTCTACCTTCTGTAACATAGGTAATAAATAGTTCCAAGAAATATTGTTAAAACTAGACATACCTGGGACTTACATACAAACACACTGCCGTTTTGTAAACGAAGGATCAACTACCAACCTACATACAGAACTAAAAAAAAAGAAGATTTATTATCCTCCTCAAGCCTTCACGGAATCGCACGTAAAATTCAAACTAAAAGTGTACATGTGTATGTGTGTTCATGTGAACATCTAACGTTTTTCAGCAAAATTAATACTCACATGCCCTACCTTTTTTTTTGCTCTGCATTTATGTGACAAAAATATTGTTTGCTGAAGAAGGATTTCGAATTAAACTGTACCTATTTCTTTTGTTAACCTGCAGGTGGGCAGTTTTCAGCAGTGAATTTCCTTTTCAGAAGATTTAAACAGGATGTCCATTTTTAGATTTATTTGAAGTAGGTACCTAAACACTGTACGTACTTATAGGTGTATTGCTATAGTGTTTTCATTTGCAGATTTGGCAAAAGAATATTAATTTGAAATACTGGGAGTTTGTGTGTGGCACTATAACTTAATTACATTAGATACCTATATTGTATAGGTTTTACACAGTATACAAGCTCAGGTGATTTATGATATTTTCTTAAAGTAATAAATTAATAATATTTTATTATAAGTTTTTAAATTATTATCTTGAGATTTTAAATATTTTCTATCCTTTATTATTCTCGGAAATATTTGAAGGTACATATTAATACTTCTTAATTAACACGAAGATATGAATTCAATTAAGGTCCGTTAGCAATCTGTGGAGTTAGTCTCAGGGATCTAGAGGGATTTATCCAAATAAGTACTACTTTGTCCATCAAGGATTTTGTAAAAAAAAAAAAACAGACTAGGCTTTTTTGGAGTTTTTTTTTTATATGTGTAAATTTTCCATCTTTTGTAAATGTAATTAACATTCAACACTTTTCTATTTTTCTTCTCTTTTTTTCTCAATTAGTACTAATTTAAATTGTATATATATTATATACTTACTACTTTACTTAGGTCCTCGGACCTATTACGTCCGTGATGTTTCCCTTACGGGATATAGGGCCTCCACTACACCTACGCGCCATCGTGTACGATTTCTTGAAATATATTTCAGCTCTCTCCAACTTTTCCCCAGTCGTGCCGATTCCTGTTCGACCGTTCTTCGCCATGTACTTCTAGGCCGGCCCACTTGTCTTCCCTCCTGTGTGAGCGGGTTCCACTGCATTGCTTGAGATGCAATGCACCGATCGCCTTTTCGAAGCGTATGGCCAATCCACTGCCACTTTCTTCTTCGTATAATGGAGTCTATGGGCTCCTGACCCGTTCTCGCATGAAGTTCGGCATTGGTGATACGGTTGGGCCAGAAAATCCTCAAGATGTTTCGTAGACATCTATTAACGAAGGTTTGCAGCTTTCTAGTGACAATTTCAGTGACTTTCCAAGTGCTGCAGCCGTAAAGCAGAACGGATTCAACATTGGAGCGGAACAGTCGTAGCTTGGTCTTTAAGCTAAAAGAGTTGTTTCTCCATATTTTGGACAGCATTCCGAACGCAGCCTTTGCTTTTCTGATTCGGCTGTTTACGTCCAGTTCAGTTCCGCCACCTGTAGAGATAATACTCCCAAGATATTGGAAATCCTCTACCCTCTCTACCGGTTGTCCAGAAATATTTACTTGGATTGATGAGGAAGTTCCAAGGCTGATCCTTTTAGTTTTTGCCGAGTTGATCTTAAGCCCTACGATTTCTGCTTCTCTCTCCACCCTTGTTGTCATTTGATGGAGATCCATGATCCTATGAGAGAGTAAGCATACGTCGTCCGCGTAGTCCAGATGTTTGAGGTGAGATTGCAGAGTCCACTGAATTCCTCCATTTCCATTTGACAAAGCTGCGTGCAGTACGTCACTTATCACCAACAGGAACAGTATTGGTGACAGTATACAGCCTTGCCTAACTCCACTTTGGATTTCAAACTCCTCTGACAGCCTACCTTTGTGCAAAACGTGACACCTGGATCCATCATATGTAGCCTTGATAATAGCAATCAATTTATCTGGGATGCCCCTCCTGTGCAAAGCAAGCCAAATAAATTCTCTATTGACACTGTCGAACGCCTTTTCAAAATCGATGAACAGCAGGTGAAGTGGTGATCGATATTCAACGCACTGTTCGATGATGATCCTCAAGGTGTTGATGTGATCAACACAGGAAGATCCAGTGCGGAAACCTGCTTGTTCGGCGTCGAGTGTGTCTTCGAGGTGGTCTTTAATTCGGTCCAAAACTATCCTTGTTATTATCTTGGCTACTGCAGGAAGAACGCATATTCCTCTCCAGTTTTCGCACTGTGTGAGATCTCCTTTCTTTGGGAGCTTGACAATCATTCCTTTTTTCCACTCTTCAGGAAAGCTCTCTTAATAAGTGGGTGCAGTAGCTCGCTCGATGTCGTTGGGGCTGCTCCTAAGAGCTCTGCAGGAATACCGTCAAGTCCAACCGCTTTGTTGTTTTTCAGTGCTTTCATGGCGGTGATAATTTCTTCTTTACTGGGGGGTACGGTGCGTATTCGGGAAATTGTTACTTCGGGTAGCTCAGTGGGAATAGGGTTCACATCACTGGTGAAAACGCGGTTTAAAACCGCAGAAAAGTGTTCCCTCCACCTTATGAGCTGGTCCTCATCCGAAATTAGCAGGGATCCGTTTGTGTCTTTAACCAGGTGTTGTTTAGAGCTCTGGACACCAGTGAGCTCTTTGGTAATTCTGTAGACGGTCCTACTGTCACACCTACTAGCGGCTTCTTCTGCTTCTGTAGCCAATGATGTAGTTACGCTTATCACGTCGCACACTACGGTGAACTTCCCTCATCTTCATGCGGTACGTAGACTCAAGCTCGTTTCTCCCTGCTGCTGGGGTAGCTGCGATGCGAGCTTTAAGGTGTTTCCTTTCTTCGATCCTTGCCCAAGTTTCGTCGGAAAGCCAAGCACTATTTCTCCCTTGCGCCCGGCCGACTATACTTTCAGCACCGGATATGAACACATTTTTCACAGCACACCAATGATTTTCGATGGATGTGGTTTCCGTGCTGCTGATTGCTTTCAATCCTTGTGAAAGGTGGTCCCCTAGTTGTTGGCGCACTGCGGGATCCTTTAGTCTATCTGTATTAAACTTGGGCATTCGAGTGTTTCCTTGGGATCTCCGAACTGCAGCTGTACGCAATCTTACGGTAGCAACCATCAGATGGTGGTCCCGGGCCATTCCCATGTCAGCACCTCTTCTGTTACGGACGTCCTGGAGACTGCTTCTAAAACGCTGGCTGATCGCGAAGTGGTCAATTTGGTTGGAAGTTGCTTGTCTGTCAGTCGACACCCAACTGACTTTGTGGCACGTCTTATGCTCGAACATGGTCCCTCGAATAACAAGGCCGTTGGCGTTGCAGAAATCGACAAATCGTTCGCCATTGTCGTTTCGGTTACCAACACCATGTTTTCCCATGACATGCCTTAGCCCAGTGTTGTCATTGCCAACCTTGGCATTTAAGTCTCCCATCACCATAATTATATCACCTCGTGGAACGCTATCATAAGCAGCACTCAGCCGGTTATAAAAGGCCTCCTTCTCCTCGTCAGAAGAGAGCAAAGTTGGGGCGTAACACTGTATGATGGTGACGCGACGTACTCTAGTCCGGAACCTGGCTTTCAGGATCCTGTCACCTAAAGGCTCCCAGGAAATTAGGCTTTTGAGAGCTGTTTTGGAAAGCAGCAATCCAACGCCAGATTCCCGAGCGCTTCCAGGTGTTTTTCCGGAATAGAATAGTACAGTGTTACGGGTTGGTGACTTGAACTTCCCCGAACCCAGCCATCTAACTTCAGTTATCCCTAAGATGTCCATCCTATACCGCATGAATTCCTTCTCTAGTTGCAGGAATCTAGCATTCTGAGGACCTTCTTTTCCATTGTCAAGAAGCGTCTTCACATTCCAGAAACCAATCTTTGTCCGGGTACAATAGCCAAAAGTCGTCAACGAGTTATCATTAATTATCCGAGGCGTAGTGTTGGTTTCGGTAGCGGGTTGATTTCAGTTACGGAGAATGCTAACCTCCGTAACCTATCCTAGAAAGCTAGGTCTTTTCGCACTTGTAATTTTAGCCTATTTATGTATATTGGGATACATAAATAGTTGCCCGGGGACCACCACGAGGAGGTAAAACAAGCACTTCATCGTGACTGATTGTTGCGCTACTGGCCCAGACCAAGTTCTGAGCAATCAATAGTTTCCCGATCAGGCACGATGCAGGTCGCCCAAGGTATGGTATTTATGGTATATTAAAATATTCCTCGTAACAAGGGCCGTGTAATTCAGGATTCATTTTTAAAGACTAACGCTATTTCAGAAATTTATTTAAAATTAATAAAATCTAAATTAAATCGATTTACGGAAATGATTGTGTGGTACGGAAATGACATTTAACTAGTAAAGACAAATAATTTGTTACGTTTTCGCTTCACCACCTATCTCAGATTTACGGTCTGCAATTGCCTTTTAGGGGTTTTAAATGCATGCACAAAAATTTTAATGGTTTGCAATAAATTCATGATTTCTCATTACCGGTACCAAAGGCGACGGAAATGACGAAAATCGATGTTTTTTAACTTTTTAGACAAGAAAAATAGAAAGTATATATTTTTTTTTAATTTTTTATAAATAACTGTAACATAACTTCACAAGACTGATACAAAATATTTTTTTTTTTTTACTATCACTTACTAAAATTATATGTACCTTCGGAAATGATGAAATTGATGAATCACGTGACGAATAAAACCACTTATTTTAAAATAACACACGAAACTGATGTCTTACCCATTTAATTGAAAATATTTCAAAGAAAGCATGAATGAGTTTCTTCATTTATTCTAAATTCTATAAACTGACGGCCGTTAATTTGAATTTATAAGCATTTAACATTTTTTTTACGGAAATGATAGAAATAGGTATCGGGTTTTTCAATAAGAGCGCTACAAAATTTTTTTTTTTAATAAAACAAAAACGGTTTTGGATATGAATAAAATTATTTATTCCTGTGAAAGAACGTTTGATGCCATTATGTATGAATTTCGATTTCTTTTACATGGCCACCACGGGAACGCTTGCAGAAGTCCAGACGCTGAACTCAATTTTCGACGGTTTTCAAGCATAAATCGGCCGATACTGCTGCAATTTCACGTTCGATATTCGTGCGAAGTTCATCAATCATCGCTGGCTTGTTGGCATAGACTTGACGTAGCCCCACGGGAAATAGTCTAACGGCGTCAAATCGAACGACCGAGGCGGCCAAGCGACTGGACCATTTCGTGAGATAACACGTTCTCCAAACTTGGGGTCCAATAAATTGAATGTGACATTCGCTGTGTGGCTTGTGGCGCCGTCCTGTTGAAACCAGATGTCCTCCAAGTCCATATCATCCAATTGGGGCCAAAAATATTCGGTTATCATTAAACGGTAGCGATCCCCATTCAAGGTAACATGCCGGTCTTGATCATCACGGAAGAAGTACGGCCCAACGACGACGCAGGCCCATAAACCACACCAAACCGTAATTTTTTCGGGATGCAATGATGACTCATGGAGTACGTGTAAATTTCTGCCTGCCAATACCGCATATTTTGTTTATTGACGAAGCCACTCAGCCAGAAATGAGCCTCATCGCTGAAGTTAAATTTTCGATGAAAATCCGAATCATTTTCAAGTTGTTGCTCAGCCCAATTCACGAACATACGACGCTTCTGGTGGTCAAGCGGCTTCAGTTCTTGCGTCAATTTAATCTTGTAAGGATGTTAGGCCAAGATCTTTTTGCAAAATTCGCCACAACGACGTCACAGCGATGCCCAACGCTTGAGAACGACGTGTGAGAGACACATTTGGGCTTTCTGCAACTGAAACCTCAGCGGCAGCAATGTTCTCGACACTACGGGCACTTCTTTGTCTCACTGGCACGGGAACATATTGTACTGTGCCTGTGGATTCAAATTTTTCCACTAGACGCTCAATTGTTGATCTGCTGGACGATTATGACGACCATAAATTGGACGTAGCGCTCTTAACGTTGAGGCCACTGACTCAGAATTTCGGTAGTAAATTTTAATCATTTCGATTCGTTGTTGGCTCGTATATCTTTCCATCATGAAATGGTAAACCTTACTGAAGAGAAATGTCAAAAGAGCGGCAAGAAATATGGCGTCGTTTGCTGTCCCTGTTGCTCTACTTTTGTAGTGTCCCTGTTAAAAAACCCTTTACATGGAGACACATGTTTGAAAGTTTCTAAGTTAATTGTTTCAAATAAATAAATTTAATTTTTAGGGAAGTTGTATTTAACTACATATTCTTAATCCTGGAACTCAGTAAAATTATAATTTATGTATTCAAAAATAAACAAAAAATCAATTTTTCCGCGCTGAAACAAGGAGGAGACACGCGACGGAAATGTTGGACCATAAAAACAATTATTTTTTTTATTAAATACATGCAAATATTTAAAATTTAGAAATGGACCAGTTAGAAACGTTGCTTGCGCTGTTAATGACTTCAAAATAAATAAGTTTTTTTAATTTGTTGAACCATTTTTGGCCGGGGCCACGAAAATGAGCGTTAAGCGGAGAATAACCCAAATACATACATATGTTACAAAAAAAAAAAAAAAAAAAACAATTTTCAGCACCCTTTTTGATTATTTTTTGAAAAAGTAAAATGTATTGGCAACAATTTCAGTTTGTTGACAAGTATTTTCATTTATGTAATTGCATTGTTGTGAGAAAGTCAAACAAATGTTTTTTTTCTTGACTTTCCTTTTTTATTTATTTATTTTTTTGAGGGCCTTAATAATAAAATAGTGCAAATGATACTTAATAACGTTTTTTTGTGCAAAAAGGATACCAAAGTCAAAAAACAACTTTAAAATGATAAAATATTGCGAGAAAAAATTAAGAATCGGTAGCAGTTTGGCAAAACTTAGAGTTATTTAAAATAAACGAGACTAAATACCATAAAAACCGTTATATGTCGAAAAGTAATGTATGAATAAAAGTAAGCGAAAACGTCAAAATTTCCTTTTATGTTTTTCGACTTAAAACTACTATGGGCTCCATGGTAGCTCCCTTTGTACATGCATACAATAAGTTTAGTATTCAAAATCCGTCACAGCACAGCTGGTGACATCTTCACTGTTTATTTTTTTCGCTTTGTACTCCATTAGTAGTGAAATATCTCGACAACTTGAACTCATGGTACAATCCGAGCTAAGATTCGGTTTAAGGACATGAAAAACTTTTGGACAAGTATGTATAGTTTGTTATAAAAAAATCCAAATTTTCATCATTTAATAGAAATTAATTTTCCTTTTTTTTTCAAAAAATAAAATTAAGATCAGATACAATTGCATTGTTATAAGAGTGTGTTAGAAAATCAAAAGTTAAAAAAAAAAAAATTCTTTTTTCTCAGATTTTCAATTTCCTCAAAAAAGTCAAAACCCGTTCTTCGTTATAACTATTAACAAAAAAAAACTGACATTTAGATTTCATTCAATCTCATTAAGCTGTGTGAAGTGGGAACCCCGAAGTCAAACTTTTTGGGTGGGGTTTATCAGAATCGTTTGTCCACGTTTGTCTTATCACAAAAATTGTTTGTCCACCCTCAGGAGAAAAGTTGTTATATAGCAACTCCCCAAAATCAAAAAACTCATCTACTGCCCGCAATAGATGACTCAGGAAGATGCAATTAAGTGCGTTCGTTTGTCCACCGGCTGTTTAAGATTATCCATAAATAAAGAAATCGTTTTTCTACCCTTAGTTCAAAAAATATTCAACATTTTTTTCTTTATAGCAACCCCAAAAAAATTAAAAAAAATATTTTTTATCAAAATCGTTTAATTCCCAATCGTTTGTCCACCGTTTGTCCAGGTTAGTCCAGCAAAAACAGCACTATGGGACCAAATGCTCAAAACCATCTCAAAAATCCATAACTTATTTGCTTATCAATATTTTTTTTTTTTTTTTTAATTTTGCACACGTATACTTGAATAACCAAGAATTGAAATAAAGAAAAAAATTTGATTTGAAATATATTATTAACTTTGTTTTAAATAATATCAAACATAAAAGTTGTAGATCTTGTTCAATGTATATGTGTAAATCATGTTTAAACAAGAACTATTCGACCGATTTTGATGAAATTTGTACAGCTTACTTCTGTTACCGATGAAAATATTTAAAGGCATTTTTTATAAAATCCGCCCACTGCTACGCCCATTTGTTTGAAATATCATTATTTTACATCTCTAGGAAGTCAAACAAAATTAACTGAGTTTTTTTTTTAAGTTGGCATGGGATTTGTAATTTTTCCGCCCACTTCTCAGCCACTTTCTACTCCCTTTTTATGTGTTTCTGTTTTTTTTTCTTATTCAACCTCCTTTCAAAGAACAAATTTTGTTATCAAGCTTTATAGTCCAAGTCCTTATTGGAAAGAAAATTCCTTAAGTAAATGGACTGCGTTTTTGAAAGGTCAGTTTCAGTGTAGATACCAAAAGCCTTTTCCTTCGTTTAGGACGATACACTATCTGACTTCTTTTTTTTTTTTTGAAGTAGATTTTTTTTTTGCATCTTTTTGCAAAATTCTAAGGAAAGTTATAAACGAAGCTTCATCATCATACTCCATTCCACGTTCCTGAATTAATTGCATGTTTTTTTTCGTTTTCTTGTATTCTCAGAGCATTCTTCATAAGGTTTTGAGGGCCTACCACGTTCTCCAGATATATTTTCACATGTAGAGGTAAAGGAGCTACATGAATCCAGTATAAATCTGAAGTCATCATTTACCCAGAATAGGTTCTCACTCTCATCTCTTACTTTTGAAAACCAATTATTTTTGAATACTTTTTATTACTATTACCCTTATTGCGATTTGCGATTGTTGATTGATAGTTGATAAATATTGAAATTCGATAACAAACCACACCCAACCGAAAAAGTTTTGGTCATTGGGAATAATGCAGACCGTTGTCAAATATAAAAAATTGAAAAATATCAATGAATAGTTGATCACATTTTCAGTAAATTGAGTTTAAAAAGCTAAAATATCATTATTTATCAACTATCAATCAACAATTGCAAACGCAATAGGGGTGAATATCAACATCGGATTCCGTTAAATTACAATGTTTCATCCAATAATCAACCATTTCACAAATTTTTTTACCGTCTATAATTAATTTACACAGGTCGCGTCCATTACAAATGAACTCTTTCATTTTTTTTTTATTTTTGTAAATAAAATAAAGATGTACCAATTACCAAATAGATCAAGTGCTTTAATGAGAATAAAAATTCAATAGCCATTACATTATGAATCCTGCCTTTTTTCGCCTACCTTTGTTGTTGCTTTTGATCTTGTTGAGTCAGTTTCCATGTTTTATGCAGCTCTCTTCTTTTGTTACCAGTTAAATTTGAATACAGTTCATACCTAGTTCAATAATATTATTTTCAATGTTAATTTGTAGATAAGCAGATTGTCTTCCTCTCTGTTTTATTGTGTGACTAACACATATAATTATGGTGGCCCTAACAAATGAAATTTGTAAATTTTGATCAACTAACTCTAAAATCTTTGTAAATAGTTTTAAATATAATCATGAATTTTTGTTTAATATTGATATGATCTCTAAGACGATGGAAATTTTAAATGGAAAATTATTGTTTTTTTTTTTTTTTTTTTTTTTTTTTTTTTTTTTTTTTTTTTAATATCAATCTTTGAATTTTTATAACTTTGGTAATAACCGACGAAAAAAATTAAAATTTGGCACAATGTATAGGTGTAAGAAATTATATTTTAAAATTTTTAAAAAAGTTATATTTTTTATTCTAGACATTATTTTTTTTACAATTTTGATTTAGAAGTAACAAAACAAAATAAAAAATAACGCATTTTACTCATATTTTTTATTATTTTACAGTTACGTTTAGTTGTATTAAAAGTAACGGTTTTGTAAAGAAGAAGAATTGGGCTTTTCAAAAATATATAACGTTAACTAAGTCTGTTCAGAAACTTACGAAATAATTGACTTCAAACATTCTTTTCTTATAATTAGAAATGATATAAAATATCGAATTGCACCTTTAAAGTTCATTTAAGGTACTTATAAAAACACAGGATCAAAAAAAAGCATTGTTTCGTAAAGAACCGTTTTTCTAGTATGTAAATCCATCATTAGGTTTTTGAAATTACGAAATTCGTCAAAACCATTTTTGAGGTGGATTTCATCATTTGGTCCCATAGTGAGCCGGTGGACAAACGAATGCACTTAGGCCTAATTTATTCAGTCAAAGTTGAACATAACTCTGGGATTTTAACAGTCAACTTAGGAAATAGTTTTTATTCATTCAAAGTTAACGTTTTCAACTCTTTATTTTAAAATCTAGAGTTGATTAACTTTGGATTTTCTCAACTCCCCGAAATAGCGGAAGTTAGCGACCAAACTTGGGATTTTTCTTCATTTCTGTCCATTCATTCATGCTATTCAGTTATCGACCGATCACCGAAATCAAGCATCGCCGGGTGAGTTAGTACTAAGATGGTGGACCGCATGATTTTTTTTTTGGTTTCATATTTTTTTTTTTTTTATATTTTTATAATTGAAATTTTTTTTATAAAAATGGTGCCTTTTCCCCACCAAAAAATAGAACAAGTGTACAATTTCAATACACTTCAGTATTGTGTTTGTGTTCCATGTTGTATCTGGAATGATTTGCTGGTCTTGTGATGTTTAAGTTTAGTGGGCGACGATTTCGCCGGACAAGTGTAAAAACATTCTCATGAACATCGATCCATTCATGATTCCATTTCACAACAACAGTTTTTACGTTTCATGGAGTTGTTGATCTTTGTTTGGCTTTTCCTGTTTGACCCTACATTATTCTTCTCTGTGAAAATTTGTGTTTCTTCCTTTATAATTTCATTTTAGGAAAACAAAATAGTTATAAGAACAAATTATAGGGTGTGGAAAGTCACATCTTATCGCTAGATATGTGTTAATCATTTGCTTTAAAAATAAAATTTGTACCTAATCCGTTTTGTATAGCTTTCAATTAAGCTTGCTATTTTTTTGATTCCGCGCTTCACATGGAATGAAAAATTATTCAAAATACAAAATTAATTCTAATGCAAAACAAAAGTTGAAAATGACGTCTTGTGCGTCATGTGTCACAAATATCCCAAGGATATTTAAGAAACTGCAGGTTGGTCAACTTTTGAATTTCAACTCTGGAGTTCAGTTCAACTACGGATTTGAAGTCAACTTTTAAGTTGGCCAACTTTGGAGTTTTCATCAAGTTGAGCAATAGTGAATAAATTGGCTCTTAGTTTCATTTGCGTAAGTTATCATTTGGGGTGTTGGTCAAGCTTTTTGACTTTGGGGGTTTTGTTATAAAAACGAAATGTTGAATAACTTTTGAACGAAGGTTGGAAAAACTAAATCTTAAAAAGCCGGCGGACAAACGAACGCACTTAGTCTCATCTTCCTAAGTCATGTTTTGGGGGCAGTAGATGAGTTTTTTGATTTTGGGGAGTTGCTAGCTTAATAACTTTTTTCCTGAGAGTAGACAAACGATTTTTTTGGTTGGACAAACGTGGACAAACGATATGGACAAACGATTCTGATAAACCCCACCCCAAAATTTTAACTTCGGGGTTCCCACATCACACAGCTATCTCATTACACATAATTGTCAAGAATTTTAATGAGAATCGTTTGAGCCATTGGCGAGGCCTACTTAGACTCTAGACCGATGACGAATATCTTCTGATTAAAACTGTTTTTTGTATGTATTATGTATATTAATGTATTATGAAGTTAAATATAAAGTAAACGTAAAGAACTATCTACGCCATTGCACACTGGAGTGAACTATATGTAGGGTGCCCCAACGTCACCGGCTCAGAAGCAAACCATTGGCTCCTGAGGCCATTTGAAGTCGAACAAAACTTTATAGGAAATTTTCTCGTTTTCACTTCCTTTTCGACTTATAACGTTTTTTTCATTTTTTGGTCTCGTTTATTTTAACAAGCTCTAAGTTGGCCTACTGCAACCATTTCTTCTTGGTTCCTTTCGTTAGAAAAATGATTTTCTGTGATTGTTTAGCCGTATTTGTTTGCAATCAGTGAAACTCTCAATTAATATTCTTACGTTGTGTTTTCGCAAGCCTTCAGTTGTCTAGAAGATCGATCTTGATCTTCGGTAGCGATTACAATTTGTTCTGGGAAAACCTGTGTTCAACAGCTCTGTGAACTTATTTATTTTATTTATATTTTTGCATATAAAATGTAGTAAGCCTACCATATTCTGCGTACTAACGATGTGAAACTACGTTGTTAATTTCATCCCCTGAGAAATCGAGCTTGTTTTTTTTATATTTTTTTTTTATAGACGTCTCGCTATGCTCTAGTAAAGCGATGAGATGTGTAATCTGTTTGAAACGAATATAGTCTATATCATAGGTAAGGTAAAAACATTTTTTATTTTTTTTTTTTTACTATTCGCGTGATTAGCTATCATTGTAGCAAAGGTAAAAATTACGCCGAATATCAACCCTCTTCACGTTATACCGTCTGGTTGTAGAACATTAAAACTTTACCACAGCAGATTTCAGCTTCCACAAACTGCTTTTATACATTTCTTAAATCTTCAATAAAAAAAAAAAAAATGTTCGTGGTTTTGGTAGGGTTCTCTTTATTTTCGCAGCTGCAACCCTGCAACAGAACTCTCACAACAACTGTGAGTACTTTGCGGGTATCAATATAGGTAAGCAAGGGGACGATTAATGTGAACGTCCTTAATATGCTATAGCGACATGATGGATGGAAATGATGGGCTGAATGTTTTTGCCATTTGCTCTGTAAATAAATATATACATAATTTCAATCATGACTAAATAGAAAATCAGAATTCGACACGATGACGTCATGGATTTCAATCAATTAGTTATCCTGAAAAACCACTAAGCAAAGAGAAACAAACATTCAGGATATTGTAGCACTGTCACCCTACATCAACCAAACCACTCACCCATTAAAGCATTCGACCAAAGTGTATACGAATTGCAGGAGGTGTCGAGGGTGCATGCCAAATATTTTTGACAACCATAGATGTCACTTGTGAAAATTATAAATCTAGTAATTTATGAGAGATTTGTGAAAATGTTTTAGCAATATGCCGTAGCTATGAACATACATATTTGTGATTTTCAATAATAAAAGCGTAGGTTTATACTGTTATGAGGGGGAATGAATATAAAGGGGATTAATTTAATAAAATAGTTCAAACAGAAGTTTAAACTTCTAATCTATCGACCACATGTAGATAGTGGATGAAAAGTAATATAGAAATTCTTTATGTTCACGTAAAATAAAAAAGGGAAGGTTAGTGGTTGACCAGAAACAGTATGGCAAGGTACTGATACATTGATGCTATAATATAAAATATAAGACTGATGCAAAACAGAAATTAACACCTATGCAGTTAAGAATTGGATATTTTCTGACAAAAAAGTGATTGTAGAAAAAAAAAGGGCCTTCAATTGGCTTTTGGATCCAACAGCTATTGTAACCTAGCTTTTACCTACATGAAACAAATTGAAAAAAAAATACTTTTACTAATTACCTACCACAACTACAAATACTAAGCTCTTTTAAAACATACTTTGGTACTAAACTTACCAATATACTCAAATAACATAGCAGTTCGTTTTATGTAAAGGAAAAATCGTGCAAAAATCTGAGCAAACCGGGTCAGTAGGAGATGTGAAAACACCAGTGCATGCTCGTAAATCTCGTACTGCAGAAAATATTGCTGCTGTTCGCGATAGTGTGGCTGAAGAGCCGTCCACCTCAACTCGTCGTCGTGCCCAAAAATTGCAACTCTCACGCTCGTCGTTGATGAACATTATGCATAAAGACTTGCATTTACACGCTTACAAGTTGCAATTGACTCAAGCACTAAAGCCTCTTGACCATTTCAAGCGTCGTCAATGGTCAGAATGGTCGAAGAAAATCGTCTTCAGTGATGAGGCACATTTTCACCTAAGTGGATTCGTCAATAAGCTGAATATTTTGTCCAAAATGAGGCCGGTCAGGCAGTTACTGTGAATGGTGTTCGCTATCGTGAGATAATATTGAACTTTTTATGGGCCGAATTGGAAGATATGGATGTGGACGATATGTGGTTTCAACAGAACGGTGCCACTTGCCACACAGCTAACGAAACAAAGGCTCTTTTGCGCGACAAATTCAATGGCCGTGTTATCTCACGTGGTGGTGATGTCAATTGGTCGCCAAGATCATGTGATTTAACACCGTTGGACTTCTCTCTTTGGGGTTATTTGAAATAAAAGATGTACGTCGATAAACCAGCAAAATTTAAAAGCTAAAGGATGAGATAATTCGGCACATTATCCGCATAGAACCTCAATTATTCCTCAGCGGCATCGAAAATTTGGACCATCGGATGGAGGTGTGCCGCCGAGGTCGCGGCGGCCATTTGGCCGATAATTTGAACCATACCAATATTATCATAATAAAAAGAAATGACAATAATTTCCTAAATAATTTGTCTTTTATTGAAAATCAACATCGGCCCTTAAAATTTAACCATCCTTTATATACAAATTTCAATTATCACAGGATTCCCCAAAAAAGTTAAATTTAAAAAAAGCGCGTCTAAGGAGATGACAAATTAACTCGGTTTAAAAATTAAAATCGCAGGCTAAGATGGTACATTAGTGTGGATCTTATTTGTTCTCTTATGCGAAAATTGAGTGCGACGCCCCCTAAATCTTGCCTAAAAAATTATTAAAAAATCTCCTATTTTTTTCAGATTTTTATCTCTAACCCTTCCTGGCCCTATTTTGATAATAATTTTTTTTATTTTTGGATTTACACTTTATAAACACTGTACCAGGTGTCATTTTTGAACTAATCAATGAAAAAACTTCGAATTAGGCTCAAATGAAGCGTCTCTGAAAACTCTACAGCCGCGTGCAAGTTTACAAAAATTTCGATAATTTGTTTAAACTCTATTGTTAATAAACAAAAAAGGCAGATTTTTTGTTTCGTTCAATACGCGAAAAGTAAGCAACATTTTGACATAAATTCTCCATCGTTTTCATTAACCTGAATTAAATGAGATTTTTCCTTATATATTCGACACTATCAATGTTTCGATGATATGATATGATATGTACTGAAAACGGCTATAGCGGCGGCGGCGCGCCGTAATTTTGCTAAAATTGCTAATTAAATAGGGTCAGGAAGGGTTAGGAATAAAAATATTTTTTCATGAATTTGAACTAATCTCGGGGGCGTCGTCAATTTTTGCCCCTAAGAACCACCCTAATGGTACAAATTCATATTCATATTTTCGACCGTGCGTCGACCCTTTGAAGCCGCAATTTTTTTTCGATTGACAAACAAATTGGATAGCAAAATTTTGAAATTATGCAATTTCTTAGAGCTCATTCCTCTGGTTGAAAATGATGCGGGTTGTCTTTTTTTTTAAATCCAAAAATACGATTTTTATCTAAACAAAAAAAAAAAAAATAACTTTAATTCACGCTAGAGGTTAAACGGCAACAATTCGGAAAATAGAACATACACTCTAAAACCTCAAGTAGTTGCCCGTAGCGTAATGGTTAGTGCGTTCGACTGTCACGCTGGAGGTCTGGGATCGCTTCCCAGCCTCGTCCACCTAAAAACTAAAAAGATTTTTTTCAGAGCTACTGCCTCTTGCGAGGAATTGACAAATCCTCCAAGAGTATCACTTGTCACGAATAAGTGCTTCTCGTCTAGCCGTTCGGATTCGGCATAAAATTGTAGGTCCCTTCCATTCCTGTCGAAAGGCGCACACAGGAATGGTTGCGAGTTGTTAGTCACTAGGCCCTGGTTCTTCATGAGCTGTTGTGCCACGCGATTTATTTATTTTATTCTAAAACCTCAAACAAATAAGGCGTTCAACATTTTCATAAAAGAAATCCTAATTATACGGGGGCTACTAGAAGTGTATTCGTTTCGAAATATCTCTCAATGAATTTTATTTTTATTTAAATCTTAAACTTAATTTTAAATTTCAGAAGTTTAATTGTTCCAGTTGTTAAGTTGCATTTAACAATTGCTCTAGGTGAAGCAACACAGCGCAGGCCTTTAAAAATATAATTTAAAAGCTTAAAATATATTTTAAGCTTTTTTTTCTAGTTTGAAACTTTATTTTACCTAACCCGGCTGGAAAAATGACAAGTTTCTGTCTAGTTTGGGCAAGGCCACAGAAAGTTTTCAGTAGGGTAAACCTAGACAAGGAAAACTCGTGAAATACTTGGCAAGCCCTTTCTGGATTTCAGTACCAAACATTTAGACGAAGGAAACTCGTGAGGCCCTGTCTAGTAAAAACTTGTTTGACATGTTTCAGTACCCCACCAGGATTATCCCTTGTACAGAATAAACAAACATTTTATAAGCACCATGCAAATTTGCATCATACGACTCTTTTGTTTCTCTTTCCTATGTCTTCTTTTTCATATCACACTTCTTACTATGGGTGTGAGACATCTGTGTATTATAAGATGGTTCAATGAGAAAAAAACTTCTAAGTTGTTCCACCTACAAAGCAAAGCAAGTACATAAAATCTTGTTATATTCTGTATGTATTTGTTATGCAATATAAAAAGAAACTGATTCACTTATTGAATTTTTGTATAACGAGTTAGCCCAGTCGGTAGCGCATTGGGCTGACAGAGAAGATCGAGGGATCAAGTCCCGCATAAAGCCATCTTTTTTTTTGTTGCTTGACGAGGCAAAAGGGTTCACAATCGCCAAGGCCCGTGTTCTAGCCTTTGCTAACTCTAGCTAGTGCCTTGCCAGAATCTATATAAAACTCTCTAGTGCCTTGTCGAAAACTAGATTGTTTTTCTTTGCGGGTATACCTAGCATAATGCACATGCATTAATTTTTGACTTTATTATAGAAATCCTCACTAATTATCGGTTATTACCACCTACCACTAACTGGGGGCAGGAGAAGACGACCAGACACCCAGTCAACTATTAAATTATAACCCCTTAATTGAAGCAAATGAATTTGCTTTTCCTATTGTCATTACACTCATTCAATAAAAATAAATGTAGAAGATGTATCGTGTGTGAAGGGGGACTTGAACTCAGATATACCGAAATGCGTTTATAAGTTACTCAAACAGAGATTTTGGCCAATTGCCCAAGAACCAATTAACCGCATACATAAGCGTAAATTTACCATCTGCAATACCGGCACACTGGCGTCTTTTACTTCAAATGCTTTGTTTTCCTATGGGACTCCAATAAAAACAATTCATTTCAACCCCTGCTGGTGGCTACAAAATATTTTATGTAAGCAATCAACCCTAGAGTTAGTTCTGTAAAAGCAAGTAAGCAAGTCGACAGCATTTAAAATAGATTCGCAAATGAAGGCGGTAACAATAATAGTTGTTAGCGACTACGTGTACTAATGCATTTCTGATTGCGTCAAAAAAAAAAAAGAGAAAAAAGACAGGGGAACGATGTTTAGCCTGCTTTGCCGCAGTTGATTGACAAGTCGTTGACTTTACTGGTATAGTGAATTTGAGCTATGGCAGACCGTTGTTTAGATAATTCCTTCCAAGTGGATTTGATTTAATTCACCTACCTATATCCATACTGATGGATTGGGAAATTTTGCGTTAAGACAAGGGGTGATGGATATAAATTGTAGGTAGTGTAGTGTTTGAATAAATTAAACTTTGACTCATTGAACAATATGCTTTAAACAAATACACAGTATAAGAGTTCTCGTTATTATTATGATGTACTTATGGTTTCACCTTTCGCATGATGTGATTTTTAAAATTCTCACACCAGATTTACTCAATTACAATTGACAGTGGTCGCTTTGGGGCACAATAATAAGGTATACTTTGAAGTGTCAATTTTTGCGCTAGAGAGCGATAATGGCTTTTACTTTGAAAAAAAGAATACAAAAAAAAAAAAACAGTAAAACCACAACACGCAATGGTTAAATGAGAAGTAAGGGAAGCCTATGGCAGCTCCTTAAGGGCGTGAGTGAAAATTTGATCTCAAAGAAGCTGTCAAACTTCCGTACACGTTCTGTCGCTTTAGTATAAAAATAATTATAAAGACTACCGTGGGATTTGTTTAAATGCGTTTAAGAGAGCTTGAGGATTCGGATTCGGATTGGGATTTTTTCATAAGCAATCGCAGTGTGGTAGGTAATTGGACTCCTTCGACTGCTAAGTTTGTGTAGTTATCACTTCATAGCCCAAACATGGCTTATAACCCACAGTACGTGAGTTTAAAATTAATTCCTAGTCTGTGGTTTAATTTCTGTCAGACTGACAAATTTTCTGAAAGCGAAATTCCAACCAATTTACAACAAAAGTCGTGACTTGGCGCTACGTTTTTTAATATTTGTTTTTTTTCTTGTTGTGTTGCATTACCAAACGCGAAAAAATAAAATAAAAAAAAACAGACAACAACTGCATGGCGCGACGACCACAGGCCGAAAAGGGTAGTTGCAAGAATTGTACGTAGTAAAATTTATTTTTAACCGCCTGCAGGCGGACAGCATCATTCGTCATTGAGCCTTAAGCCCTTCGAATGTAGGCATGCACAGTTTAGTTTCTTCTTGGCACTCTCCGTATCGTAGTGGTAAGAAAGTCTACACGAATTTGCATGCCAACAATATTTAAAAAGCCATATTTTACGAGATTATCATTAAAACCGGTGGGAGGACGAAATATGAATACATGAGGAAAGACGATACGTGTTCAGACACTAGGTCCTTACAGCTGTGCAAAGCGTTCTGTCTTGGACTGGACAAGAACGGTGGCAGTTGCAGCCAGCAAACACAATGGAATGAAACTTTCGAGCAAAAAAATATTCGGGTTAACTCCTTTTCGCCAGGTCGACCCGCCGACGATTGTTGATTTTGACACAAAAATAGCGATTCATAAAATCGCCAATATCGGCGGATGAAAAGTCTGCTCGTGTTCGTCGGCTGCCCTTGTTGTTATGCAACAAGGCCTGATTAAGTTTGATATCTGATTTTTTTTTTGCACTAACCAATTAAATCTAAACTCGTTCTGATCAGCAGGGAAGCTAATCAGTAATCACGAATTAATTAACAAATTACGCTATGCATGGATGTACAATTCGGAACTCTACTGAAAATTATTGATGCTTTGGAGCCATATATTCTCCTTTGGGAAGACTTATAGCAAAAAATACGAGTAAAATACAAATACAAGAAAGAAGGAAAAAACCTTCTCAAAAACCGGGAGTAGGTATAGCAGTAGGTATATAGGTACTTTGGTGGGTGTTGAAGTGGAAGTAGATTGCTGGAATAAGGGGGATGCGCTCCATGTTCGTCTGCAGCAACGTTAATTGAAAAGTCAGAAGAAAGAAGAAAAAAATTCAGATTTACGCTAAAAGTCAAATACAGTCAGTCTCCCGCATTTTACATCATCTTAACTGAGATTGGTGGTGGTGGTGATGCTGCTGCTGTCCTTAGCAGGAGTTTGGTATTATGCAGCCAACAACTTGTAATGAATTCAAATGTGGGGACGTGAATTTGCGAGTGCTATACATATACATACATACATAGTCCGACAATGGAGTGAGGATACGAAACGTATAGACAGAGACACCAAACAAAACGCATAAATACCTAAACGATTGCCAGTATAAATACAAGCTGGAAGAGATTTCAGTATCAAAGAAACGGATCGAATTTTGTTACCAATTTCAGCTTGTGCATTTGAGGAAGATTTACAAGTATGTGACATGATTTAATGTTTTGTGTGTCGATATCGATATATATCATAAGAGAGATGTTACAATTGAGTGCTAAGAAATATGAATGTTTTTCTTAAAAAATATTGTCTTAATATTTTGTATGTATCTATGTGCATTAAAAAAAAAATCCCTCAGTTGGAGGACAAACATATTCAAATTATTCTAAAAAGAAAAACCATTGGAGCAAAACTAGATTCAGAACACAAGTTTATGTGAAAACCATATCACAACTGCATTCAAACGTGCAGAGAAGTATTTAATTTAATTAGATGCATGAAAACTCATTAAGATAAGTACCGAGAAGGAATTGCTCTTTTGAGAGCGTTGAATAATTATTCTGTATGACAGGCATAATTGACTGAAGGAGTTCTTCATTAACATCTCAAATGCGATAATGCAAACAGAGCTTAAGTTTTGTATAGTGGCTAATGGAAGGAAGGGGCTGTGAATGAACAAGATCGATGTATCTATTGTAAATGTTGTACATACAAATATTATGGTTGTTATATTTAAAAGGAGGTGGGTGCAAATTTTTTTTTTTAATAAATGTAGGTTTAAGCATAGATTCTCAGCAAAGTGATAATTTATGTCCATCAGGAAATTCAGCTTCTTACTTATACGACTTTAAATTTTGTTTGCACTTCGTTCCGATTCCGTGTATTTTTCATAAGGCGCACCTCCTTTTCCTCCAATTTTTCCAGTGGAAGTTGGCTAAGGTAATCCCTATTCCCAAAAGTCCCAATAGCAATGAATATAGGCTTATTTCAGTTCTCGCTTTCTTATCTAAAGTATTCGAAAAAATTATGCAGAAGCAGATTTATGTTCATCTTAGATCCCAAAATATTCTCTCACCAGTGCAATCTGGTTTTCGACCTAAGCATAGTTGCGTCACTGCTCTTATTAACGTCGTAGAAGATATCAGACAGGCCCTGGATGATGATCGTGTCACCTTTTTGGTGCTTCTCGATTTTTCGAAGGCCTTTGACACGATAGATCATATTAATCTATACAATAAGCTCTTGTCATTATACCAGTTTTCTCCTTCTTCTAAGAGCTTATTGCAGTCGTATCGTAGAAAACAAGCTGTATCTGTCGCGAATAATTTATCAATTTTTCTTTCCACGACCCGTGGAGTCCCACAAGGCTCAATACTTAGACCTCTTCTCTTCTCCTTTTACATTAATGAGCTTCCTCAACAAATATTAACTTATTCGGTTCAAATGTATGCAGAAAAAGTTGTCCTCTCGGTCTTATTGAAGATTGGATCTGCAAAATATTTGTTCTTGGTCATTAAGAAATGGGTTGTTTTTAAATCCTCAGAAGTCTAAATGCATAGTTATTAGTGGGAAGTCTTTAGATTTATCATATTTTCCTACCATATTTCTAAATAACTCTCCTATTGAATATGTTCAAACTGCAAAAAACCTCGGAATCATTTTTAATAGGACATCAAATTGGGATACCCATATCAAAGCGGCAGTTGGGAAGGTTTATGGTATACTTCGCATGCTAAGATCCACACAATATTTCACGCTTTTAAGAACGCGATTGATGCTTGCAAAAACACTTGTTATTCCTATTCTAACCTACGGATGTGAATTATTCTGCAAAAGTGACGCAGCAAGTAGACGTAAAATTAACGTTGCTTACAATAACACTGTTCGTTATATTTATGGCTTAAAACGATTCGATCATATTTCAATTTTTTCAAGAAGAGTTTGTAATTTCTCTTTTGACAATTTGCTGCGCTACAAGACCTTAATTTTACTCGTTAATGTAATTCAAACACACCAACCTTGTTATCTCTGTGACAGACTACGTATGACCTCATCTGTTAGATCGGAACAACTCATTCATCCTCGTTTTTCCTGCTTGACTTCCGAACGTCAGTTCTTCATCAACGCAATCCTCTTGTGGAACACCTTAGGTTAGGTTAGGTTATAAGGGGTGATGATTCGGCAAGCCGAAACACCTCACTCGGATCTCAATGGATCCATTGCGCTCCCCAGGATTTGTGAAGAGGAAGGAAGAGGGAAGGGTAAGGAAAGGATTAAGTGAAAAATTAGGTAAGGGGTGCCTCCCTAAACCATCCCGAAATCTGAATGAATTTCAGAGTGTTCTTTAGTGGCAGATACCCAGTTCGTCGAAAAAGTATTCTCCGAGGGCTGTTTTTCTTGTTTTAGCAAGGCTAGGGCATTCACAAAGAAAATAAAATGAGCCCTCCTCCGCCTCTTTATCTTGACACCCTCTACAGAGGTAGGATCCGATGATCCTCATTCTGTTTAAGTGGGTGACCAGTTAGGATTGCAACCAGTAGGGATAGTTGAGGCCTGCTAAGCTAGAGTAAGTATTCAGTTTTTTTCCTAGAAATATCCGGCCAAAGATTTCTCGAAACCCGACACGTGTCAATCTGTGACCACCTATCATTGGCGGCTTGGAGGAATCTCTGGTGAACTCTGTTTTTTTCTAGCCGCAGTGGTATAAGTACTGACGATACAGTTTGGCTCGGATCAGTGGATGATCCGTATTTCGCCAATTCGTCTGCCTTTTCATTCCCATGTATGTCGCAGTGTTCTGGATGGCCGCCTCACTGTCTATGAAAATGTCAGTGTTCTTGTTTACTAGTTCACATGTGGCAAGATGCTTTGCTGCCTCATTAACTGCAAATACCTCCGCTTGGAAGACACTGCAGAAGTTCGGAAGCTTTATTGATATATTTAAAGGTGGGTTTTCTGAAAAGATGCTTGACCCTACCCCTTCGCCCGTCTTGGAACCGTCCGTGAAAACCGATACATGATTTTAATTTATGACCCGGTTTTCCATCCAGACATCCCTTGTAGGGAAATCTATTAAGGCCACCGGATTGAAATCAGTGTGCGGTATCATATAGTCTGTTTGAATGTCTATGTCAGTAAAGTTCATAATCGTTCTATGACCAAAGAGGCCCCTTTTCCAGTGATTGCACTGTCTTAGTCGCAAAGCACTATTGGCCGCCATATCCTTCGTGAAAAGATCAATTGGGGCGAGTCACAGAAAAGTTTCTAGGGCTGCTGTCGGTGATGTTCTCATGGCACTGGTTGTGCCAATACACGCTAGTCTTTGGAATTTTGTCATGGTTTTGAGATTGCCTTGCCTTGTCTAGAGCTGGCCACAAAACCAGACATGCGTATGTCAAGATATGCCTTATTATGGCTGTATACATCCAATGAATGGTTTTGGGGCTTGGACCCCATCTTTTACCAAATATTCTACTTAAAGTATATAATGCTATTGAGGCTTTCTTCTTTCTTTCTTTAATGTTCTCTTTCCAGTTTAGTTTACGATCAATTACAAGACCAAGATATTTTGCCGTACCTGTGATATGTAACGGAGTCCCATTTATGGTGGGAGGGATTACATTTGGAATGTTTCGTTTTCTCGTAAATAAAACCAGTTCTGTCTTGAGTGGGTTGTTGGTTGTAATATGGTTAGTAATATAGAAAAATTAGATTCTGCTTATTCTTATTTTTTGTAACAAAAAAAAATAACAACAAAAAGTTCTAAAGGCACATGGTCTATTAAATTAATGCAAAAACAATATCTAAGCAAGACAACAGAGAAATATATATTGAACCCAGTGCGGCTTAAGTCTGTTCTCTTTTTTTAAATTCCTTTTTTTATTGTTCTTTATAATAATGTAATTGATTTTTTCTGTTTTATTCTCTCTCCATTTTTGACCCTTTTAGGTTCAGCTTTGGCAGTGATAAGTCCCTTTTTGAGATCATTTATGATGCATGACTGCGACCGACTATCACCTTAAGTCGACGATGCAATGCTTCAATATTGTTCTGTGTTCTTGGAAATGTCTCTTTCGTTGCTTTTGAACTGCCATAAATAATTTAAGGCACACTTTCACTTTCACTTCCACTTTTCAAAAGACAATGACAATTATTTTCAGTTTGTAGTTTAGAAAAAAAGAAAGCATTCACATACTTTTATAGGGAAAACTAGGTACTTACGACTCTCCCAAATTTAGTTTTACAAAATTCTGCGAATAATAAATAAAAGTTTCAAAAATGTGCTGAAAGAGCGCGCTTTTTTACATTTTTGAAACTTTTATTTATTATTCGCAGAATTTTGTAAAACAGAATTTTAAAAAGCAGAATTTTGAAAAGCAGAATTTTGAAAAGCAGAATTTTGTTAAGAAGAATTTTGAAAAGCAGAGTTTTGAAAGCAGAATTTTGAAAAAAGAATTTTGACCTCGCCAGAATTTCGACCCCAACCCACTTATTTTCTATCCCCCTTATTTATAAAGAGAAAATAGTTATTTCAACTCCCGTGTTTAGGAAAACTACACAATGGAATAAGAATTTTCTGGACTCAAACGAAAGGCATTTGCTTAGTGCTCCATTTGAGCCCAGAACATTTTTGTTCCATGGTGTAGTTTTTCTAAACACGGGAGCTAAAATAACTATTTTTTCTTTATAAATCAGGGTGTATATCTACATATTTATTTATACTTATTCCTTATTAAATTGTAAATTTTATTGATTTTGAAGACAATACAAATACAAAATAAGACAAAGAACTAAAAGTATAAATTCCGAAAATTCATAGTTGTGATTTGTGAATATTATTCGTAATAAGGCAATATCAACTCTGAAATGTATGTAAAATTGGCAAATATTAGAATTTGTCAGACATTGGTAAAATCGAAAATGGTTTGTTTTTATAATTAGTTTCGGATTTCTTTCCAAGTCTTTTTGGAAACTATTATTTTGAGTGTCCCATGTTTTAACAATTTTAACTACCTTTTTCGGTCCGCTATCTCGCTTACGCAACTCTGTTGCTCTGCCTACGTTACTATTTGCCAGACAAGCCCATGTCGCAGTTTTTTTTTTGGGTGTAGGTACCGCCTACCAAATGGGAGCACTACGATATCTCGCAAATTAAAATCTCGAATAACGAAATCTCGCATTTTTGTATAAATCTCGAAATACGAAATCTCGCAAACTAATAAACTCGCAATAACAAAATCTCGCTTTTAACAATCTCGCATTTGCATTTCACAACCAAAAATCTCGCAAATTTCAACTAAAATCTCGCAAACTAAAATTTCGCATTAACACGTGACTTTGGAAAATTCCGCAGTGAAAAATAAGATCCTGCAAATGGAAAATAAAAAATCAGAGGCCTAAAAAAAGGAGATAAAGCCCTTGAACCCGATACGCCACCGGCAACCCAAGGTACTGTTTATTACAAATAAACTGAAACCACACCAACTGACAAAATAGGCGCCTGCCTGGCGACTGAGCATACCCTAAGCGGAGCGACGGAGTCGCGTGAGCGGGGCAGAGGACCCGAAAAGGGAGTTAAAATCCTTGAACCCGCGAAGCGGGCCACCCAATGTACTGTTTATTGCACATAAACTGAAAGTACACTAACTGACAACATACACAAAGAAAAACCTTGTATTCGTACATTTCAAGTCCTATATGTTTTTTAATGCGAGATTTTAGTTTTCGAGATTTTAGTTTGCGGGTTTTTGTAATTGCGAGATTTCGTATTGCGAGATTTTGGGTGCGAGATTTTAGTTTGCGAGATTTCGTAGCCAACCCCTACCAAATGCATGGTAATAAAAATACGGATTGAATTTTGAAAACAAAACACTACGAACTTTTGTCAATGTTGCTGGAAAGTTCTAAATTATATCGGTATATTATAAAATTTATCAGTGAATTCTAAAATTTTCCGATTTCGGTGTTTTGTGCTATCTTAATTTTGTGTCTGTTTTTTATTTCGAAATAACCATTCGGTACACAATTTGCTGTTTTGCAGTTTAACCAATTTAGCAAATTTGTACAGTCTAGACATATCTATTGTCTAGGATTTTTTATAGTATAGACATTTTCATTTGGCAAGTTTTTATTTCGCTATGTTATTCAGTCTTAACTTCAATTCTGAAGAAAATATGTCTTTTGGATTTTATTTTTTCCCGGGGAAGAAAATAATAATAATAATTTTAACTAGTTAGAAGGAATAGAAGGAAAGGAAAGATTTTTGTTGGCACAGTGGATTGAGAATTAGATGTTAATTATCTCATCAAATTCCACGGGTGGCATCCAGTTGAAACTGAGGAATATAGAAAAGAATGCTACCTAGACTGGGGCTCGAACCCACACGTCCAAGTTAGCAGTCAAACACTATATCCACTGTCCCATTGCCACGCCCTAAATGATGCTCTTAAATGTTAACTAAAACCGTTTCCTAAGAAAGGTAAATAATTTCGTTATCCTTGTCTATAAATACTAATGCATATCTCTGGTAGGTAGCTATAATGAAACTTGGACCTAGTTCTTCTTTGCAATCTTGAAAACTTGATGCCAATGCCAATACCATCGGTCTTAGACGTATAAAACTCAGTATAATTTCTCAAAATATGCGTCCGAAAATACAATAAGTCTCCGTAAGTTCCTTATACTGAATTAGAGCCTGATACATTTCTAGCGAACAATTTTCGTTTACAAATTTGGTTTGCTTATTTCCCTATTACCTTTACAAATGGCAGGCCAGTAAGAGTAACGACTATAAATATGTTTAAATTTCTGCCATTTGTGACCTTTTAGTTTTAAAATCAATTTTCATTTAATCTCATTTCCTTCAAGAATGTATTTTTTTAGTGAGAAAATATTTCATATACCTACATAAACATATTATAATCATCCTATACTTATCCGCGCTCCAATATACAAACCTTCTTATTTAAATTTCCAAGAATTGATATTTGGCTAGTAAACAAAATGCAAGAATTTGTATATGTTAAATTTTGGAAAGAAATATTGTTTGTATTCACTAGAAATACTTTTTTTTTGTTGCAAAATTAACAAAAAAAAAAAAAAAAAATACGAAGAACTTGGAAAGTTACCCAAATAAAAAAAGCAATTTTATGATAATACGTCAAAACCCAATTTGAGTTTAGTAATTTAAAAAAAAAATAAAAAACAGTTTTGTTTCTATTACTTTAATTATTATCGATACAAAGTTTAATTGAAATCGTTAAAGCCGTTTTCGATAAATTTTGAAATGAACCGACTTTTTATAGAATCTGAGTTCTAGCTTGCCAGGACGGTTAGCTGTGCCCCCTTCTAGATGTGTTAGAACAAAAATTCGTCTCGGAATCACATATGTACATATCTATACATATGTAGGGTAGGGAGGGGCTAGTTGGCCCATGTTGCAAGTTGGACCACGTGAATTACTCGACAAATAAAAGCATTACGCGAACATGATTATAATCACGAATGAAGCGTGCTCATTAATAAGCACGTGTAAAAATGGTTTCAGTTGCATTTTGTCAGTAGAGCGGTATCCACACACTGATTTGTGTTTTTGTAGTGCCAAAGTAAAAAAAAACGTGTTTGTTTCTTTGTGTGCTACTTAATAGAACCAACAACAATTTATAGTATTTTCTTGATCCCAGTTATTATATTTCAAAATTCTGTGATTAAAATTTGAATGTTTTCAGTGGTTTTTATTTAGTAACGGAATATGTGCATCAAACTAGGAGTGGGATATACAAATTCATGCTTTATATTGGTTTGATTGCTATGCTTGTCCAAAAACTCTTAAAACCTGGACATAGTCATATTTATTTGCATTAATTGCAAAAGCGATTACGATACGCAAATCTTCTTTAATGTTTTACGTATTAACTGTTTCTATATCTTATTTTATCCAAGAAGAGGTTTTTGTTTTAATTCGGTTATTTATTTTTTGTTTTTAATTCTTTTAATTTTTTCTATTATTTATTTTTGTGTAGACTCTAATAAATAATTATTACTTTTTAAGTAAAGTTTATTTAAAATAAAATTCAGCTTCTAATAAATGATGGCTTTGTTCTTATGTTTAGATATCATTGTTCCACTTTTTAGGCCATGGTCCAACTAACCCCTCCTACTGGTCCAACTTACCCCGCTAGTGGTGCATGTTGAACCACTTGGACTTGGTGCTCTTTAGGCTATATAATTCTTCTGATGTTATACATTTTCAATTTTTTAAATTGCATTTAGAAGCCAAAAGTCCGTTCTTGTAATTGATCGCACTTTCATAGTTGTATTATGAGCGGTTTGGTAATTATAATACTTTCAGAAAAAAGTGGTCCAACTATCCCCGCCCTACCCTACATATGTTTACATTATGTACATATGTATGAAGCAAATAGGTCCATCCGTTTAGAGTTCTAAAAAAAAAACTTTTTAGTTTTTTGGTTAACGAGGCTCGGAAGTGAACCAAGACTTCCAGCGTGACAGTCCATCGCACTAACCATTACGCCACGGCTATTACACAGACCGACGGAAGTCATGCATAAAACCACTTTTTTGAACTTCTCTTCTTCATCGCAATGTGATGCTGTAAAACGATTAAAACCTTAAATTTTATTTCTATAGAGTACAGAGTAAGTAAAAAAACCAGAAAAAGAAAAGTATGAACCAACAAGGCCTTATGAACCAATAGAGTAAGAACTACTAATGTGTTGAATATATCTCAGAGATTTAAGCTTTTGAAATGCCGCCCGTTGTTTACATCACACACAGTGTGCAGGAATTCTAATTTATTTTTGTAAACCATTTTTTTTTTTTTTATTTAATTTCCAGGTTTCTAGTTTGCTCGTTAAGCGTGGAAAGAAGTATAGTAGGAAATAGTATTTACCACTAAGACTCTGCTTAAGAACATTTTGCAAATTAACTCTTCTATTTCTTTAAAAAAAAATGTAAACCAAATCGCATAACAACACAATCAAAATTTTCCAGGTGAATGATGCGAGACAAAATTACCAATTACCACATCAATCATTATATTATATGGAAGATTGAGGAGAGAGGTTGCTTTAATTGCGCTGACAACATTATTCACCTGTTTATATATGATTGTGTTCCGCCCAAGGTCTCAAACTAATTAAATTTATATCGGCAGAAATAAGTAAAAGTTTTAATTTTCAATCTGCTCAATATTGGATTTTCAACTCAAAGGTGGGTGCGACACACCACACATTATATTCGAATTTGTAAAGAATGTCTCATGTGTTCATTGTTTACCAACCAAATCGTTCCGATCATTGACGTATTTTTCAATTAAGTATACCGACAGACTCTCTCAAATTAGATTTTATAATCCGATCTCGTTTCACTTGTTGACCTATTTGATGAGCTCACACCAGCTGGTGTGAGGATAATTTTAAAATTTACACTGAAATTTGTATGTATTACCAATTAAGGGGAAAATATCGATATGTGAATGAGAAAAAATAAAATCAATTTTTTCAAAATGTTTGATTTTATTCGTAAAATCTATGATCATTAATATAAGTTCTTAAATATATTCATTTATTTATTTATTTTAATGCTTTTTTTTTTTCTTTTTTTTATATAATATTTATAAATTTGCTGCGTTTTCTTTTATTTTCTTTTATAATTTTATACTTAAACTTTAAGAAAAAAAAAAAAAAAATTATACTTACTACAACATAGAGCCCTTGAGGTTCCTAACAATTCTAAATACAATTTATGATACATTTTCTACAGTGAAAGTTATCTAATATGTAACTTCAATAATAATTCAAAAATTAAGTTTAATTTAATGTAAAAATTAGTAAATTTTATGTTTATGTACAAAGTAATAGTACAGAAGATATTACACATTATTGGCTTTGTGCCGTTATAGGTAAATTGTATGAGGAGGGAAGACGGATTTCCACTTGTACTAATAAAAAGTATAAAATAACTTACGCATGCATATATAAATCTATAAATTAAAATGCTTTGAGTTTTAGAATTATTATTTTTTTTTTTTCAAAGAGACCAAAAAGTTATGTTTGCTATTAGCTTAAGAAAGAATAAGTTTTATTTACAAAAATAATAATGAAGAGAGATGAAAGAACTGCTTATTCAAATAAAAATAAAATTTATTTGTTTGTGTTTTCTTATCCAAATATTTCTCAATGATTGTTTTTGAGTTTTTTTTTTAACTAGTTTCAAAAATAATGGGGCAATATTTTAAACAGCTTCATGTTAAGCAGTTTAGGCATGACACATTAATTAATAATTTTCTAATTTTAAAGCAGTTAAAACAACTTTTTCTTAACTTAAAAAAACTTCAAGTAATGTTGTGGTAAGGGTTTATATTTTTGTTGCTAAAGTGTGCTGAACACACCTTAAATTGTAATAGTTCTAGGAAAAAAAACTAAGCATACATAAACTCAACTTTTTGAATCATTAATAGATGTTGAAGTAGCATAATGAGTTAATTCGATATCAAAACAATAAAACGAGTAGGTAATCGAAATTTGAACTTCACAAAAATGTATGTGTAATGATGCTGAAATCATCTTACTTATCGTCTTAAGGGTCAGTTTGTTGACAGTGGGTTAAATTTAGTATGTGACTTTTACAGTCTTTAATTAACTAACGCTTATCAACCAAAATTGGCTGATTAGTGAAATCCATGATTAGCAACTCATACTTTGAATTTTCAAACAAAATTTAATCAACAAAAACATTTGTGGATTTCCCAGCTCCACTAATCATGGATAAAAGATAATCAGCTGTGAACAAACTGGCCCTGAGTTAACCGAATTACAGTATAAATAGACTAACTTGACATCGTCGAAATCGACAAAAAATTATTTTTAGAAAATGCAAATTATAGCTCATAAGAGCTTTATACACTTCTTCATATTTAACTTTATGTACAAGTACATTATACATATTTAATTCATTGCTTTCTCAAACAACTCGTTTCATAACTATAGAAAAAATAAAAAATTTATGAAGAATACCATTTAAATTTATAGTTTCAATTTCAGCTTGTTGTACAACAAAATTTGGATCGAGCAAAAGTATGTTTTAATGCCCTGAGTAACAGTTAGAAATGTGTATTTATTGAATTACAACCTTATTTGGTAGCAAAAGTAAAGTCCGATCATTTTTACAAACCCCAGAATTATTTGATAAGTTTTATATTCGATAAAGTACAAATGATTATAAACCTGATTATACTTTAAATATTATACATGATACCACAAATACATCCCTGATGAGTGCTTACAGTGGGTTCTCAAGATAACAAAATATAGATTTAAGTAATACTGAGGTAGCTCCACACATGAAGGTACACACATTACTAATTCTTAAGTAATGCACATGTGATTTCTGTTTCTGACAGACAATTTTCAAAAAAAATGTATATGAGCAGATAATCTAAAATCTTTACATTTTGAAATTTCCTGGTATGATGCGGTTATAAATATATATGAGATGCGCTAGCATTAAAATTTATATTTATGCTAATTTTAATATGATGTTTCTCTCGCATGACCTTATTTAAAAAAAAAAAAAGAATCGAAACACCGCTTTCCTGTTATAAAAAGAAAAATGACAAACTGTATATTCATGTTATAGCAATCCGATTTAACTGTTAAAATAAGATTTGTTGATAGTAGGCCCTCTAAAAATCTTAGCTTTGATTCATTTTCAAACTACAAATTAATAAATTAATCTCCATATTTTTGTCGAAACGAAAACACATCACAGCTATAATAATTACCATAAATGTTTTAACAAAATCGTGAACGTTTATCATTGTTTGTATAGGAATAATAGATCTCGCTCATCATTTATTCCATTTGTTTTTGATGTATGTACATAGGTAGGTTGGTAGATATAGGTATTAAAGCATAGGCAACTTTGTATTCGATCTGCAAAATTATTGAAGTTTTTCGTATAGAGCAGCACATTTAAAACGCTCCACATCACATTATTTAATAACAATCAAAAAAAAAAAATTAAAAAAAAAATAAACAAAACGAGTTGTTAATTAATATGACCTCTTATGGGATGTTATGGCTTCCAAATATGCTTAATAAATTTTTTTCTATCACCTATTAATTTACCGACTAATGGTATGCATGACATATGTCATTTTGTAGCGCATGATGATTAAGATCTTTTTTATCCGTCGCGTCGTAGATATTATTATTAAATGCAGAAGGGATTTCATTTAAAAACGAAACCAATTAGCATATTTTTAATTTTTAATCTTACGAATTAAGACATGAGACGCATAAAATGGAAATTTTGATTTCAGAAGATGAAGCGTGAAATAATAAATTTCAAGAAAATTATTGCCAATTTTTTTTAATTAATTGCCGACGGCAGAACAATATTATTTTGAACAACAGTATAAGTATCGGATCAACAAATATGACATTTAAAATTGTGTTTATTTTGTAGTGATTATGAATGTCACAGACTAGTCTGAGCGCGGAGCTTAGTGATTTTGAAGATTTACCATGAACAAAATCAAGATTCTGTGAAGCTTGACATAATGGCGATAGGTATGGGAATAGTAAAACATGAAATTGGTTGAAACGAAACTTTAGGCCATTCTTAGAGCTTATGTGACAGTTTGAGCTGAGAATATGTATACAATATAAGCGTTTATGTCGAATTTAAAAAAAGTTTCCCATCAGCAAACGGATGTTAAAACGTTACATTATAATTAATTCAAAGAAAATTGAAGCAAATAAGCGTAAGTGTTGTAGTGCATAGGTCTGTGTTCTGTAGCACTAGAGATTGCAGTTGCACAATTTTTAAATCAGAAAAAATAGAACGCATTAGTTTTAATGTGAATAAAGGCCCCTCAAACTAAGGTGTGTCCTAGCCTTAGGGCCAGTTTGTTCACAGTGGGTTAAATTTAGTATGTGACTTTCATAGGCTTTAATTAACTAACGCTAATCAACCAAAATTGGCTGATTAGTGAAATCCATGATTAGCAACTTATACTTTGAATTTTTTAAACAAAACACATTTGAGGATTTCCCAGCTCCACTAATCATGGATTAAAGATAATCAGCTGTGAACAAACTGGCCCTTATTCTCTTATAATGAATTCTGCGTCTTCCGTTATAATTTGTATTGCTGATTTGTTTTTTTAATTTTTGTGTGAAAAGCAATACAGCTATATATATATTTTAATAATCTGTTTGTTATTTTGCACGAATTTAATAAGTTTGTTATTTTATTTCGTATAACAGGAGGTATCGACCTCCGACGGTAATCTCGAAGGTTAGCAAAAACTGACAAACAGCTGAATAAATCTGAGATGTTGGGCTCGTTGTCTAATTTAATAAATGTTCAAATATCGAGGTAAATAATTTCTAATTTTTCTGTAATAAAATCAAAAATAATCTTTTTATATTTCCAGTTATTTAATGTTTGAAAAATATATGGCCAAACGATTTACTTAAACATCTTTTGGAATAGAAAGACAAAGAATTATTTTCGACTATTTTCCATTTAAAGAAAAAAAAAATAACTTTAAAAGTGTTAAGCAAGGAAGTTGCATTTATTTACTTTTCCTAGTGGGATCTTAAATTTGCTCTATAGCGAATTAGGTAAATAACAACTAAAGTGATGATATTAAATCTTTACAAAATCAAAACAGCTAATACAAAGACAAATGCATAAAAACCTAATATTCATGTGTAATATTCAGCAATCGGTTTTCCTGCTATCAACAACACAAAACAGTTTTTATTAAAAAATAATTAACTATGTAAATATCCATGAATATAGTTTGCGCTGATTTTAAATTTTGTAGGAAAATTTGTAAATCTGTTTGCTTAGATACTTCCAAGAAGTTTGTCAGTTTAAAACTATTATTGTCGTTATCAATTTCAGCAAACCCGACGGCAGCGGCTAAACGCTAATAGGACGGGAGGCGACTGTAGGTTTACCTATCTCATCGCGGCTTCGGCAAAGAATGATGCCAATTCATAGCTTTAGTCTACACATTAACAAAACCGCTGGTCGGACAAGGTTTTTCAGGTGGCAATAGGTAGAAAACGGACTTTTTCGGTTGCATTTTTGGCTTAGGATACCTAAATGAAAGCTAAGACTGCCCTCTTTACAAAACTAGTGGTCGGACAAACTTTTGTTGGTTGTTGCGGCGAGTCCGACCACTTTTGTAAAAACAGATTTTTGTTTAACCTTTGCATTTAAGTGGTAAAAGCTCTTTTCTAGGCTCAATGAAATAGTTTTGCATAGTTGTCCACGTGTTAAACGCAAAGGATACAAAAATAGATGTTTCCACAAAAGTGGTCGGACTCGCTACAACAACCAACAAAAGTCTGTCCGACCACTGGTTTTGTAAAGACGATGTCTTAGCTTTTATTTGATACCCCATTTATAAAAATCCATCATGGTTTAGGTATCCTAAACCAAAAATGCAACCGAAGTGCGTTTTCTACCCATTGCCATCTAAAAAACCTTGTCCGACCAACGGTTTTGTTACTGTTAAGACTAAAGCTATGAATTGGCATCATTCTTTTCTGAAGCCGCGATGAGATAGGTAAAACTACGGTGCCCCCCAGTACTATAAGAATTTTATGCATAAAAAACATCAAAACCAATAGAACTGAACTGACCAGATACAAATAATATCGCCTCCACCATAATTATATAGAACGTACTTCAACATTTTAAACTCATCCAACAGAATACAAAATAAAAACATTTTTAAAAATACATTTTTAATATTATTTGTTCCTTTTGTTTTTATTTGAAGTTTTTGTCATTCAATCATCTCTCTTTAATGAAAGATATTTCGAAAATTGTATATGTATAATATGTATAATAAAATATAATCTATATAAAATATAACTTAAAAAAAATAATAATAATAATTAACTTAAAACTAATTTCAAATAAGGTGCGAGACACACCTCAATTTTATCCATGCCATTTATTTATTATTTTTTGTTTGTGCATAATGATAATTTGTTTTTAATTATTTATAAATTTTACAAAACAAAATGATAGATAAATCAGAGATAAATAAAATTATATAAACATTTTTTATCACACGTTTCTTCACAGTTCGCTTTCCTAAATTGATATTGCTTTCCTTTGCTTGGTAGGTGCGCGTTTGTTTTTCCGTTTGCTTTACATTTTTAGCAATTTTGTAAAAAATAATAGTGCGTTCAAAAGAAAATAATAATGTTTTTTATATATATATATAGATAATTTAAAAGGGTAACATTTATTTACAAGTATATTATTTTATTATAAATAGCCAAGCAGGAAGGAAGGCAATACCAGTGTTGGTGATGTGAAATCGGAGCGCGAATTCAATACTTTTTAATAATTTTCTGTCTCTTTTTGCATGAACATAAAACTATTAAATCTACTACTTATGTCGGTAAAAATTAATTCAATTAAGGAATGTTTCATAGGGAATGAAAAGAATAACGAGAAGTTTGAGATACAGAAGGTTGTGCTTAGATGAACTATATATCTTTCTATCTGTAGGTTTTTTTTTTGTTTTTGTTTATATGTATACCTATGTGTTTAATAAAAGCTTATTTTATAATATGTATATAAAATTGGAAATAATTTACAAAGTGGAAATATCCAAAAGTCCTGGTGATTCATGGAGTGCGGGAAGGCCATTGGACATAACAACGACAGAATTGCCGCCGCCATCAGGTGAGGATACGATGCCGACAGTGGAAGTAGTAGAGAGCGTACCAGGAGATGTCATATATCCATGGTGATGGGATACAGAAACTGGCGAGCTTGCTGCGGAAAGCGAAGAACGAACATTGCCGTTGGCCGCCAGACTGTTAGGACCGCCATTCACATAATTGATAAGGAGCGAATTGTGGCTATTCGGGCCACTCATTTCACTAGGAATGCCACTGCTGAGTGAAGATACTGAAGACGCTGAAGATGAAGTCGAAACAGACGTCTGATTCAGAAGGTGATGGTGATGATGATGCTGGCTGTGTCCGTGTTGGTGATGGAGCTGATGTTGGTGACTATTTTGGCTGTTATGTTGATGAAGTTGGTGGTGCTGATGCAGGTGATGGTGAAGGCTTGTGGCAGAATTGGCTGAGGGAGCTGAATTTGAATCCAAAGACGTCTGATCGAAACATGTGGCTATTTCTCACATGTGGGCGAGAGGTGCCATTGTTCTCATCGATTGATGATGTTGATGTTGCTGTTGTAAATCGGGGGAGACACTGCTTTGGTAGTGCATCAGGTTTCGTTGGTGTTCTGCCGCTGCTGCTGCTGCCGCTGCCGTTGCCTGCATACCATCCTGCACGTGGTACATGTTCATGAGGTGACTGAGATCCGATGGCTGTTGGGTTGAACCGTACTCTCGTTTCATTATAAGGTTATTATTGGTGCTCACAGAAGATGAACCTTGAGATGAGTTGTGCATAGGGCTGGGCGAAACAGGTTCTGATTTGATACTAGAATCGCTGGGACTATGACTTTGGCAGGATAATTGTGAACCAGGTTGCCCTGCAAGGCCGTATGGTGACCCCGGCTGTTGTTGGACATTGCTGTAGGGGGAGCTGGGTTGTTGCAAATTTCCATATGGAGAAGTCTGGCCGCCTGAGACAGTGCCATACATACTATAGCCTGTCGAAGCCGCCGCATTCATATATGAATTTAGAGATCCGGCGGCGGCAGCTTGATGCATCTGACCCATATCGTACCGGTGATAGTTACCCATATATGCACTGTGTTGAGTTTGGTAGGCTGCTGCTGACGGATCATGCATCATATAGCCGTTGGGCATATATCCGTTCGGCGCCGTCATTTGGTACATGTCCCTGTTAACTGCTGCAGCCTGTTGCACCGCTGATATGGAAGATGTATTGCGCATTGAATTCGATTCGGACGGTTGTAGCAGGGAACCTACTCCAAGTGGGTATTTCTCTTTGTTTTTAGTTAGCGTTTTTGTTTTACGTCTTGGTCGGTACTTGTAGTCGGGATGTTCTTTCATATGAACTGCTCGTAATCTCTTCGCTTCATCGATAAACGGCCGCTTTTCTGCCTCGGAAAGATCCTTCCACTGGGCACCTAAGCGCTTCGAGATCTCGGAGTTGTGCATTTTAGGATTGTCCGAAGCCATTTTTCTACGTTGGCCCCTAGACCATACCATGAATGCATTCATTGGCCGCTTAACGCGATCGGCGTTTTGCTGGTTTTTGTTAGCAGTTGCTGAATTATTGTTATTGTTAACGTTAACAGAACCATTATTGCTTCCGTTACTGCCCATACCACCTTGAGACATTGAAGAAAGGTGGTGAGGGTGATGGTGCGACTGACCGGAAGGTGAAGTCATGTGATGACCTCCGCTATTATGCGAAGATTGCGTTGGACTAAGGCCACTAGAACTATGAAGTGGGGAGCCATGCGAACTAACATGTTGCTGGACGCCATTGTTTGAATTATTGTTTAATGAATTTCCTAGATTTGATTGAAGAGTATTAACTGATCCACTTCCATTGCTCCCTGAGTTGCTTCCGGCGCTGCCACCACTTCCAGGCGTATTACTGCTTGACGAAATATGATGCGAGGTCATATGATGATGATGGTTTGTCAAATGCGATTGCGTCAACTGTGATTGTCCTAAGTTCATCATGCCGAGAGGCCCCAATGCACTGTAGGGTGAAGTTGAATGTCCATGGAGACTAGCGGATGCATGATGTGGAGGCATTGTGGCGTGCAGAATGCCACCTTTCATATCCGATTCCATGGTGAGCATGTTGCTAAACTTTATCCGAGTTCAATATTTCCACTAATTGCGAATGTTTTTGTTTAAGATAATTATTTTATAATCCTTGGTTCTGCGCTCGTACAAGCTGAACTTGTAACTGATTGTCACACAACACCCGTTATATATAATTAAAGACACTTTAATATTTTTTTAGATTCTTTTTAAGGACTCTTATCTACCTGAAACCATTCTTATTTAAATTGCATAAAATGAATAGCTTTTGCGCACATATTTTTTTATATAAGTTTAATTTAAAACACTTAAAATTCTATGTTATGGCACTTTTAAGAGGGAATTCCGTAGGCCACTTCACAGTTATGCTACGCATTGAATTATTTCAAATACTGAATCATTGCCTGTAAGGTTTTATTGTTTATTTGCTTTTTTTTTCTTTTTCTAATCGCTGTTTCGACAATTTCTTATATCAAAACACTGTTATTGCAATATTGGACTCGCTACGACGAATAATGCACGAGAGTAATATTTTTTGTTTCAATTGTTTTCTTCGACAGACAACAACTTTTATCTATTTTTTTCTTTTCTATGATAATCTTTAGGTTTAAATAATAGCCCGTAATCTATTCCGAATAAAACAATGCGGATTTTGCACGATCATACGGCGGCGGTTACGCGAAACTTTAAACAAAAACTCACAAAACTATTTAAATTGAAAATCCCTTGTTCTTGAGGCACAACTATTAAACTCGGGAAGCGTCACGAAAATACCTCCACACCGTACTGAATTAAGCACCTTTCTGTTGTCAGTAAACGTTTTGTAAACCTGTTCGAACTGCCCAAAAACAATTCTTCCCGTGTATTCAGTGTTGGATTGTGTGAGTGCTTCTGACTGACTTCTCCAATATTACCGTACTTCTTACTCTGGCATCCATTCGAATCGTACGAAAGAGAAGAACATACTCTTTCTGCCCCCTCTATGGAAACCAGTATCGTTAACACACCAATACAATCATATTTCACCACTGGTTGGACAGGTTTTGCAAAGACGCAGCTGTGTTCGTTGAAACGAATGTCACATCTAGGGGTGTTATTGACAGTGTGTGAATATGGTCTGGTGGCCAGTGCCACTGCCATTGAAATAAATCAAACCGAACAGAAAAACACACCAACATACCTACCGCGTGTTCTGAAGTGGGCTGGATTATGCGCGCCACTTGATGTTACTGAAATAAAAGTGACCAATTAGATTCCGACAATCACCAGCGAGTCAGCAATAAAGGGGGAGGTTCTTATCAGACCTTATGTACAAAAAAAAAAATTACTGCGGATTATGAGAGGGGATGATCGACATCTATGGCTCAAACCAGAGTAAGGAATAGCAGACATTTTACACTAGGATGGAATTTGCACGTGAATCTCGTTACTTGTGTGTTAGACGATGCCAGTGTGTTGGTGTAGACCTATAAGTTTGGTAAACCTTCTCATTCTCATTGCGAAGACGTATGAGAAAATTTTATAGAAAACTATGTTGCCGTTTTGCATCTAGGAGTACCTATATCCTTTCAACACATTATGGTAGAAAATATCTGCTTATAGGGGTGAAATTAATATTGGTCTCATGTTTCGGAATGCGCGGTCTGTATTTATTTTTTAGACTGATATTATTACCCCAGATATATTTATACCTAGTCTTTTTTGTATGGTTTTACTTACTGCGTATTTTAAAAAACAAATTATAAACAATCAAATTATATAGGTAATGCACAGTTTTCAGTAGTTTTTGTATAAAGAATCTAGACCCTCGTACCTAGATAAGAAAAAATCAAAGCTTTTACTATCTACCTAGGTAAAGTATTAGAGACCTAATAAATTTTGTTCGAATTGACTTTTTAAAACACTTGTTCTGCATGCTTTGAGACGAAAAAAAAAAGAGCTGGAGATAATATATCGATACACAATCTGACACTGACACTGATATTCAGCACGATGCCTTATAGTAGAATTTTTGTTCACCATGCATAAGCTTTGCTTTAGAATGCGGACATTCATTCAAATATCCTAGGAAGGTAGTAGGTAGGATACGGAAAGAGGGTCGAGTCGAGTCGACAGTGATTCAGTACATTCAGACCGATTGTAAGTAGGTACTACTACCAGGACACTCGTCGGCCAACAAAAGGACCTACAATCGCCATTGTGTGCAAAACAAAAAGAATACTCGCCTTTTGATATGAACACAAAAAAAATGTAAAGTTCGATGACACATTTTCTGTCCCCTTCATGTTATTTGTATTATTGCGCTTGAATTTCGCTTAGACTCTTGTATCTGTGGTCGATGTGTATTTTACCTACATACTGCTGTCACTTTGCCTTCGCCCACAACCACTGCCAGCTACTATTATTATAACAATAACAGACTTTTCGTACATTCAGATTCACTGACTTTTGTTGGCCAACATCAATGAACGTACTACTTCGCCGCCGCCGCCAGTCTCCTGTGGCTGGATTTCTGAATAGAATAAAAAAGTTATATAAAGATAAAAAAATAAATAAAAAAAAAAACAAACAAAATATAAAAAAAAAGTAAAAAATAATTATTACAATGTAGCACCCTCTTCTCCTTTTTAATTCAATTCAATTCCATTCATTCAGTCTTTTCCTTTTTTTATAACATTTTTCCATTCAAACAATTAAACTCTTCGCAATGACCTTGACTTTGTTTCTTTTCATTCGGGACTTCTGCGTCTGTGTTTACGTATTTTCTATTGTGGCGGTTTATGTTAAACAATTGAAGTATTATAACGGGCACATTGGTTATATATATGCTAACAATTTGCTTGCAGTTAACATAAGGGATCAGTAACTTTGCCTATTGTTGTGCTGTGCTGTTAGACAGATAAAAGCGTTCCACCTAAACCTACCACACTTGTATTGTTGTCATATGCACATACCGGGATGTCATGAGTGTGCCAATAGAATTCAAAACCTTCACCTTCATTTGTGACGTATAGGTAACTATTATATGAATTCAAACTGATAACTGATCCTATTTATATATTAAAGGCGATATGAGTAGGTCCTATACATAGTTGTGTGTTAGTAGTAGGCTTTGAAATTTGTTGTCTATAGGAATTCACCTACCTTTACCCGAGTTAGGTATTGTTGATATTTGATTGTTGATTCAATGCACGCATTTAGTAGTAAAAAGACACAGCAGAATTTAAATTGAATTGGAGAAAAGTTTTTGTTAGTTGAATTTGACAACAATTTTCTTTTGTGAAAAAGCTTGATGTTCTATTGGAATGTTTTTTGAAGAACACTTTAAATAATTGTATCTATTCAAGATAATTTTGAATAAAGTCTACCGAAAATCCCCGACCTAGGACAAAGCTGAAATCATCATGTTAAGCACTTCACGCGCCGTCTTAAAGATTTATAAATATATAGGTACGTTGCTTACAAGCGAGGACTCTAGATTTTAGGGCTAGTTGTCCCCGGTACGGATTTAACAATGATACCCAGGTAGGTAAACTGTTACAAAGGATCCTTTTTAATCAACGGAGCTTAGTTTATAATGTATTTGTCTTTCGTCACCTTGTTACAATCCACGCACACTAGAAAGGAGGAAAGTTACAATCTACGCACACTCAAAAGGATTATGATATTGCTATCCTTACATGTTTAGAATGCGAGCATTATGAAAATACCTAATCATATGATTTCCAAGGAGATAACGCTACAATTTTCGTTTTGAAACTCTAAGGGCCAGTTTTTCAGTGCCGGGCTTAAGTTAAAACCGAGTTAACTCACCAAATTTAGTGAGTTAACTTTGGATTAACTCAAAAAATGTTTGTTATATTTTATCTTTCGTGCTTTTTACGGCATTCTGCATTCTTCATCAATTAAAAGACAGCTTCCTCACGTAACTGTAGATAGATCTTTTTCCAGAGTTAACTAACTCTAACACTGAATAACTCTATCACTGAAAAACTGGGCCTAGGTTTCTGAGGCCCGTTTGCTGATACCAAACATACATAAATGTACATCATAGCTAAGTTCAAAATATAGTTTGTATTCTCTGTTGCTAGAAAAAATTTATGATCTACTTAGCTATGCATAACTCTCATGAGAGAAATCGCTGCCAAAACGTCAATTTTGTGTGAAAAGTCAAATCTGTTTTTAGTATTTTGCATTTTGTGACCTTTTTTGGACTTACGGTTAACAATTTAACTAAATATTTGATTTTAATTATGGTTTTCGAATGAAATTTGATAAATAAAAAACTGTCCGCAGTAATTTTTTTGTTCCTATAAAAATTGATAATGTGAAGTTTTCTTGTTGTGAAACTGCTGCCAAAATAACATAAAAATGGTGTCTCATTTCCTTGAATATTAGTAACGCAACGTATTGCTTATTTCTCTTGGATTTATTATATATAAATATAAATAAGCATCTGGGATCTATTTGGACAGTCCCACAAACATTTTTATAAAATTTGTTGTTAATTTTTTCGCATTTGAATCGCTATTCTTAGCAAATAATAAAAAAAATAACAATAAAAGTCCAACATAAATCTCTTAAGGAGTACTTTTTCTGCCACCTAAGTTATGTTGAACTTAAGGATATTTATGTTTAAGTTTTCATTTGGTGCAAAGCAATATGTGTTATGTATTTATCGTATTTATGTTTCGCATCAGAAACATAGACCACTATTGTGACCAAGTATAGAATATAAAAATTACTTCTAGTAAAGTTTATTAGTAGTAGCCCGTAGCGTAATGGTTAGTGCGCTTGCCTGTCACGCTGGAGGTCTGGGTTCACTTCCCAGCCTCGTCCACCCAAAAAAATATAATTTTTTTTTCAGAGCTACTGCCTCTTGCGAGGAATTGACAAATCCTCCAAGAGTATCACTTGTCATGAATAAGTGCTTCTCGTCTAGCCGTTCTGATTCGGCATAAAATTGTAGGTCCCTTCCATTCTTGTCGACAAGCGCACACAGGAATGGTTGCGAGTTGTTAGTCACTAAGCCCTGGTTCTTCACGAGCCGTTGCGGCACTCAATTTATTGTTTATTTTATTTTAAAGTTTATTCTAGCTATGTTTAATTATTCGAGAACTCGCTGTTTCGAATTTCGAACGCTCCACTTATTCTAACACTTTTCGTTTTACTTTAGGTAATCTTGTAGGTTATTCGAACTCTTGCCAAAATCTAAAATACGACTTTGTTTGAATTGCTTCTTTGGTGAGTAGGTACTTCAGTAGTTGTATAAACTGTGTTTTGGTAAGAGGGCGTGGCTATACACTGAGAAAATGTTTACAGGCAAACAATAAGAAATTATTTTTTATTTACTGTACAAACTATAACAAAATATTTACAATAACTTTAGTGTTTTGTCCTTGATTGTTTGCATATAAAATATTTTACTGAAATGAGCTCCCATTCTCACCAAGCCACGACAAGATTTTAAATTATTTTTCAATAATAATAGGGAAAACATTTGTATCTACTGTCAATGATTTTTTTAAGACATTGTTAGTTTGCGTGCAGTTCGCTTACTTGTCAAGTTTCGTGAATAGTTTCCTTTTTTAATAACAAATGTTTTTTTTTTAAGTTAACATTTCAAGCACGAACAAATTATACAGGGTGTCCCATTAACAATGGTCCAAACCAAAACTGGTGAAAGGCCAGGCCATGGCCTTTCAGAATTTGGTAACTTTTCTATACCGAATCATAGCGGTTCTCGAGTAACGGCTATTTTTTGAAATTTGAAAAAAATCTAACTTTGAACCAGTTTTTTGCTCACCCTGTCCATAATTGATTTTTGTTTTTTTACAAATTTTGCATTAAAAAATTCACTTATAGTTTCACTAACTTTACCGAGTAAAATATTTTTAATTGGCATCACCATTTGCCTACAAATCATTAGTTAATATTGAACTTTGCCAAAATTAATTTTTGACCTCAATCTTCTGATGAGCCCCCTGAATAAAATTCGTATGGCTCAATACAGGTTTTATATTTCAAAAATTGCCTATTTTTCTGTAGTTTCAAAAAAGGTATTAAACTTGCCAAAGCAATGTTTAAATAGACAGTTATAACCGTTTGAACCCAATCAAACAGGTTCAAAATCAGACAGATTTAATATTTCCGATTAGTTTTCGTTTTTCAAGCTTTCACACATACGTATACTCTAAACAGGTACCAGTACCTACCTACCAAAGGCATACATTATGTTTAAAGTTAGTCTGTGGTGTAGTATAGAAACTATTTGTACTTTTTGTTCATTCATAAAAACATTGCTGGTATTTTAAACTTAATTTGCAAAACCCAACAGGAACGTTTTAATCAATAAATAAACTAAACTCACCTAAACGATGTGCATATAATTTTTAAATTTTTGGGCGCGCATTTACTAGAACTAGAAATAAATTTCAAAACAAGTAAAACTAGTAGCAAACAAATTGAAAAAAAAAACGTGTTTTTTCCCCAAACGATACTGAACGCCAAATTTCCTTTCCAAAATGGCCTTAAAAATGTGTTGCATCAAAAAATGGTTTTCGAGTACAATTTCACGTTATGTTTATGAATTTAATTCAAAAGAAGACTTCTCTGGTAATAATTTATTTCCAAAAGTGGAATAATATCTTTTACTTCAATCAGATATATCTACGCTAATATTTGTTGGTTTGTAAACATTTGTGGGACAAAACCTTATCAACGGTACATAATTCATGTAGTTCCGTTGATAACTTAAGGAGAAAATCGTATGACAAAGTTTCATGTACTAAAGTTTAAAATGTAAGTTAGATTCGGTTTCAAGTAGTAGATTTTTTAGAGTAAACAGCAAACATTTAGAAAAAAAACGAATTTTTCGAAGTTATTAGTTTGGAATATATCGAAAAACAGTTGTGGATTCTGTTAAGCTGTTGGTTAATTATCAATTTTATTTATGGTCTTTTCGAATCGAAGATACATAACTGTCTCTATCACATCAAAAATAGATAGACAGAGTAAACTTCAAACCAGGGACTGTTTTAAGAAAATATCAGAACTACCAACAAATCATTATTGCACAAAATTATACAGAAAATGTTCGTTTCGATTTCTTAATTTTGTTGTTCTTACCGAGGGTAATTTTAGGGCGCTCTCTGAAATACTTTCCAATAAAAATGCCCCACATATGAATTCAAAAATAATTAATTTTTGAAAAAAGCGATTCAATATGAGTTTATTCTCACAGCAATCATTATAGTTCCGATCCTTTACTTTGTGCACATGAAATCACAAACTGTCAGATTTTGGAGAGCAACGTTGAAATATTCTCAAAAATACCAAAACTGTGCAAAAGTACGGGAACGCCAAATCAACCGAATGCCGTGTTACCTAATGTGCCAGATAGATAAGGCACGATGTTTGGCTTTCATTCTATTACTCTCAAAATGACATTGTGCTGTGTTGTGATTTCCTGTCCGAAGAAATTTCTCGGACAGAAAATCACAGGTAGGGCGTTGTCTTTTGTCAAAAAAAGAGCCAAATTTTTGAGAAGGTACGGGAACGGCTTCGGACTGAAAAACACACAATTCCACAGAAAATTACAGAGATTTTAAGTAAAGGAACGTGCCTTATAATTGTAGCTAAAAATGATGCCAAATTTATATTTTTGTGATTAAAATTTAATTTTTTTCTACAAATTCCTCACTCTTAGTGTCAAAATGCTGATTCTGAAATTTGTTTGATTTGCTTGCTTGCCAATTTTTTGTCGCAGTTGAGTAATTGCAAAAAAATTGTTGAAAAATCATAAATACGGTGTTCAAAAATGAGGTTTTCTGTTTGACTTTCAATTGAAATTGCATGTGAAGTCGCTGAGGCAACACAATCAAGAGTGCTTATTCTGTGCCGGTAATAGCATTGAGCTTATACTCAATGGTAATAGGCTATATCCGTTTAAAATTTTGAGATCAGATAAAAGTTTAAAATGTTTTTTGTACTTAGATAATCTTTAAAAAATATGTAAAGGAATAAAGGAATAAATCATTCGAAATTTGAATAGGCAGCAAATATTCGAACCTGCACTGTGATTGAACATTCGTAGAAGTACTTTGAGTTGAACTGGTCGAAGAAAGGGCGGAGTGTTTAATAACAACTACCAGAAACGTGATTTAGAGCTACCAATTTCAAAAATCAACTACCAGAAAACATAACAACTACCACTTAAAACAGTCCCTGCTTCAAACTAAGCTTAGCCGATTCCACCCCAGAGTTAATTGATCAATTCTGGGAAAGGGATTGAGTTAAAGATATCAAATACCTTCCTGATAGTCTAATCTGGCTTCGGAAATTGAAATTTTGAGTTTTATGACTTGATTATCATGATACTTTTATTTCTGTTTTATGTGTCTAAAGCTGATTTGACTTTATGGTAAGCTAAAACTTCAACGTAAGTCATAAATGTTCCCAAGATAAACTTATTTTAAGTATTTGTATGATGCTTTTCAAACCTTTAATTGACGTTAGTAGAGTTTTCAAAAAAGGAAATTTTCTGAAGGTTGAGCAATCTCAGTTACCTAAACAGGATTCTTTAGCGAAAAATATCGCCGCTCACCTTTTGAAGGCATACAAGTTTCAAAGATCAGCCGATTTTTGACCCCTCTCTTACTTACATAAGTACCTATAAAGTCAGAAACTTAAAACTCGCAGCATTTGCTAAGCTCGACAGGTTCAGGCAACTCACCAAATTTCAATTCTTTAGCATTTGTGGTTTCCGAGATATGAGACTCCAAAAATCGCAAAAACCGTAACTGACTCACTGACAGATCATCATCATTCTGGAGCACTTTCCGACATCGTAGAATTATGTTATTTCGCACAACGGTAGACCTTTAGGTGCATACAAAGGAAAAAATTAAAATTTTCAATTCAAGAGCCGCATAGTATCTGCCCATTTTCATAGAATTGATATAAATTATTTGGAGCACTTCTGATTATTGCAGAATGATGGAATTTGGGAGCGAAAATTTAAGAATTAACATTCTGGGGGCGTGGCATCCGCCCATTGTCGCAGAATTGATGTCAATTATATGAAGCACTTGTGATTATCGTAGAATTATGAGATTCGGTAGAGCAGTACTGTTTGAATTGCCAAAAACATTTTAAAATATGATATTTAACATTTAGAGGGCGTGGCATCCGCCCACTTGCTCAGAATTGATATAAATTATATGGATCACTTTATATTGCTGCAGAGTGGTGCAACGGTTGGTCTTGTAAATATAAAAAAATGGAAAATTTGAGTTTGTTTTTAAATAAGGTGCGTGGCACCACCCCATTTTCATAGAATTGATATAGATTATTTGAAGCCCTTCTAATAGTCGTAGAACTATGAAATTTGATAAAGCCATACAGCTTGAAGTCCAAAAAAAGGAAACAAAATTAAATTTCAGATATTCCATTTAGAGGCGTGGCATCCGCCCATTTTCACAGAATTGATATTAATAAAAAACACTGGTAGATCATGTCAATACAAAGGAGATATTGGAAAATTTAAAATTATCCATTCAGGGGCGTGACACCCGCCCATTTTTTGAGAATTTAAGTCAGTAATCATTAAATAACAGATTTCTCTGATAATTATGAGGTTCTTCGATATAATTACTTAGCATGTTTGATATTTAACATTAATAAACTTAGAACTTGGCGTACTTTTAAAGCTCACTACTTTTCACGGCTGACTTGCTACGCAAAGGTTTTTGTATAGGAACTTGGCTTCTTTTTTAACATTCATGTTTTAGTTGTGATTTGTGATATTATTTTCCTGAACACAACAAGATTATAAATATTTTCGAGCAACGAAGAATAAAATAGGCGGAACTGGTGTAGATTTTGGATGAGTATCAGCAAATGGGTCTTAGTGAACTTTAATTCAACTGTATGTTGTAACCTTTACTGCTTATTGTTTATGCGCCTACATTTTATGTATTTTTATTTAAATAAAACAATAATCCAGTATATAGGAACCTTTCTATTCTTATCAATTTCATGATACATATTTCGTTTTCAATTGCCACTCAAGACAAATTGAAATGGCTATACATCCCATCAAGAAATGCATCCCTTAAATATATATATATATATATGTACATACCTATGTACATAAACAATAACCATTTGGTTAGCTCAGTCCGATATACATATGTAAGGGCAATGAATCGCTATAAGACATAAATAAGATTGAGAGTGATGGGCGAAAGAATACAACAAAAAAATGTCGAGAATTTTATTCAATATGAACGAGTTCCGGCTTAAGAGACAATTTAATCAGAAAATTGTTCCATGAGCCTCCGAACGGCCATTGTCCAGCATTGGTTCCAATTACGACAAATCACGACGATCATCTCATTCATTTATAAGTATATATGTATCTGGGGGAACGCTGATTTAGATTTTGAGATTATGGATGCCGTTTAGTGTCAATTTGCGAAATCCTGTCCAAAGAGCCGCAGACAATAAGAAGAGAAATCAAATGTAGTGGACAGGACAGAACAGGCAGGGGTGGTTTCTGCTTGCAACATTCTCTTATAGTTATATGTACATGAGAATACCTATTTAAAGCATGAACAAAAAACGGAGAAAAAAAAATCACGATGCTTTACTCCTTCTTATTCTTTGGGATGTGTCCTCCTTAGTCTTCCTAATACTTTACTATGCTGTCATCAACATCATTCTATTGTATCTTTTTGTCATAGAGAATGCTGACCAAGTGATAATGTACATTTTTTATTGATTCTACACCCAATTCGCAACTGTTTTTTTTTTTTTTTTTTTATTATTATTATTATTATTTGCTATGGGGTGTGTGGGCCTGATGGATCTCGAAATTAATTCTCCGAGGTGGCGTGTATGTAGCAAGGGTTGCTGTAATCCTTGGGATTGTAAATTCCATGAGTCAGCGATAAAAAGAAATCGAATGCAGGATGAGTGCACTATGGGTCCATGGTATTCATTTATCCTAAAACCAGAAACGGGATTCATTTCATTACAAATAAAAAGAAATGCACTATCAGCGTTCGTTTTATATAAGAGAGTTATTATATGGAATTGTCGGGAAGCTGTGAAGCCATTTTTATATGAACTAACGAATGTATCCACAACACGAAGTTACCAAATAATTGCTTCAATGATTCGACCTTAATTGATGGTAATTTGCGACAATCCAATGAAGAATACATAAACTCTGCATCGGACAGTTTTTTTTGTTGAATTAAATTAAACAATTATTTACTATTTTTACTGTCTAACTATGTGTACACCTAAATATCAAGATGGAGGATGATTTTAACACCAATTAATATTGTCTGGGAATCTGAAATTGTCATCAGTATCAGAGGAGTATGAAAAAGAGAGACAGAGAGTAACTCAAATTACGGAGTTTTAGCGAAACCAAGAATATAAAAATAATTCAAATATTATATTCTAAAAGATTTTCTTTTCAATCATAATTAAGTGGATAAACATAGCTGTAATAAAAGAAAAAGTTGACTCATTGTCTAACTCATCATATATGTATTTCTTGCTACAGCTACACATTGTAACACTTTATGTTCGTAGATAGGTACCTTTCAGCTTCGTTAGTCTTACGATCTGGATACCTATATAGTCTAAGAAAGATAGGATCGGACCAGGGACAAAAATGAAATTTTATTTCTGGTATCGACGCAGAATTTTATCCTCAACAAAATATCTAAAGTCCCCCAAAATCCCCGCATTGGCTTTTTGTATAGGCGCATTTTAAGATGTGGAGAAGGGAGCGAGGCGGGAGGCGGGAGTTTGTCCAGCTGAAAAATTTGTTTTAATACAATCTAACCAAAACTGAAAAGATACATGTATCCTGTGGAAAGTTAATGTCATTTTTATTAAAATATCACTTTTTTTAAAGAACAAGAAGTAATATATTACCCAAAACCATTTTAAAATAATGGGATTTTAATGAAATTTGGTATAAATGTTTCATTTGGCATGTTTATTAAGAATCAAAAGAGTCCCCAAAAATATCTGTGGTGAACGGGTGTTTTTTTGAGGGCGAGATATTAGTGCGTCGTTATTACCATAACATCTATGAATATGTTTTGACAGGGATAAAATTTGCAAAAAATATTAAATATTTCATGGTTTCCAAGTATCAAAAGAGTCCATCAAAATAACTTCATCCAAACAGTTTTTTTTTGAGAGTTTATGTTTGACCTGTCCTATACGGAGCAAAATGTTAGCTCTTACGAAAAATTGTATTTTCGTGTAATCGAGATAGTACATATGACATATGATATATGATTTAAAGGTATTTTTGAAAGCCGAATCTAATAAAAGAAAAACCAATATGATACAAGCAGGTCAAATATTAAACCCCTAAAAAACAAACTTGAAGCTTAGATATTTGTACGGACTCTTTTGATCCTTAGGTGCCAATATAAATTTAATATTTTTGGCAAAGTTCATAAGTGTCAGAATTGCACCACTTGCATCTCTCCGTCAAAAAAAAAAAAACACCCTTTCACCAAAGATAATTTTAGGGACGCTTTTGATTCTTGGTAAGCATGCCAAATGAAATATAAAACCAAATTTCATTAAAATCCCATTATTTTAAAATGGTTTTGGGTAATATATTACTTGTTGTTCTTTAAAAAAGAGTGATAATTCCATAAAAATGACATTAACTTTCCACAGGATACAAAAGCAACATTTACTTATAGTCCTAGAAAATTAGCTTTTTACAAGGAAAAAATTAGTTTGAGGGTGAAATTTGGTATGAACATTAGTAATGGGACTCTTTATAGACTGAGAAAATTCCTCATCGATCCGAAAACCGCTATCTCAGTTATAAGGGGTCGAAGGTCATGAAAATGGGTTTTTTTGAAAATAACTTGAAAATAGTTTAAATTAGAAAAAAAAAAAATTGTACAACAAACTTGTAGCTGACCCGGGGTTTAGACAAGCGAGTAGAAATAGTAGTAGTGGTATCATAGTGTGATGTTCAAAAGGGTAGTTATGTGCATTCAAGAGGACACAAGCGTCCACAGGTTTTTCTCAAAATCCACCTCTGTCTACCAACTCCTACTCTCACCTCCACGTGGTGAACATCGGGTGTCTAGTACCTCAGCTGGAGACGGGGTTTAAATCCCCGTGGAAAGCTGTTGGGGACAGCCAACGAGAGAGGGGGGGGAGGAGTGTTCCCACTAAGGCACTTCTCCTTTCATCGAGGCGGCAGCGGACGAATTCTCTAGATGGAATCAACGGTGGCGTCTACAGTTCCAGTTAGGTTGAACTACTTAGTGAACACCTTATATGGGCTACTACGACATATTTGTAGCTCAGGCCTATAAGGAGCGGTTTATCCGGCTCCCTACCCTTGGAGTTATACGAAGGGTCTGGTCCTCCGGGTCGGGGGTTGTGCGTCGGGGTAACTTCCCTACCACGTAAAAAAAGTTGTTCCGAAACAACAACAAGCCTCGGATATGGATGATTTTAAAGTTGACGACCCCAGCAAACGAAACAAGGACAATGAATTTCGGATCTGCACGTGGAACGTCCTGTCCTTATACAGAACACGTGCAGCCGAACAATTAGTGGAGAACCTGGACAGACTAAAGGCTGACGTAACAGCCATCCAGGAAGTGCGATGGGATGGAGAGGGCGTACGGAGACTGAAAACGTGTGACATCTACTACGGCGGGTGCTTGAAGGAACAGGGTCAGCGGCTCTTGGGTTGTGGTTTTGTGATAAGGGGAAGACTTAGGCAAGAAGTCTTGGGCTTCCGAAGTGTAAGCGAGCGCCTGGTCACAATCCGCATCAAAGGCAAATTTAAGAACATTTCGCTGATTTGTGTTCACGCCCCCCATGAAAGGAGAGAAGACTCAACCAAAGAAGCATTCTACGATCTCTTGGAGACAACGTATGATATGTGCCCGAAGTACGACGTGAAGATCATTCTTGGTGACTTCAACGCAAGATTCGGAAAGGAGGGCATCTTTGGTTCGATAGTCGGAGGACACAGCCTACACGACGAAACTTCCGGCAACGGACACAGGCTGGCAGACTTTGCGGCGGGGCGAAATGTCATCATCTCAAGCACCTACTTCCCACACCTCAATATACACAAGGGGACTTGGCGGTCCCGTGATCAAGTAACCGTCAACCAAATCGACCACGTTGCGATAGACGCGAGACATGCTTCCAGTATCTTGGACGTCCGAACGTTCCGAGGGGCCAACATTGACTCGGATCACTACCTGGTGGTAGCTAGACTACGTATGCGGATATCCATGACGCGACAACGCAGAGCAGATGCTGTGAAAAGATTCGATGTCGAGAAGCTTAAATCGCAAGAGACTGCCAGAACTTTTGCAGACCACGTAACTCTTAATCTCTCAGGAGGTCCGCTACCAGCATCAAGTGCAGAGGACCAGTGGGAACACTGTCAACAAGCCATTAGAAGTGCCGCCTCTGATGTGCTGGGTTTCACTAGGCGAATACAACGAAACCCCTGGTTCGATGAGGAGTGCCGGCTAGCGCATGCAGCTAAGGACGAGGCCTACCAGGCAATGCTGCAGACTCGAACAAGAGCTGCTGAGAGAGTGGCCCGGGAGCTCTACGGGCTGAAACGAATAGACGAACGCCGACTTCTCAGGAGGAAAAAGAGAGAGCACGAGAAGCGGGCGGTAGAGTCTATTGAGGGTTGTAGCGGTAGGGGAGATGTTCGAAAATTTTATCAGAGGGTGAAGCGATCCACCCAAGGATTCAAGGCTAGAACGGAAGCCTGCCGAGATGAGAGTGGGAATATGGTAGTAGACACACAGTCAGTGCTGAGGATCTGGAAAGAACACTTCTCTAGACTGCTTAATGGCGAAGACAGCCAAGATGCCGCTAATAGGCAGAACGCTCCATTCAACTTGGACGATGATGGCCAAGAGTTCCGTCCACCCGACCAAACCGAAGTTCGGCTGGCGATATCCAAACTTAAGTCGTACAAGGCTGCAGGTGCGGATGGCTTACAAGCCGAACTATTTAAATCAGCGGGAGATGAATTGGCTAGGAGCATACACCAGCTCATCTGCAAAATTTGGTCGGAGGAAAGTATGCCCGATGAATGGAACCTCGGTATAGTGTGCCCCATCCATAAAAAGGGAGATGTTCTGAAATGTACCAACTACAGAGGAATTAGTCTCCTAAACGTCGCTTATAAAATCTTGTCGGCCATCCTGTGTGACCGCTTAAAACCTTTTGTCAACGATCTGATCGGCCCTTATCAGTGCGGTTTTAGGCCAGGCAAGTCAACCGTCGATCAAATGTTCACACTCCGACAGATTTTAGAAAAATCCCGGGAATTCCAGATCGATACACACCACCTTTTTATCGATTTTAAAGTCGCGTATGATAGCGTGAAAAGGGACGAATTATACAGAGCCATGTCGAGTCTCGGCATCCCTGCCAAACTCGTCCGCTTGTGCAGGATGACGATGGAGAAATCTCGCTGCTCCGTCAAAATTGGTAAGAACACCACCGATTCCTTTGATGTTGAGAAAGGATTGAGGCAAGGCGACGCGTTATCATGCAACCTATTCAACATCGTTCTTGAAGCCATTGTACGCAACGCACATGTCAACACCAGCGGTACAATCTATCAAAAGTCCGTTCAATTGCTTGCATATGCGGATGACATAGACATTGTCGGCAGAACGAAGCGAGCTGTGGCAGGGGCATTTGCGAGCATTGAATCGGAGGCGGCTAGAATGGGATTGGCGGTTAATGAGGACAAGACGAAGTATATGCTGTCATCGAGAGAGGAATCTCAACATCGTCGACTCGGGCAAAATATCACGATGGACAGATATAACTTCGAAGTTGTCAAGGACTTTGTCTACCTGGGCTCCACTATTACATCGCAGAATGACATCAGTGCAGAGATCAAGCGAAGAATTACTCTTGCCAACCGCTGTTTCTTCGGTCTAAGAAGGCATTTAAGTAGTAAGGCCCTCTCTCAGAGAACCAAGGAGACTTTATACAAAACCCTAATCATCCCGGTCCTGCTTTATGGGTCAGAAGCATGGACACTGAAAGATTCGGATAAAAATCTGCTAGGGTGCTTTGAGAGGAAGATTCTTCGTGTGATTTTCGGTCCGGTGTGTATCGAAGGAGTATGGAGGAGAAGATTCAACGACGAGCTATACGGGCTATACAGCGACGTTGACCTGGTCAAAAAGCTGAAAATACAGCGGCTTAGATGGCTGGGGCACGTGGAGCGTATGGACAGCAACGCACCTGCCCGACGAGTCTTCGAATCCAACCCCGATGGGGTACGCAGCAGAGGAAGAACCCGTAACAGGTGGCGCAATCAAGTGAATGACGACATCAAAGCACTCGGTGTGCGCAACTGGAAGCGGCTAGCTAGGGACAGAGCTGGCTGGAGGGGCTTGTTAGTTGAGGCCGAAGCCCATCCTGGGCTGTGAGCGCCATCAAAAGTAAGTAAAGTAAGTAAGGTATCATAGAGTAAGTTTTATGGATGTATGTGAAACTAGTAGCTCTATGCGCGTTTTGTCAACTAGTATGATTTTTTAAAAATATTGCATACAGAAAAATATACAAATTATGGAAACTATGGAAACAAAACAAATAAATGAAAAAAATACACTACACTAGTACGATAACTGGCAGGCTACTCTCAGGCAAAAACATTATACTATTTGGGCTACTAGTTGGCTCTCTCGTGTTCTGATACACTAACGCACATAAACGCTACTAGTTCTACTCGCTTGTCTAAACCCCGGGTGAGGCAATTTCCCACAAAAATGTTATATACATTTTCCCGTTGCATTAATTAATTGAGTTATAGCAGTTCAAACAATGGCAAGCATCGCGAAATTAGCCCTTTTTTGCACTTTCTTCCTAGGTGGGTTTTTTAATCTGGTATCCCCAGGAGGCCTATTCCACTGTGTTTTGCAAATAAAATTTAGTCAACATTAGATACTAATCAATGTTTGAAAGTCTGATTGTTTTGTTATGGCGTAGTAAGAAATGACTCATCATCATCATTAATGTCCTCTTCATAGTTCATACGAATTAATTTGAATTGAGTTTGTGCCCACATGACAGTGCCCACAAACTATTGAACATTTTAACCCCGCTTTTCGACAACTACAATTAGAACCGCAACCTATACTACAATTACAAAATATTGTTGTAAGAAATTCATCAGGTGCTGGTTGGAGCAAAGTGGTAATAGGCTCTAAAACATTATTTCTCAGTACCTATCCCCAGCTTTCGGGATTAGTACTATCTCTTCCCAGCCAAGTTTCAGCTTGATAGTAAACTCTATAAAGGTGTTGTTGAGCAGCAGCAGATGTTGCAGGAAGGGAAGATAATTGTAAACCCTTGTGGAGCCTGGTCAATCGAACAAATATGGAATATCTTAGTGCATTGATACAGTTGCATTCTTTTGCAGGTGATTTGTAAAATGCTGGAAGTAGACGTATACCGTTTTCATAAATAATATTGGGAGAGCAATTGCCTCTGGAAAACACTTCGGCATATTTTAAGAGATCGTCACTCTTTTCGAAAAGCTTGAAGAATTTGAATTTGCCTTTGTTGTAGAGAGAAGAAGTTGAATCTCAACCAGTAAATGCATGCAAAAATAAGATGTGGGCTTGAAATTTTGGGTAAGTGGCTAAACTTTAAGTACAATATAATTGAGATTCAATTTTAGCTTTCTGGTTTTTAAAAGTAAATCTTTTTGTCTCAAGGAGCCCTTGCTATAAGTATTGCTATAAAGTCAACATCCTCTCCTACAACAATACTCGTGCGTTTCTCAGCACAATCTATGGCCTTGCCGTTTCGATAATCAAAACGTCAGCATCATTTTTGGCTTGCCTCACTAGGACTAGAATGAGTCGAATTTTGTTGTTTGCATAAGCGAGAAATTGTGATTTGGGAAGTTGACGCCGTCATTGATGCATTAAACAAAATATCTGCTGATGAAGGAGCTAAAGCACACCGACGACGCTGCTTGGAAGCTTTTTTATTGTTTCGATGATCCTTATAGTCATCGAACATCTAAACCAAACCGTTTTTGAGTTACTTTTAAAAAGACACACCTTCATGGCCGATTTTGGTACCAAAAATTAAAATTATTAAATTTACGACCCGAGTGTTTTTTGAACTGCAATATATATATGAGCATTTTTTTGGGAAATTGCCTCAGCTACAAGTTTGTTCTATAAATTTTTTTCTAAACCAAACTGTTTTGATGTAATTTTCACAAAACCCTTTTTCATGGCCTTTGACCCGTTGTAACTGGCCTAAGGGGGCAAAGAGTACCATTACAAATGATCACACCAAATTTCAGCCTCGAACTAATTTTTTCCTTTCTTTGGCATTTTTTTGTCTATTCTTACTGGACTATAAGGTACTTTCAAAAAATTGTGCTTTTATTATTATTTGCTTACACATACATATAGGAAAATAAGATATTCACTTGAACAAAATTCCGACAAAGCTGAATTTCGGTGGAGAGCTTCATTTTGTCGAAAAATTGGACTTTGGACAGCTATAACTTAAGAACGAATTAACGTAAAAAAGTCATATTTCATTTTGTAGATAATTATGCTGTCTACAAAATTTTCTGGGAGTTATAAATCAAAACGAAACACAATCAAACCGTTGAACATGGCGACATTTCCCTTGCGGTTCCACTCTAAAAACATTTTTTTTTCTAGTAGAAATAGTTTGTCCAAACATAAAAAAAAAAAATTCCACCCAAAAGTATTGTTTTTATGTACTGTTCCCCAATGTTTCCGACCGTTTTTCTCCAAATCTATCAATTGTACGAAAAAGAGTGTTATAACCTTTTTTGTTTAGAATTACATGAGCTTTAATGTGTACTTACAACTTAAAAAAAAAAAAAAACCTATAGTTTTCTAGTAATTTGAAAAAAAACTGAACCTTTGAAAGGGGTTCCCCTCCCCTAAAATTTTTTGCTCCACTCGAAAATTAGAGTATTTTTAAGGAATTGTTCAGAACGACAAAATGAAGCTCTTCACCAAAATTCAGCTTTGTCGGAATTTTCTCGAAGTAAGGTCATTTTTGTATCTAATTTTCCTGGACTAATATATCTGAACAAAAAATTAAAGTTATTATTGTTAATATTGTAATATTCGTACTAGAATGTCAGCTTATTAGGTTTGACCATTCTTTATTCCGTCAATTTCAATGTAATTAAAGTTCTAGAGCCGTCTGGCTTACGGTGTTCGATTTAAAATTTAACAGAATATTGAATATTAAAATCGATTAGTGGGTACCAATCTACCTACTTTCTTGATACACTATATAATTTACAAAAAAAAAATCAACATAGAGTTCAAAAACATTCTAGGTACTTCAATCTTTTAGTTTTACATTTACCGACTTTTTAACGACCAACAATTTTGATTTAAGCTTAGTCTGATATGTTTCCTTCAATTGTTCAATTCTTAAAATATTTATTAAATTTGTGTTTAAAATTTTGAATGCTACTTGACCAAGTTAAGTGCTCATTCACACTTCTACAATTTAGAATTAAGTGCTGTTTCAGAAGAAGCATCCTTTGCTGCCCTATCAATTATGGTCGCGCTTAAATTAAAATAGGTAGTTAAAATATTTGTAGGAAAAAATGCTAGTTGAACAGCAAATAAAGTTATCTATATTAAATAACAAAATAATACCTATTTTTACCAGGGACGAGGACACACAGATAGACGTAGACATTGACATTCATTGAAATATATATTGCTTCCATACACCACACTTACCTAGTCGGAAAAAGAACTTTTTTTTTTAATAATTGTTAGGTGCATCACTGCAGAAAGAAATTCTTCTAAGACGTAATACAATATTTTCATTTGCTCCCATACCGTCTGAAGTGCATATTCACATTCAATGATGTTTCTGCAATTTTCATCTTGTTTAATCCACAATAATCATATTCTCATACTCCAGGTACTGACTGCCTAGATTTCCTCAATCTAAAATTACATACAAATAATACGATCACCTGAGATTGAAACTACGCACATCACGGTTGGTTGAAGTTTTATATATATATATTTTTTTTCTTTTTCATCCCAAGGAAGGATTTTTCAACGGCTGCCTCGATTGGAATATATCAAAACGCCACCGTTCTTTGTTATCTGATGATGAGTGGCATGCAGTCCCTCATTTACTAGTTGATTATTGTATTTTAGAAAAAAAAAAAAAAAATACCATACTGCTATACGTAACTTGAGATGAATTTTCCTGTTCTCCGTGGTCGTCAATTTCTTTGCAACTCAGCGAAGAATACCTATGTGTAGATATACCTTTAGCAAGAGGTTTTTTTTTTCTTCTCTTCTCTTGAAGAGGGTCGAATTCTGGGCGAATTAGATGCGAATCTTTTCTTAAAATCTCAAGCCTGGAGTACTTATTGAAAATACATGTCTATGTATACGTACATAGGGTAAAGTACTTCAAAAAAGATCAGATTTTATGGTACCTACCGACCGATACTGCTTTAGCATTGCTAAACGTGGGAACAATTTTAAGAGTCCAATACTTTTTTGTAGGCGGAATATTATAACCTAGGTGAGTTACTAAGGAAATCTGAAATTTGATTTAATTCTTATGGTAAAAGAAAAAATGCATTCTAAGGGGTTCAGTTGTACTGAATCATCATTTATTTTTGGCCGATAAAGAAAAGTCTCTCATAACCTAATACTGAATGATTTATGTAATCTAACCTTTAAACTTCAGGTCGTAATTTTGCCATGAGATGTTTTTGTTCAAAACGTCAAAAAAGACTTCAATTTTGTATGCCTATTCATGAAGTGCCTCACTCTTAGAGGTGAGGCAAAAGTGAAATCATGCTAAATAGTGCCATCCTATAAGAAGGAGTAGGTATATTTAATAATATATATCAATATAATTATGATTTTTCAGCGACATAGTAAAATTCAGAATCGCTTTAATTTAATAATTTATTCTATACAAAGGTTTCATTATAGTAAAAATAAATTTCTATAGCATATTCACAGGGGCGTATGCGTACTATTATAATTGTATTTAAATTTTAAAACATTTTCTTTAATTTTTCTGTCATTTTAAAAATTTCAATTTTTCCTTGTTGCTCTAATTATTATTATCTACATGAGTAAATGCCGATAATGAAAAGAATGAATATAAGACCAATATTTCTCCATATTTGCAAACCGATTCTTTTCTCTTTACAAAAAAAAAAAATGTTTCAATCTAATGTGTTGTTTCTATTCTTACCTATTAGTCCAGTAAGAATAGAAAAAAAATGGCAAAGAAAGGAAAAAACATTAGTTCGAGGCTGAAATTTGGTGTGATCATTTGTAATGGTACGCTTTGACCCCTTAGGCCAGTTACAAGGGGTCAAAGGCCATGAAAAAGGGTTTTGTGAAAATTACATCAAAACAGTTTGGTTTAGAAAAAAATTTATAGAACAAACTTGTAGCTGAGGCAATTTCCCAAAAAAATGCTCATATATATATTCCAGTTCAAAAAACACTCGGGTCGTAAATTTAATAATTTTAATTTTTGGTACCAAAATCGGCCATGAAGGTGTGTCTTTTTAAAAGTAACTCAAAAACGGTTTGGTTTAGATGTTCGATGGCTATAAGGATCATCGAAACAATAAAAAAGCTTCCGAGCAGCGTCGTCGGTGTGCTTCAGCTCCTTCATCAGCAGATATTTTGTTTAATGCATCAATGACGGCGTCAACTTCCCAAATCACAATTTCTCGCTTATGCAAACAACAAAATTCGACTCATTCTAGTCCTAGTGAGGCAAGCCAAAAATGATGCTGACGTTTTGATTATCGAAACGGCAAGGCCATAGATTGTGCTGAGAAACGCACGAGTATTGTTGTAGGAGAGGATGTTGACTTTATAGCAATACTTATAGCAAGGGCTCCTTGAGACAAAAAGATTTACTTTTAAAAACCAGAAAGCTAAAATTGAATCTCAATTATATTGTACTTAAAGTTTAGCCACTTACCCAAAATTTCAAGCCCACATCTTATTTTTGCATGCATTTACTGGTTGAGATTCAACTTCTTCTCTCTACAACAAAGGCAAATTCAAATTCTTCAAGCTTTGACGATCTCTTAAAATATGCCGAAGTGTTTTCCAGAGGCAACTGCTCTCCCAATATTAATTATGAAAACGGTATACGTCTACTTCTAGCATTTTACAAATCACCTGCAAAAGAAGATAGTATCAATGCACTAAGATATTCCATATTTGTTCGATTGACCAGGCTCAACAAGGCTGTACAATTATCTTCCTTTCCTGCAACATCTGCTGCTGCTCAACAACACCTTTATAGAGTTTACTATCAAGCTGAAACTTGGCTGGGAAGAGATAGTACTGATCCTGAAAGCTGGGGATAGGTATTGAGAAATAATGTTTTGGAGCCTATTACCACTCTGCTCCAACCAGCACCTGATGAACTTCTTACAACAATATTTTGTAATTGTAGTATGGGTTGCGGTTCTAATTGTAGTTGTCGAAAAGCGGGGTTAAAATGTTCAATAGTTTGTGGGCACTGTCATGTGGGCACAAACTCAATTCAAATTAATTCGTATGAACTATGAAGAGGACATTAATGATGATGATGAGTCATTTCTTATTACGCCATAACAAAACAATCAGACTTTCAAACATTGATTAGTATCTAATGTTGACTAAATTTTATTTGCAAAACACAGTGGAATAGTCCTCCTGGGGATACCAGATCAAAAAAACCCACCTGGGCACTTGACCTCTATGGTGGTGTGGAAGAAAGTGCAAAATCGGGCTAATTTCGCGATACTTCCGATTGTTTGAACTGCTATAACTTTTTAACGGTAAATGGTACGGGAAAATGTATGCAAACATTTTTGTAGGAAATTGCCTCAGCTAAATGTTTGTTGTACAATTTATTTTTTTTTTTCTAAACCAAACTGTTTTCAAGTTATTCCCAAAATATCCATTTTCATGACCTTTGACCCCTTGCTACTGGGATAGCGGTCTTTGGATCGATGAGGAACTTTCTCAGTCTATAAAGAGTCCGATTACCAATGTTCATACAAAATTTCAGCGTCGAACTAATTTCTTCCTTGTAAAAAGCTAATTTTCCTGGACTATATGTTAAAATACCCTACTAGAAGTCAGCTATTTCAAAGAATCACAGCATTTGAATTTTGTTTAGATCCTTTTTGCATAAAATTTTCCTATGTCTTTAAGACCTGATTCAAACAGTTGAAATTGATGGTTTACATAGATCCAAAAAGAGTCCCTAGCAAAACAGCACTTTAATTTTTATCTTGTTAAATTTTGTTTATAAAAGTAAGTAGGTTCTTATTTTACTTTCCAATTTTTGTCTTCAAATCAGATATCACTCGTTTTTGAAAACAGACATTATCTTTTTGTTTGCACTTTCATAACACTTGAATATATTTTAATTAAACAAAATATAAAGACGAAAATTCCAAATTTATGGAAATTAAATTTTTTTTTCTTGCAGCCACTCTAGTAAGGCAGGTACCTAGAGTACCAACATACAAAAAAAAAAAAAAAAAAAAACATCCAGACAACAGTCTAGATTGTGTTTTGATAGGAAATATGTATATAAGAATCTGAATCACTTTAACAAAACTTTCACAAAGGGTAGAAGTTAACGATAAACTCTATGAAACACCTCATAGTACAAGGATAAGTAACTGACCGTTCGTTCGCCATCAGAGGAGAAAACATTATATCTAAGGATAAAGTTTTGCATGTGCTATAGGAGGTATCGCGTTTTGCTTCTGTATACAATAGACAAATCATTTGAAAGTTATCTGACCATCTAAATAGTTCCAAAAAGTTAATCTTCATGTATTTTTATGATTTTGAATTTAAAGATTTGCATCAGTATTTGATTTTGTGTGTTGTAAAACTACTTTAAAAAAATTACATTCGCTTAAAGACGTTAATTAGTAATTTTAACAGTTGGGTTTGTTCGTCTTTGCATTTGCTGTTTCTTTCATAACAGCATTGAAATTATAGCAAACAATGGAATCAATAGCATGGGTCACTAGGGCGTATGCGTACTTTTCTTAATCTATTGAAATTTTAACAAAATTTCCTTAATTTTGCTGTGATTTTAAAAATTTGAATTTTTGCAGCTTGTTCCAATTATTATTATCTATTTAACTGTATACAAACTTATTATAGAAACTATTCTTTTTTAATTTAAATATGGGTAGGTATACATATTAAAAAAATAATAAAAAAGTCTTATTATTAAAGGTATATTAATACCTACAATACCAAATGCTGTTCATGTACTTATTACATTTGTATGATAAGGGTATTCATGCCAAATCGTAAAACACTAGATAAGTTTACGATTTGGTTAAATTTATCATTTGTTTAATGAACTGTCAAAATTTGTATGGAAAATTGTTTACACAATTTGGTTAAAATTATCCAAGGATTTTGATGGGTAAAATTAACCAAACTTATCCAAACGTCATTGTGACTTTTAGAATCAAACGTGTTCAGAAATATGGTATACATAATATGATATCTCACTCAGAGAACTAAATAAAACTCTGACCATGTTCTGTAACTATACCGAATTGCGATTATTTGGCGATAAAAGTTGTGACTTAAAACGTAGTGCAAGAAAAAATAATAGGGACGTCTTCATTTAATCAACAATTAAGAAAGCTACTTTTCGTAAACTATTAAGGTAGAATTATAAAGGTTCTACTCAATAAATGCGAACCATTCGTTGACGACGACGAAACTACATCAACAACGTGTTGTTATTGTTGTTTTCTTTTTCGTCAACGAATGATTCGAATTGGTTTGGTTGATCCTTAAATAGTCGGAAGCTGTTAGAAGCAGATGTCATAAACCAATGAAAAGTAGCTTTCTGAACAAATCAAAATCAGAATTGAGCCATAATTCATTGTATCTCTTTTTTCGTTCATACCTCAACAAAAAATGTGAGTTTCACTTCCGTGAGATGCATTTGGGGGCGCTCTTCACTATAGAAAGCAAGAGTTTACGCAAATCAAGAAACCGACATTATGGGCGCACAATATATAAATTTTTTGTATTCACTCATTTTCGTCCGCCCAATACCGTGAACCTACGACTATTGTTTGCAGTTCCATCGTGTAGCTTACGATTTGTATCGTTCCGAGACACTCGGCTCCGATTTCGTATTGGTTCGGGAGAGGTTCTTCATTTAAAATTAATTTCGAAATCTAAACGTCTGTCACACACCAAATCTGTCAAATAAACTAACAGCTGATTCAATTGCACCTCATTTAACCAAATGAATAAAAAGGTCGTACATGGAAACCTTTGTGTAAACTTATCATTTTACACAATTTATAAACTTACGACGTTGCATGTATAGCATAAATTTCTTTAATTCTTAAATCCGAAAATTGCTTCGAAATGGAAATCATCTAAAAAACAATACTATCTACAATTCACATAGGCTAAAATTTAAAAATCTTCACTTGGGCTTAAATCAGTATTCAGTGGATGCCTTATACCTATTTTTTTTTTTAATTTTTGTTCACGATTTTTTTTCGGGATTTTTATGGCCCCTCAACATGGTATAATTTTTTAAAAGAAATTATATAGTTAGCTCGTATAATTTCACAAGCATAAATACCTTTATGGCACTCAAACTAATAGCTGATGTAGGTACAATGAAAAAAAAAGTTTTAGATTATTATATACCTACCTTCCTCTTCCTATCTACAGCCAAAGCATCTTTGTACGACGACGCACACATCTTACATAAATAATGTTGAGAGCGGATTCGTATCCAAGACACTGGTCTTCTTCTCCACTTGCTTCATCAAGCAAAGTATGAATTGATTTTGTCCACTCCACTTCGCATTTTGCAAGATACTGTTGCTGCCGCCATGGTCCTAGGGAGGAAACGAGAAAGAGAAACCCCAGCTGAATATATATGTAATGTATGTATATATATCCATCCGTACACCCTCTCATAAGTTAGAACTTTGCAGAGCATACCGACAAAATGTTGCCCTGTGTGTGGATGTGGATCCTTGAAACAGAGTCACATTTACGTACATGGACGTGCATATGGAGGTTGGGATAGAACTATATCCACAGGCATGTACTCATTTATTATTTTATCCCTTTGCATTGGTTGTTTTTGTCTACTTACTCCATGCTGAAAGGATGTTTATTTCGGGCAGTCTCCATGATACTACTATATATACTTGCGCGTGTATGTAGATATAGATAGTCAACAGCAGTCAGCTCAGCAGTAATGGGAAACAGTATGGCTGCTGCTCGTGGTCAATGTGAAAAAAATGGAGAAGTGGAAATTAAGTGGGTGGCGGTGGGAGGCTGTATAATGTGCTTTACACTTTCTGCTTCTAATTTTTGAATACGCTACATATACCTACCTACCTACCTACCTACCAATCTACCATAGTATACCTTCAAACACGGTATGAGAGAATGCTATGCCAGAAATGTTCTTGCATTTATTTAAATAAATTTAAAGACCGCAGCCACCAATTTTTTCCTTAATTCTGGCGTATGGTAAGCTTGCATATAGCATACCTACAGGAATAGGAATATTTTAATGGACTTCTTGAACTAAGATAGCATACTTATCACAGGATGCAACCACAAGCATCCTGTAATAAAGCTGCGTTACACCCAACAATTGCCTTCCCTTAGTATAAAATATCGATTTAAAAAATGTATTGGACTTAAGAGGACTGCAATGTACGAACGACCGCTTAAAATATAAAATTCAAGAGATGGTTGATACCTATACCTTTTTGTGTTTTTCACAATATACAGAACACGCCATAATTGTATACATATATCCATCACGTACACCACTAGACTTAAGAACATGGTTTAGTTACAGGGTGATTCCAAAGCTAATAATATATGTATATATGTCAAATCATGTTCTATAAAGAGGTATAGCATATAGGTATGGTGGGAGAGACCCAATCACTATTTAAAATGGTGAATTGCAGAATAAAGTTGTTCATTTCATTATCAGTTAGTTTACCTTATTTATTTAGAAAAAAAAAGAAGTTTTTTGACATCTGCTCAAGACTTTAGTTCTTATTAAATCTAAAAGTCCATAATGAACTCAGAATTTAAAAAAAAAAAAACGGTAGGTAATTCAGAAAAAGTGTTTGATTATAAAATGAAACACTATTTCTTGGAACTAGCACTCTTTGCTTTTAAGAGCGCTAAGGTTTTTCATTTTTGTTTCTTGATTTTCTCAACCGAAATCAATAAATATTTCTATTGACAAATTTTCAGCATAAAAACCCATTTATCATTTAAATTATTGAACTACCTTTCTATTGATTATTGAATTTTTAAAAGGCATTTTATGTAGATATAGAAATTATTTGTTTTGGATAGTAATTTAAAACAGTTTACTAAAATACTTTTTAACTAGTATAATACTTAACGAAGTTCCTTCATAAATTTCAGCTGTTCTCCACGTCCATAAAAGAGATCGTGGAAAAAATTCACAAACATACCTAATTTCGACATTTATAAACGTCAAAGTGTAATATGTTGTTTTTGTTTTTAAATTAAAGTCGTTTTTCAAAAATAATGATTGCGAAGTATTATAAAATGATGCTTACTTTCATTAAATTTAATTTGAACCTTTTAAAAAAATGAGTAGCTGGTATTTCGTTTTAAAAAATGAAATAACCCCAATTTGGCCTTATTTCTGAAGCTATAATGAAATAAACCAAAAATGATATAGAAATAAAGCCAAAATTATGCAAAGTTAATTTTTGGCCTTATTTCGATTTCAAAATTGAAACAAAGGCAAATAGTTTTCGTTAAAACACATTAAATTTTTGGCCTTATTTCGATTTCAAAATTAAAATAAAGGCAAACAGTTTTCGTTAAAACACATTTTTGGCTCATTTCGTTTTTTAAATCGAAATAAAGCCAAATTTATCATAATTCTGTATCAATTGGAGATTTCTTTAGGCAAAACTATGCTATCAGTCGTGTATCGAACGGTAAAACCGTCAATTTGAGGTTCATTCGTAAGAGACGAAGCAAATCGTAGATATATTTGAAAGTTTTGAAAAATCTGATGGGTGCTGGGAACTAAGTCCACTAAGGGACTAAGATCTCACTTAATGGGAACGAAATGCACTTTACTAAAGTGGTTGGAAGGTTGGAACAAGCTCCACTTACTTATGGGAAAATTAGTACAGACTCAAAAGTATAAAGTGGGAACCAATTTTCCACAATAAAAATTAAAAAGAGAGAATATTTGATTTTTATTTTAGAAAACTGAATTTCCAAACAACCTGATTTGATTCAGCTTTCGAGTTTTCGAAAATAACGAAATAAAATCGCGCGTTTTTTTCTTGATTATTTTAGAAAACTCAAAATCTGAATTTCGAAAAAAAAAACTGATGCTTTTTGACTCAGCTTTCGAGTTTTCGAAAGTAATCAAAAAAAAATTCGCCCGATTATTATTTCATTATTTTCGTAAACTCGAAAACTGAGTCATAAAGCATCAGTTTAATTCGAAATTTTAGAAATTTAGTTTTTTAAATTTGGTATCTCGATAGAAAGTTTTTTTTGTACAGAATTATTCTTTTTCCTGATTGAACATGGGAATTTATTTCACATTCAAAGAGAACAAGATCTCACAGTTTTTTTGTAACTCATTTCCCACCTTGCATCGGAACGAAGACCACTTTAGTAAAGTGTATTTCGTTCCCATTAAGTGAGAACTTAGTCCCTCAGTGGATTTAGTTCCCGGGGACTTAGTTCCCTGCACCAGAAAATCGCGTGATTTTCGTAACGATTATCTTATCAGATTTTTCAAAATTTTCAAAAACCGATTACGTCAATTTGAGATTTATTCGTAAGAGACGAAGCAAATCGTAGACATATTTGAAATTTTTGAAAAATCTGATAAAATTATCGGATAAGTCGAAAAATGAAATAAAGCCAAGCTACAAATTTGGTCTTATTAATTTTTAAAAACGCAATAAAGCCAATTTTTTTAAATTTGGTCTTATTTCGTTTGGCGTTATTTCTAAAATAAATAAATCGGGTGGCACAACGGCTCATGAAGAACCAGGGCCTAGTGACTAACAACTCCCAACCATTCCTGTGTGCGCCTTTCGACAGGTATGGAAGGGACCTACAATTTTATGCCGAATCCGAACGGCTAGACGAGAAGCACTTATTCGTGACAAGTGATACCCTTGGAGGATTTGTCAATTCCTCGCAAGAGGCAGTAGCCCTGAAAAAAAAACTTTTTTAGTTTTTTAGGTGGACGAGGCTGGGAAGCATGACCTCCAGCATGACAGTCGAATGCACGGGCTACTACTTTAACGGGCGTTATTTCACGTCACTGAATATTTCGTGCACACATTTCTTGTAGCAACGAATTTCAAAATAAGACAGTTTTTTGATTTTCTGATAGGCTTAATACTAAACAAAATAAAAAAAGAAAACAAATTACTACTTTAAAGTATAAAAAAAAACCTTTAAAAAAAACTTATATAACTTTTTAAATATTTTTTTTTGTAAGTCCATTTTCTAGAAAATTTTTAAATTTGGTCTTATTTCGTTTGGCGTTATTTCTAAAATAAATAAATCGGGTGGCACAACGGCTCATGAAGAACCAGGGCCTAGTGACTAACAACTCCCAACCATTCCTGTGTGCGCCTTTCGACAGGTATGGAAGGGACCTACAATTTTATGCCGAATCCGAACGGCTAGACGAGAAGCACTTATTCGTGACAAGTGATACTCTTGGAGGATTTGTCAATTCCTCGCAAGAGGCAGTAGCCCTGAAAAAAAAACTTTTTTAGTTTTTTAGGTGGACGAGGCTGGGAAGCATGACCTCCAGCATGACAGTCGAATGCACGGGCTACTACTTTAACGGGCGTTATTTCACGTCACTGAATATTTCGTGCACACATTTTTTGTAGCAACGAATTTCAAAATAAGACAGTTTTTTGATTTTCTGATAGGCTTAATACTAAACAAAATAAAAAAAGAAACCAAATTACTACTTTAAAGTATAAAAAAAAACCTTTAAAAAAAACTTATATAACTTTTTAAATATTTTTTTTTGTAAGTCCATTTTCTAGAAAATTGGCCCTGCCTTTGTAATTGGCGCACGCATCTTGTGCGAATGACCATGTTAAATTTAACTTTTCAATTATGACAGTGGCCTCAGAAACTACAGTGGCATTTAAAATTTATACCAATCACCCTGTAAATGTATTTTATAACAATTTGAATTTAACTGAAATGTTATTTATAATTGATCATTTAATTCATGGTGTTTCGGGTGATTCCCATACTACATATGCATCCTAACGTAAAGGATGGAATTTAATTTTTTTCGGGAGGAGCAATGTTTGTGGAAAACTAAACAGAAAAAGAAAATACAAATATTAAGAACCACAATATATATTTACATTATTATATGCAATTGTTAATTTTGTTGAACATACATATCTATTTTGGTCCTAGAAATCATTCCAGTTTTTGATGAAGTTTGAATCATCTTTGCAAAACTTGTTTGTATTCATAAAATGCTTCATTTTTTTTTAGTTTCCTATCGGAAATTGAACTCATTCTGAAATGGGCCATCGAGAGAATGAGTGTTTATCTTAATATATTTATTATATAAATTATAATTTTTACATTATTCTAGTCGGTATTTAACTACACTTTATCTGATTTTATGATGGACTAATCTAACAAAAAAGGTTCATTACTTTCCAATAAAAAACAAATTTAAAACAATAATATCCACTCGGGCGTATACGCACTTTTTTATTTTATTAATTTTTTTTTTTTTTTTTTTTTCTTTAATTTTTTGTGCCATTTTAACAGTTTAAAAAATATTTGAGTCTTTCTAATTAACTGGACGGCACTTTGTTGCGAGGCAAGAGGATGAGGAAGAGGAGTAGATGTAACGGTGGTGTAGGAAAAAGGAAAAGGTAGGATATAAGAAAACGGATCGGAAAGGAAGGAAATGGAATGCCAAGTTCCAAGCGACGCGGCCTGCTAGCGGGGCTCGGCAGTTAGCTCGCCGAAATGGGGGGGATCTTGCCCCCGAAACTTGGCTTTGCCTCCCACCAAAAACAGTTATCAGGCCTGAGGACAAGAAAATATTAGAAAACCGCGGACGGACTTCACCGCACTAGGGGGCTGCTGATGACGTTGCAGCCTGGCCTAATCCCACCCAACCTGGAAGTTCTTCGGCCTTATTTTAAACTTCCCCAAATATTTTAACACTAACATATGGCCGAGGATCCTCTACACTACACAACGTTGTCTTTTCTATGGACCTTTACTCTTTTTTCTTGTTTTTGAATTTCGCACGGATTTTACTTATTTTTTCAGACACTGGGTTTTTTTATCGCTTTTGTACCAACAATTCTTTCTCTTACTTAATAGTAATTTTTTAATCTTTCATGCAAGGTCTTTTTGAAACTGAATTTTCAATGGGATTTGGACGGACTTCTGGTTTTAAAATCGTAATTTCAGGACGGCTTTGCTCCGGTTTGGTTTGTTTTACGTTTTCTTTATCGATAGGGGTGTCTATTATTTGTCCTGTCCAACTTCAGATTCTAAGAGCAGTTCGCTCTGGACGTGAGACTGCTCTTTGGGTCGTTTCCCGAGCAACGAGGGCATTGAGGAACGATGGTATTCTCGTAACCACACTTGTAACAAAATAAGCCCCTTTGTGGGACTTGACAATCAAAGTAAGTTAGACCCTTTTCTTTGCAATTGAAGTACACCATGTTTTGTACAACCCTGCTTGTGTTGAAAGCTTCTAGACTGGGATCACCTATTTCACGATGGTTTACCTCTAACTCGGAAACGTTTCTACGTGATTGTAGTGGTTCTTGAAATTGCGGTCGGATGGGCTTTTGTGATCAGGATTATCAAGTTAAGATATATATATTTAGTACGATACGTTATCAAGGGCGCAGGGTCAAAAGTCCACAGGCCAAAAGTCCATAATCAATTGTGAGCTTTTGACCCACTCCGATGGGCCAAAAGTCCATACAAAAATCTTGTGGACTTCTGGCCCATTGATTGTGGATTTCTGACCCACTTCAGTGGATCACTTTATAGATAGTTTTCTTTAACAAGACTACTTTGGGTGGCCCGCTTCGCGGGTTTAAAGATCTTAACTCCCTTTTCGGGTCCTCTGTCCTGCTCACGCGACTCCGTCGCTCCGCTTAGGGTATGGTCAGTCGTCTGGCAGGCGCCTATGTTGTCAGTCGATCTGTTATTAAAGTTTTTTTTGTACTAAACAGTACTTTGGGTGGCCCGCTTCGTGGGTCTAAGGATTTTAACTCCCTTTTCAGGTCCTCTGTCCCACTCACGCGACTCCGTCGCTCCGCTTAGGGTATGCTCAGCCGCCAGGCAGGCGCCTATGTTGTCAGTTGGTGTGCTTTAAATTTACGAGTAGGAAAGAGTATAAAAATTAATTCTTAACAAAATAAATAAATAATTCTTAATTGTTCTGCATTTTTCAATATTATAATATGAAATTATTGTGGAATTATGACCCACTTTCTAAAATTAGAGAATATTGACCCTTTGTTTTCTAGACTTGTGACCCATTTGAGTCGGTCAAATCTCGACAATACAATTGTGGACTTCTGACCCACCCAAGTGGGACAAAAGTCCATTATCGACCGTTATCAAGAGCTCCCCCATTCGCCTCTTCACATTCAGCTTCAACAACTCCACAATCTCAAAAGGTTGCTTCTGCCCTGCTAATCTACGATTTATCTCTTGGATTGAGTTATAAAAGTCATCAAATGACTCTGAAGAAAGCTGAAGTCGATCAAAAAATTTCCTCGACAATTCTGAATCCGTCTCTAGGCTACGGCATTGTTCCATAAGAGCAACTTTAAGCACGTCCCAAGTTATAGTATTCCAAATTGCCTTAACGTACATCCAACACCAATCACTAACGAACCCCGTCACAAAAAGGTGGAAATGTTTCACTACTTCTTCCCAGCTAACTTTGTGGGTACTACGTAACCAATTAAGCTTTAAAATGAAATCATAGACAGTACCCTTCTTCCCGTCATACGTGACCCTCCATTTATGATATGTTGGTATTTTTTCTGGTTAGCCGTAGGATTATTGTTTGTCGTGTGATAAAAAGTACTGTCGAGAGGATCGTTCAAGTTTAAGTTGCTGATCTGTCTTAAAAACTCGTCAGCGTTGGACGAGTGATTGTGATTAGGTGGATGTATTTATTTGAAGATATGTCAATTGCCTGCCATTGTGAAATTAACGCTTCTCTTATCATTCGTTCAATCATTATATTTAGGTAAGCTCTTTTATTATTAACATCCAAATCACTCAAATATTACCAAAGTAACAAATATAGGGTTTTCCAATAAGAGGTGCTTTTTTGAATAGCTATTGTTGTGTAAGCGTAGCCGTGGCGGTCATTTGGCTGATATTGATTTCGATTATTAATGGCATACTTTCTTCTTTACATTGAAATAAACATCCGATCATTTATATCAAAAAATGCCATTTTCTTTGAATATCAAAATAGCACCCCTTATTGGAGAACACTATACAACAATTAAAAAAAAGAAATGTCCAACACAATTTAATATTTACAATCATATATATTATTTCTGTTGTTAAACTCCTTTTTTCTCATTTATAAAATAGTCATATCCACTAAAATAGATATCACTGAATAGGAATTTACATATACTCATGACATTGCACAAAAACAACACTATTTTCTATACATTTCGGAAATTTCAAATAATTCAATAAACGAAAAATTTGACATTAAGAATACCTAACTTTTAACCCATTGAATGAGTGAAAGAGAAAAATATGTATTACTTCTGTAATTTAAAATTCTCTTTTTTTTTTGATGCACCTTGAGTGAGTGGGAGAGAAACATTCTTTAGTTACACCATGCATGAATGAAAGAAACATATTTATTAATTCTTTAATTTAAAATCTTAGAAGAAGAAATAGAGGACCGGTCATATCGAGGAAAAAATGAGGCTTTTTCAAAAAAGTGTGACTAACACAAACCCAAATGCATTCACACAGGGTCGGAATGCAGTGAGATAGCTAAATGCTGGAGCCCCCAACAGAATTTTTAGCTGTGTTTTTAAGAGATATATTTTTGAGATTAAAGTGTAAGGCCTAGTTCACACGAGATTACACCGCACGTTTTTTATCGTATTCGGGTTTTACCGAACAAACAGCGGGGTGTTCACATGGCACTTCTTGATTCGATTAAAAATCGAAAAGCTGCCGGATGAATAAGAATGTACTGCATAATGAAGTGGAAACGCTTCATATTCGTATTATTCGTAGCAAAACTTCTAATCTGTTCAAAATGCTATTTAAAAATTATAGAAAGAAATAATTTGAAAGGAAATATTCTGTGTTAATTTCTGTCCTTTATATTTAATAAAACTTTCGTTTACAATTCATTTTAAATACATTAATTATTGTAGTGTATTAATGTTGACTAATTTATTGTCGTTATTATAATACTTTTTTCATTTTGATGTAAAGGTTGGTAATATTGTTTCGACTATAAGTTCTTGTATTATATTTCAAGGTAAATATAAAAACAAACTTGTTTTGGAATCGTAAAGAAAAATCTATAAAAATCCTGTTTAAAACCAGATGGCTAGTAGGTATGCTAAAAACAATGTTTAAAGCCTAGAACACAGTTCTTTTGAACGAAAAAAAAATTAGTGGTGAGATTTTATTTTCGGAAATAAAACATCTAGGGTGAAACGAACACCCACATCCCACATAACATTGTCACTGACGCGATTTTTATAAAAATTTTGTGATTTGTCCCACAAAATGGGTTTTTGTTGCACCAAAGAAACAAATAAAAAGGTCCAATAATGTCTATATTCGCTAAAGAGTCGGCCGCCATATTTATATAAAATCGTTAGATCACTCCTTTCTTTACAAAAGATGTTACAACCCTGACCACACAAAATTCCTATGAATTTTGAAAATTTCCCAGTTTAAATGGTGACTTGAATTTAAATAAAGAAAGAGTGAATAAAATATTTTGATTACTGAATCATACAAATAGAAGTTAAGACCTCGATACCATCATCGGGCTATGAATATGTTGACTTAAGGCGGGCCATGCATAACACACTTCTGATAATATTTTTCTAGGTACATAAATTCAAATAGAGAGTAAAAACGTGGGTCAACCTTACTGATTTTGGCGGATTAACTGAGGTTCAATAAAGAATTCAAGCATTTAATTAACTGAACTATAGTCGAACTAAAGATAATCCGCAAAAATCGGTGGGTTAAAATCTTGAGCCAGTGTTTAACCACGGTTTAAATGTTTTATTTGACATAACATAAAATAATATGGTAGGGTAGAGTATTTGATTTAATAAATATCCCCAAAAATTTCCTTTTGTTGTTTTCCATTGAGTCTGAAATCGAGTGGAACAGTGCTAATTGATACAACTCATTTTTGATCTTTTGTCTAATTCAAAATATATTTGAATCGATTGAAATTTATATGATTTTTTTTTTGTAAAAAATTGATATAACCAATATAAGCGCCGCACCTGTTGAAATAATCATAAAACATTTGTTAACATTGTTTTAGAGGAGACATAGACTAATATACCTGGTAAGTTTTGTCTCAATATTTAACAAAATCTCATCAACTTTTAAATTTAAAGTTTCGAAAACCAAATTGATTTTCCACTTAATCACATTTTTAGTATTAAATTTTTCAAAATTTTACAATAATTTTTAAATATAAATTTAGATCACCATTTCCCGATTAATTATTTATCTCAATCATAAAGATCTATTAAGTATTAATAAAGTTTCAAGCCTCAAAAGGTGGCTTAATCGGGCTTATTTCATAATTTAATTATTTTTTTTTTTTCAATTTTATTGAGTTTTTTTTTTTATTGAAGTGCACCTACTTTTTTCCCCGTTAGATTTGAAAATATGAAACCACTGACATATTTGTAGAGAAGCTATAGACCTACAATCGTGTATAATTTGTTTTTTTTTTTTTGAAATTTTGAAAATTTTCATCAAGTTTTGAATTTAGAAGAGCAAATATAAAGTTCACGGGACATTTACACACCCCTTTTATTATGAATTGTTTGACCCCTTCCCAAAAATGTTCATACACGAATTAAGCCACATTTGTAGGCTTTTTTTAGAGACTTTAACCTTAAAGGTCTGACCTGTACAAATGAAGTTAGGATTTTTGAAAAGGAAAAAAGCCGATTAGAAATAATTTTTTTTATCCATAAAACTGTGCTTTGCCACTGGTGAGTGATGGTTGGCAATGTACAAATAAATCAATTCGGTTGTTGTTTTTTTTCGGTTTTTCGATTATTTTAAATTTAAGATTGTGAAGCTTGTGTAGCATGTACATTATCAAATGAGGTAACAAAATAATCGCTGTATTATTGACTTGTGGTATAAGAGAAAACTAAATACATCGATGATCGCAATCAATAGTTATTATCCAATATGTAAAAACTTTGTAATACATTAATTTTCCCCCTCCACGGTACAGCACGCATCCCATTTTTTTACCAAATATTTGAATCAATAGTCTCAATCACGCATACAAATTTCAGACTTCTAAACCAACCTCATCAAAAGATAAAATTCAATAAACCCTTTATTCGGTTGATTTTCATATTTGGTAAAAACGTGTGGTTTTCTACCGTGTGAATGACATGATATAAATCTATGAGCCACGAGAGGTGAATACGTCGCAAAACGTACGGTTTTGTTGACAAGGACGTCGGGTTTTCGATCGACGTGTGCAGGTGAAAACGTTTTTCTGCAGAAAAATCATCGTGTGAACAGTTCTATGTAAATGTATGAGCCACTGCGCATTTGTCCGGGTGTATACAGCTAAAAAACGTGCGGTATAATCTCGTGTGAACTGGACCTAATAGTAAAAAGGCTTAATAAACTAAATAAAAAAGTGAAAACAACATATAGGTGTGTATCTATTTAAGAAAATGATAAACAAAAAATTCAAAAAGATTTCATTCTTACATCAAATATTGTTAACAAAAAGAGGTTTTGTAAAACTAATATGTTCATATCAAAAATAAAAAGAATTTATTTATTTTGTTCAAACATTCTATTTGAAAATTTAAAGCCTTATTGAATGTGCGAAATTTTCGCACGCGTCTTCTGATATATTATTATGATCAAAATAGGTCGTTTGTAATTTTTTGATCTATTCGTCTGTATGTTCCCGGGGGCAACGGCGTATACAGGGGGGGGGTCACGGGGTCATGCCCCCCCCCCCCCCGAGAACTCAAGATTATTTTGTTGATCTGAAATAATTATTTAGTAACCACATAGAAAAAAAAAAGAAAGTTGGTTACTTAGAAAGCTAGTAGGATTTTTGATTGTTAATTTAGAATTCAATAGAGAATTTGAATGTTGGTAACTTCAATTCAATAAGAAATTTAACACAACAACAAACTTCTCATATGATAATACATTCAAATCTTAAAATATATGCATAGGCTAGTTTCCGTTTTGAGATGACTGCCAAAACCTGTTAAACCAAACAGAAATCAAAGTGCGGAGTTGTTACCAAATTTTCACTCAGTAAAGTAAAAACTAATAGGATTTTCAAAAAAAGAACATTTTTTTTTTTCTGAAAATAAAATCTTTAAACACATTATAGATCACATACAGAAATTGTTTTGTTTGATTTCTGTATGACAAATTATTTTTAAAAACAAAAAAGTGATAACTTTCGTTTATAGTTATTCTAATAACTAAATATTAATGTTAACGATACAAGACATAAATATATAAAACTATGATGAAAACCTATTATGAAAGGATTTTGTTTGCACTTATTCAATATTTACGATTGAACAATATTGTTACTGATTTGGATGTGGATTACTTTTACAAAGTAACCTATGAATCCCATAATGCAAAAGCCAATAGCTTTTGTAAAGGAGATTTTTTGGAACTCCTTGCGGTGAACCGTTTGACGAAAAGCGACTAGGCTCGTAGAATTTAACAACTTTGTCCATTATTTTTATCAGAAAGGCTTACTGGTAAGAAAGATAAAAAGATTAGGTATATTTGATGTACATATTTATTTTGTAAGGTGTAATCACTTTTCCATCGGTGGCAGTCTTAGAGACATACATTTTTTTCAAATCAGAAGCATATCAAAATCACTCGTGAAATTTGTTCACACTTTTCTTGAAACGCAACGAAAACGAATCTTTGTATTCAATTATAATACGAATATGTAATGTATTTTAGTTTTTCCACTATTGTAAAAAGAGCAATTTACACAAGTGGTCATTTTTGAAAATCAGAGCTATTGTTTTCATTTTCAGTAGTGAATATTTATAGATATCTATTTACTAAAATTAAGAAACAGAAAACAGTGCACAGTATCTATGATATTTTACTAATTTTTCCTGCAACTTCATTTCGCTGAAATAAAAACTTTGATAGGATTAAAATAAATTCTGAATTAAATTCAAAATAAATGATCAAGCGAATCCAAACATTTTTTTCCTCAGTATTTTGACAGCTAGCTAAACTGATTTTTTTTGGTCAGGCAACTGGAGATTGCTGTATGCTGTTGCTGAGGCCCTCCGAAATAAAAAATGTAACAGTCAGGAATAAAAACGAAGAGCGCGGTCACTGGTCCAGCCAATAAAGGTTCGTTCGACTCAGTTGTTTATTTTAATTTTCTTTGGAACCAAAAATGAGTTAACTTTGCAAATACCAAAAAAGTGTTTTCGTCTTAAATTTGTTAATTTTTTAGTATAGGTAGCTCATTTCATTTTGAATTGGCTTTGGCAGTTTGAAATATAAATTTTCAACGAAATTGCCTAACTTTGCGTAGTGAAAATTTAGTATTACATTCGTAGTCTGCTATTTCACGCCGACTATTGATTCTTAACTGTCTTGAAATTAAATGAGTTAAGAAACGATATATTTTTCCAGGATATGAACGATTTTAAATTATTTTAACTTATTTTTAGCAAAGGTAATGTATTATAGGGTTTCCCATTAAGGGCGGGTCGATTTTAAAATTGAATAAAACAAGATATCAATAAGGTTTTATCTTTATTTGAGAGCCCTATTATAGTAATATAACATCGTTCAAATGGCCGCCCGGCATCGCTGGGTGGCGCGGATTCGAAAGGTCCAGTTTTCGATGACTGGCGCATAAATCAGGTTGAATTTGACCGATGGAATCGATTATGTTGTCTTTGAGGGTCGAGGTGGTTTGCAGCTTATTCGCATAGACCTGCGACTTAAGAAAGCCCTACAAGAAAAAGTCCAAAGGGGTCAAATCACACGATCTTGGTGGCCAATTCACGTCGCTTTGGCGCGAGATAACCATGCCATGAAACCGCTCGTGCAGAATATCGATTGTGTCTTAAGCTGTGTGGCACGTAGCGCCATCCTGTTGAAACCATATATCTTCAGTGTCCATATCATACAATTAAGGCCACAAGAAGTTGGTGGTCATCGACCTATAGCGATCGCCGTTGATGGTGATGGCCTGGCCAGCATCATTTTTGAAGAAGTACGGACCGATGACGCCTCCAGGCATCCAGCTCAAAATCCACACAAAACAGAAACTTTATTTGGATGCATTGGCACCTCTTGAATCTCGCGTGGATTAGTGTCGTCCCGAATCCGGCAATTTTGCTTCTCGTACCCATTCATCCAAAGATGGGCCTCATCGCTTAAGAAGATTTTTCGACCAAAATTGGGAAAAACTTCTAACTGCTCTAAAACATCATTTGTACGTGTTGCTCGACGCTGTAACTCACCATGATGATTTGTCTGTAGTAACTGATTAAAAGAGGATATTTTGACCGAAAGTAAAAGAAACAATATGGCCGCCACAAGCTGTCAAAATCAACCCGAACCTATTGGAAAACCCTTTAGTATAGTTAATTAAGATTTGTTCCCTTTTCTTTTATATAGCTACGCACAGTAAAATATGAACAAAAAAAAAATATAAGGCACTTGACTTTAAACAAATATTAGTTTGTGTTATTTTTTTTTGGCATGACCTCCCCCCAAGAACTAAAGCTGTATACGCCCCTGCCCGGGGGTCTGGGTTCGAATCCTGCTGGTACTGAACTTTTTTTTTGTAAATTATTAAGTTAAAACGATATAAAATATTACCAATAATATACTTATTCACAACACATGTTGCGTTTTTTTTTATCAAATAATAATTTAAAAAACAATCATAATTATGTTTATCAAATTCAAACCTTATAAATTTTCTGGTAGCTTATTCGACTATGATATGCAATACCTTAGTTTTACATGACAACCTATCTATGAATTCGATAAAAAATTGTCGATTTCATTGGCAATCTACACTGAAAATCTGAAAATCTACACTGAAAATATAAATATGGAGTACCTATATTAAGTTCTAACTGTATTTAAATTAGAGTAGGTACATAGGTACATTATATACAATACAACACAGTTTTAAATTAAAATGTTCTCCTTGAAAATATTTTAACTTCATACCAAAGTTTCTCACAACATTTTTCAAAATACGAAGAAAAGTAATTTTCAAGTAGGTACTAATAAAATATTACTTTAATGGTTTTATTGCCTATTTCCATCCCTATAATTTATCATATAAATGCGACGAGTTAAAGCCTTCTAAGGAAATTTCTATCTCGCTGTTTCAGTTTATTTTATGATGCCATGCATTGGTGGTGCACTCTTAATGTACCTATATTGCATGTTTCCACGAAGAGGTCATAAAAATAGGATTTCCGAGTTAGTATTGGTTCTAAAGAGAATTATTATTTCCTAACCTCTAAATATTATACATACTATATACATATACCAGTGTGAAAGTAATGCACTGACATTTTTCAACGAATAATGAAATATAGGTTCACGTGAGGACCGCCTATGTGCGTTTTAATTTTGTTTCTCAAATTTTGATTTCACACGCGATCATATGTTTGTGCTACTTAACATCAAATAAAAATACGACAGATAGGGGGATAAAGATTAAAAGTCGAAACCGGGGAAATGTTCGTTTATGTGCATTTATATACCTAGCCTTGCTGATGTGGTGCGAAATATGATCCCTTTTTATATTTTACATTAACTTGCATCGCTCGTATAGAAATAATGAAAACTATCAAAGATTTATGAGCACGAACATTATCTAGAGATTTTCAGTAGAGGTGTGATAATTTATGATTCTTGAATTAACGATGAATTCCTTGAATTGCGTGTATATTGGGTACTTAACTTGAAAATAAGTTGCATATTGATGGATTGAAATGGGCAATATTTTACAAGAATCTATAAGCTGAGTTCTATTTGCACCTTTATTTATTTATTACCTAAAAGCATACCTTCATAATTCAAATACATAAAATGCATGATTAAGTTGCACGTACTTGGTCTTGTAGTTCAAGCGATATAATATTTAAATTATTTCAATGAGTGAATTCAAATTAAGAGAGCATTTTAAAAACAACCAATTTTCTGTTTGATTTTTCTTTTAAATGGGCACGTCTGGATCTCACAAACTTTCTCTCGTAGCTTACAGCTTTAGCGTAGCTAGATCATGATGTACAAGTACATATTACTGGTTCCAAGACATTATGAACCGTTTTCTTAAAAATTAATTTTTTATAACATTCACTTGCACATTTCTAAAAATAAAATCTGGTATGTCAAAATTTAGTATTTAATAAAATACAATATTACCCAAAATATAAAAAATATTCATTACCCCGTTTTCAAGATAATAAATTTTCAAAACAAAATTTCAAAATTTATTTAAAAATCCAAAAGATATTTTTCGGAAATTTGTAGATACATATATGCAAAGTTGTTTGAATTGTGAAGGACCTCTTGTATAAAAATTTTGGTTGAAATCGGTTTAGCCGTTAACGAGACATTTCAAAACTAAAAAATCGGTTCTATGACAGGTACTGTTAATAACCGTTACTGGTAAAATTTTTGTGTATCAAAATATTGACCATATGTCTTTTATAGTAAACGCACATCTTTTTATCAAAATTCTTGGAGCCGTTTTCGAGAAAAATAAGTTTTTTCTTAACGGCTTTTCATTATTTGTATGAAAGGTACCTTTATTTTTGAATTTTGAAACATGATTTTTTCAATTATTCTACAAAATAATTAAAAATTATTTTACATCTAGTTTTAAAATTATTGACCAAGTCGTTGTTTTCAAAAATTTTTTTTTAAATTTTGGTTCACAATGTGTTTATACTTTTTAGAAGATTTACACATAAAAAAAATGAAAAATTTCAACTTAACTGTTTTCGAGAAAATCAAAAACCAAACAAATTTTTGTACTGAAGGTGCCAAAAATAACCAAATTTTGAAAATAAAAAATTTATTGAAGAGTAGGTATCATTTCCTTATTTTAATTGTTTGAATTTTTTTTTTTAATAAAATCCTCGGACCCGTTTTTGAGAAAAGTATTATTTTATTTTTTGCGAAAAAAAATGGTATTGCATTTATTTTTGGTCCTAAAAAATTAAAAAAAACAAAACGTGTGGCTTCTTAGTCAAAAAACACTATGTACCAGAGTTTGAAGAAAATCCCTCCAGCCATTTAGGCTGTAGGAGCGAGGACAGAGAGACACACAGACAGACAGAATTGCGAAACTCACTTTCTTTGAGTTCTCTATCATCGTAATGTTAGGGAAAATAATTATCTCGAGTTTGATGTTTTTTACGAATCCATATCTTGCCATATAGTACCTATGTATATAATCGCAAGTAAAAAGATTGAAAACAGAAATATTTTAAATCAAGTTTAGTTGCCATAAATAAAGTGTTTTAATCTAAACATTTATAAAATTAATATAAAAATTGTACTATTCTTATTATTTTATTTGGAGCGAGAGGGTCAAAATTCTGCTTTCGAGATTCAGCTTTTCAAAATTCTCTCAATTTGTCCCGAGAGTTAACATATAACAACGGTCAAAAAACCTCATATTGAGTATATGTACATTAGGGTGGTCCTTAATAAAAGTTATTTTCTTATTTTTAATGACGCACACCCCCCCTCCTCTTATTTGTTCTAAATAATTAAATAAAAAATCATGTACAATTTTAGCTCATTATATTAACGTTAACCCGGCCCACAAGACGGCTGAAGTTTTATATGGAAAATCCCTTGTATTTTTGTAAATCCAAAATTGAAAAATCTAAACTTTTGTAATGAATGATTGATAAAAAAATTGAATTTTGGAACACATGTAGTCACTTTTGTTATATTTATAAAAATACAGCTGAAAAAAATTTACAACAGTCATTTCCCTACTTATAGCCATTTAATCAAAAAAAAAATATTTTTTATTTAATTTTAATTTTAATAAATTTAATAATTTTTTTTAAATATGACAGAAGTTACTACATGTGTGCAAAAATTCAATTTTCTTTGTCAATCATTACTAAAGTTACGAATTTTTAAAGTTGGATGTACAAAAATACCATGGGATTTCCCATATAAAACTTAAGACATCTTGTGGGCCGGCTTAACGTTAATAAAATGAGCTAACATTTTAAAGGATTTTTTTTTAATTATTTAGAACAAAATAGGGGGTAGCGTCATTCAAAATAAGACAATAACCTTTATAAGGACCACCCTAATGTTCATTTATGTATTTATCATATTAATTATAATAACTCCTATTATATAAAATTAAATTGATTAAAATATAATGATACAAATTAAAATCCTTTTATGAACTTAAGGTAGAAACAATAGACAACTTTCTTATTAATAAATTAGACTTGAATGTAATAAATTGTGTTTTGGGCAAGTACTCATACCTATGGTTAATTATTTAGTTTTTAAATCTAATTTTACAATCATCAATTAAAATATCAGTTAACTATCAGGAGAATGCGAAAGAACAACATTTTGATTTGTCTGAAAAAATTACCTACTGCCTGGTGTTTAAATGACTATTGCAAAGTTTGCCCTTCGTCTTTGAATGTTATTCTTGTAAGAAATAAATAAAGAAACAAAAATCCGTCACCAATTATTACCTACCTACCCTGAATTCGATTTTATATGTAGTTCATATTTTGACAGTTCTGCGACTGTTTTGCGCGTTTTCCATTATGTAGTTTTATAATACTGCTACGCCTAAGAAAGCTAGTTGTGTGCGATTGAAACACTATGGTTGGGGCATTATACTTTTAGTTTTGAAGTAAAAAAAAAAAAAAAAAAAAAAAAAAAAAACCCAATTAGCATTTTAAACAAGTTTGACGAGATTATCTTACCAACAGAAATTTCATAGGTACTGTAAATATAAGAAATCATATGACCCCTTTGAAGCAAGCGATTGGTTTTCTGGATAAGCATACAGTTCACTTCTTTTAAAGTTTGCTAAAGGGTTGAATTTTGAAACGGAACGTAAAAATGCAAGACTCTTGCTTAAAGATTCACCATATTGCCTGTTGAACAAATCAAGTTTATGTCAGAATTCTCATGACATATATATCTACACATGAAGTAATACTAAATTTTATATACCTAACTAGTTCAAAACACGTCGCGCTGAAAAATTTGCATCTGCTTATTAGTTCTAGATTAGCTTGTTGATATGAAGTTTTATTATTTAAGACTTGACTTTTTCTTCAGCGTAAACTGTCCCATAGGCGATTATGTTGAACTTAAAGGACAATGGGCAAATCTGGCCCAGCACCAGCACCAATAAGAACGACCTTCATATCGTATATAAGTACATATTTATGCATTTATTATCCGTTAACCGTTTGTCCAAATTCGCTGTGTGACAGAAGTTATTTAATTTTGAATAAAATGAGTCACAATTCCTTATTTCCTTATAGTTAGGGCGTTAGGGGAGCCAACCTTGCACTTCATTCTGACGGGATGAGCTTTGGTACACTTATAGTCCAAATCCTAAGTTTACTTTTAAGAAGTGTTGCCACGGTGGCAACACTGGCAGACCGGAGATATAAGGGTTGCCTTCTGACCATGTTTTAACACGAAATTTCACATAAATTAGCCTATAATTTGGGAACCAGACATCGTTGATGTCGCGGAATGTCTTGTTGGATTGAGAATACTTGAAGCCATAGGAATATGTTAATTTTTTGGCCCCTTCCCCACCCTTGTACGCTGGAAGAGCAAAATACCCTCAGCGGATAAGGGTTTATATTTGTCAGAAAATAATGGTTATAAAATGAATATTTATAAAATTTTAAGATGTGTGTCGACGTAGAATTTCATACTCTACAGCATATCCGAAGTCCATTTTAATCCATGTATTAGTTTTTTGTATAATTGCTTTCAAAATGGGGGGACGGAAAGGTGGAAGTGTATCAAACCAAAGCCTTACCTATATATTTGTCTTGGTATAATCTTAGCATGTGGCACATGACCTTAGTGTAATTTTGAATGCCCAATCTTATGCAATCAAAATAATTTCAATACAATTTCCCTAGAAAAAGTTATAACCTTTTTATAAAATGATGACTACATTTTCAGTGAAACGAGCATAAAATTAACAAATTTCAATGGTATGGCGATGAAACTTGTCACGCATGTCTCATTTATCGTAAGAAATAAGAATCAAAAGAGTCCAAGAAAATATCTGGGGCTAAAGGGTGTTTTTATTAGCGCAACAGAAAAATGTAAAACTATGCCCGTAAACCCCCTCCAGAACTATTACGTTGATGAAAGTTGGCAGGAATTTTTTGTTAATTGTTATAAAAGAATAAAAAAAGATAAATCATATATTTATTGTCAATGCTGGTTTTTGAGGGAAAATGTTTTATCTGCTTTACTCAAAAAATACATTAATTTTTCCATCAAACGACCATTACTTTCTTAATGGTGATTGTATCATCTAAATTTTACTAAAATTGGATTCAGCGTTAAAAAATACTATAAAATCATGTACCATATTGAATATTCGTACCCCGATTGTATATACAAATAAAATATTGGGTTTGAATGGATCCTTTTGAGTCAAACAAGAAATAAAATATTTATACCAACTTTCATCAACATACCACTTTTAGGAGGGGTTTACTGGGAATAGTAATTCACTTTTCCCTTTCACTCAAAAAAACACCCTTTCGCCCTAGATATTTTTATGGACTCTTTTGATTCTTATTTCTTACGACAAATGATTCATGTTCATGCTCGTTTCACTGAAAATTTAGTCATCATTTTATAAAAAAGTAAAAACTTTTTCTAGGGAAATTGTATTTTTTTTTTTTTAGTACGCGCACTCAAGAGGTTTTTGGTACCCTTAAATTGTTAAATTAAACACAGTGCGAGCGTTAGGAAAACAGGGAAGGATTAAAGAGGAGATGCCGATTGAATTAATTGAAATTATTTTGATTGCATAAGATTGGGCATTCAAAATAACCCTAAGGTCATGTGCCACATGCTTAGATTATACCAAGACAAATATATAGTGGTTTGATTAACTTCCACCTTCGCCTCCCCCATTTTGAAAGCGATTATACAAAAAACTAATATCGGGTTTTTTAATAAGAGCGCTACAATCGTTTTTTTAAATAAAACAAAAACAGTTGTGGATGTCAATGAAATTCTTTGTTCCTGTGAAAGAACGTTTGATGCCATTATGTATGGAACTCGTTTTCTTTTGCATTGCTACCACGGGCACGCTTGCAGAAGTCCAGACGCTGAACCCAATTTTCGACGGTTTTCAAGCATAAATCGGCCGATACAGCTGCAATTTCACGTTCGATATTCGTACGTGACATTCGCTGTGTGGCTTGTGGCGCCGTCCTGTTGGAACCACATGTCCTCCAAGTCCATATCATCCAAATTGGGCCAAAAATATTCGGTTATCATTGAACGGTAGCGATCCCCATTCACAGTAACGTGCCGGTCTTGAACATCACGAAAGAAGTACGGCCCAACGACGCCGCCGGCCCATAAACCACACCAAACCGTAATTTTCTCGGGATGCAATGATGACTCTTGGAGTACGTGTGGATTGCTGCCTGACCAATGCCGCATATTTTGTTTATTGACGAAGCCATTCAGCCAGAAATGAGCCTCATCGCTGAAGATGATTTTTCGATGAAATTCCACGACATCAATCGATGTGCCAAAAATATTCGGTTATCATTGAACGGTAGCGATCCCCATTCACAGTAACGTGCCGGTCTTGAACATCACGAAAGAAGTACGGCCCAACGACGCCGCCGGCCCATAAACCACACCAAACCGTAATTTTCTCGGGATGCAATGATGACTCTTGGAGTACGTGTGGATTGCTGCCTGACCAATGCCGCATATTTTGTTTATTGACGAAGCCATTCAGCCAGAAATGAGCCTCATCGCTGAAGATGATTTTTCGATGAAAATCCGATTCATTTTCAAGTAGTTGCTCAGCCCAATTCACGAACATACGACGCTTCTGGTTGCCAAGCGGCTTCAGTTCTTGCGTCAATTTAATTTTGTAAGGATGTAGGCCAAGATCTGTTCGCAAAATTCGCCACAACGACGTCACAGAGATGCCCAACGCTTGAGAACGACGTGTGAGAGACACATTTGGGCTTTCTGCAACTGAAGCCTCAGCGGCAGCAATATTCTCGACACTACGGGCACTTCTCTCTCTCACTGGCACGGGAACATTTTGTACTGTGCCTGTGGATTCAAATTTTTCCACTAGACGCTCAATTGTTGATCTGCTAGGACGATTATGACGACCATAAATTGGACATAGCGCTCTTAACGTTGAGGCCACTGACTCCGAATTTCGGTAGTAAATTTTAATCATTTCGACTCGTTGTTGGCTCGTATATCTTTCCATCATGAAATGGCAAACCTTACTGAAGAGAAATGTCAAAAGAGCAGCAAGGAATATGGCGTCGTTTGCTGTCCCCGTTGCTCTACTTTTGTAGCGTCTCTGTTGAAAAACCCTTTACATGGATAAAAACGGACTGTGGGTATGATGTTGAGTATGGAATTCTACGTCGAAACTCATCTTAAAATGTTTTGATTATTAATTTTACTAGCATTATTTTCTGACAAATAAAAACCTTTATCCGCCGAGGGTATTTTGCTCCCCCAGCGCACAAGGGTGGGGAAGGTGTCAAAAAATTAACATATTCCTATGGCTTCAAGTATTCTTAATCCAATGAGACATTCCACGACATCAATCGATGTCTGGTTCCCGATTTGTAGGCTAATTTATGTTAAATTTCGTGTTGGCACTCGATCTTTCTCCCTCATTGTGATGTGCAAAAGTTCAAGACCAATGTTCATCGACATATCCTATTAAGTCCTCTCCACTTCTTCTAACCCCTCGCACTGTGTTACATCGTACCATTATAAGAGTAGGCATAATCCCTTGAGTGCGCGCAAATTATAAAAAAATCGTGTTAAAACATGGTCATATATCTCCGGTCAGGTCAGCCAGTGTTGCCACCGTGGAAACACTTCCTTAAAGTAAACTTAGAATGTGGACTATTAGTGCACCAAAGCTCATCCGGTCAGAATGTAGTGCAAGGTTTGACCTAAAATATGGCCTTAACGCCCTAACTATTAGTTTTTCTTTAATATTTTGTGTATTTTTCGTTCGATTTAAGCCATTTTTTGGGATTAATCTCTTTGAACCCATGACACACTAATTTAATTTTGAAAGCTCGATAGCAAAAAAGGTATTAGAATTTCCGTCCACGAACGTATGGTCACTCTGAATCAATGTGTTTTTTTTTTCATCGACAGCGAGAGGCAAATTGTGTTCATCTTCTATCTTGTATCAGTCTCCTCACATCTCACAACCAGGGAACAGACAGGTCATGGTGGAATGTACGTGGGCTTATGGAATATTACAAAAACAATTTCAATGTAAGTCAGGTGTTCTGTTTTTTATTTCACAGACAATTTCTTAAGTTGAGTGCCATGCAAACACCAGCCGGCACTTTTAATTTTAAAAAAACTCTCGCATAAGGCACGTTCTGAAAATCTAAATTGAACAGAGTAAAGAAATGATGAACAATTTGAAGAGATAAACGGACCCTGTTTTATGTGTGTTCATTTTACTGAAACTCTAGTATAATTTCAAATTCAATGCGACTTCAAATTTCAATTGAAGAAAATAAATAATTTAATATGACTCTTTCCTCATTCTTCTCAACAACGTTTGTCGGGTCAGCTAGTAATTTTTTTTATATTCCACGCGCGCAAAAGGGGTTGTGGCTACCCTTAAAATGTTTTTAACACAGCACGAGCGATTAGGTAAGTAGGAGAGGATTTAGAAGAAGATACCGATGCACATTGGTTTTGAACGTTTGCACTTCGAAATGGGAGGGGAAAGTCGAGTCAGGTAAAGCATTCCACATTCGTGTGGTGTGACTGAAGAAAGAATCTCTGTACATTACAGTACGTCCGAAGTTGGGCTCGAGGGTGAACTGATGGGCATTCCTAGATGCGCGAGTATTACGGTTGAATTTTTTAAGGGGAGGAATGCAACTGGATATTTCACTAGAACACTAATTATAACACTAGCGATAAAATAGAGAAAGACACGAAACATTACGGCGGTGTTGAGAGATATAATTGTTTCTGTTATAGATCTTTCGCCAATCATTTTTAAAGCTCTATTTTGAATTCTGTCCAACAAACTCAAGTGAGTTTTTAGAGCTCCTGCCCAAACATGAGAATTGTACTCAAGTTTTGGACGAATAAAGGCTTTGAAGATCACAGCCAGATCAGAGGGGGAAAAAAACTTCTTGCATCTACGGAGAAAACCTAAACACTTAGCAGCGTTTTTGGCGCCATCAAATATGTGGTCATTCCACAAAAGGTGGTCTGTGACACACATACCGAGAACTGAGAGCTGTTCGGTTTCCTCGATGCAAGTGCCGCCCATGGATAGCGGCATTGGGGGTGGGTTTCGCTTTAGCGACAGGAGATAACATTGAGTTTTAGAAGCATTTAATTCTACGCGGTTTTTGATTACCCATTGGACAATGCTGTCGAGATCAGAATTTAGTGAGCTTATCATACGCTGCCGTTCAAGTTCCACATCCGAAGGACATGGATGAGAATCTGTAAACGAATATGAGAAGCTAAGGGTACTATCGTCAGCAAAACAGTTTAATGGATTAGAAGTTTCAGACAAAAGATCATTTATAAAAATAAGGCAGAGGGTCGGAGACAAAACGGAGCCCTGGGGCACACCAGCATTTATTTTGTGAATTTCAGACTTGAAACCGTCCAAAACAACTTGTATTGAACGGTCCGAAAGGTAATTTCTAATCCAACGAAGAAGAGGTTCATCGAAACCAAATGCGCGCATTTTCGATAAGAGAGCTTGGTGCCAAAAAACTATCAAACGCTTTTGAAATATCAAGTGCAATAATCTTACTTTCTTCAAAACGATGTAAACATTTGTGCCACTGTTCGGTGAGATATACCATCACATCACCAGTGGACCTATTGCACTTAGTGGACGTAAGTGCAATTGGTTGATAGTAAGAGGGTGAATAAGAAGCGCCTTTTTAGGGACAGGCTGGACAAATGCTGTTTTCCATCCACTCGGATAGAGACCAGTAGAGTAGGACAGATGGAAAAGCTTACGCAGTGGTTTTGCCAGCGTTGAATACATATGTGAAAGTTACAAGCCAGAGAACAATTTCTTCGTAGATATCTGTACCTTAAATGAAAATTAAATGTAGCTAGGAAATGCAGCGCTAGTCATCGTCATCAGATATTATGTACCTACCTATTCTAACAAAAAATCGCTCCGAGCTGATGATTTCGAAAATTCATTGAAAAACGTAGGTCAATGAAGAAGCAAGTCTCTTTTTTTATTACGCTTATAAAATCTGAAGAGAATTAACCAACCTACAGATAAATTTATAAATATAGGTATGCATTTAAAGCAAATATTTCCTTAAAGTAGAAATTCTGAAACAAAAAAAAAAAAACAGATACAAAAAAAGATGAAAACCTTCAACTTATTGGTCAATTACTTCTTGGTTCAATTTCAAAAACCTAAGGTCCACCCCAAAGAAATTGCTTATGCTTAACATACCTAATACTTGGTAAATTCCTTATACGCTTATACCCCATGGGCCTTACGCAGAATCTTTAGAAAAAATTAATTGACTGGACGGACGAGTAAATATTTACTTACGTATATGCGAAATAATATTCTAAGAGGAAAAATGGTTTAAATCGTGCGGCGAAACACGTTTATGCCTACAAGTACTACTAGTATATGTACACAGTATATACACACACTGGGATCCCCCTTTGCAAACACAAAATTTTGATTCCTGTGCTACTACTGCCTGCGTCATAATATTTTCCTTGATAATATTTAATGAATAATGAAATCAGAGCGTGAGATGTCAGGAAAAGGTTTCACAATTTGTCGATTCTTCGATCCCCAGGCGAAAGCAAATGAAGGGATACAGAACCTCTCCACAGAATTGTTGGTGTTGGTGGTAAATTATATTTGCACATGGTTGCAATAAAAAATTCACAACATGTTCCAGTGTGCGCGGTTATTGGCAAACTTTCAAAATACAGCAGAGGGCAAAATTAATAAAAAATGCATTAGCTGTACTACCGCGCGCCGTTCATATACTTTGAAAAGCAATGCTTAAATAGCTTCGGGCTGGTTAAAGCTTCAATAAATCCATCGTCTTATAATTTTCAATTTTTGTGCGCTCGCTGCACTAGCTGGGAGGACAAATTTTCACAAATGCATGAGTGCGATGCATTTGAATTGAGTCCTCTATAAGTTGTATGGATATAACCTACTCCCTCCTTATAAAAGGCTAGATGGGCGGGTATTTCGTAATTTATTGGAAGGTATTCTTAAAAAGGAGAAATATAAAATCTATTAGTGTAAGCTCGCTTTAAAATAATTGTTGGCAAAAACAAGACTAAACATCTGCCTACTAAAAAAAATAAATCAGGTGGCTCAACGGCTCATGAAGAACCAGGGCCTAGTGACTAACAACTCGCAACCATTCCTGTGTGCGCCTTTCGACAGGAACGAAAGGGAGCTACAATTTTATGCCGAATCCGAACGGCTAGACGAGAAGCACTTATTCGTGACAAGTGATACTCTTGGAGGATTTGTCAATTCCTCGCAAGAGGCAGTAGCCCTGAAAAAAAACTTTTTAGTTACGATATCCGGCCAACTTGTTGATTATTAGAACGAAATATTTTAAATTATAGTTTGAATGCGTGCAGAAGAAAATAAATATTTAATTGAAATTGGATTTTTTAATTTATTAGACTCTCTGTAAATTTCGGTCCAAATATGCAGTCTTGTCTCGGTCTCGTCTCGGTTGCTTAAAAGTCAGTCTCGTCTCGTTTTGTCTCGGTCACGTGATGCGAGACCGAGATCGAGACTTTTCTCGTCTCGTGGCCAGCCCTACCTACCTACAGGGCGGATCCAGCGGGGGGGGGGTCACGATGCCTATGTACATATACAAACCCATACAGCCTTACAATGAAAAAAAATTCTTTTATTTTTTTATTTTAGTGAAACCTATTGTTAAAAAAACGTAGGTACATACAGAAGTATGTCTTTGGCTTCTAAGCGTTTAATCTATGTATATGTTAATATCGGGTTTTTGAATAAAAGTGCTACAAACGTTTTTTTAAATAAAACAAAAACGGTTTTGGATATCAATGAAATTCTTTGTTCCTGTGAAAGTACGTTTGCCATTATGTATGGAACTCGATTTCTTTTGCATGGCTACCACGGGCACGCTTGCAGAAGTCCAGACGCTGAACCCAATTTTCGACGGTTTTCAAGCATAAATCGGCCGATACTGCTGCAATTTCACGTTCGATATTCGTACGAAGTTTATCAATCGTCGCTGGCTTGTTGGCATAGACCATAGACTTGACGTAGCCCCACAGGAAATAGTCTAACGGCGTCAAATCGCACGACCGAGGCGGCCAAGCGACTGGACCATTTCGTGAGATAACACGTTCTCCAAACTTGGTTTCCAATAAATTGATTGTGACATTCGCTGTGTGGTTTGTGGCGCCGTCCTGTTGGAACCACATGTCCTCCAAGTCCATATCATCCAATTGGGGCCAAAAATATTCGGTTATCATTGAAAGGTAGCGATCCCCATTCACAGTAACGTGCCGGTCTTGATCATCACGGAAGAAGTACGGCCCAATGACGTCGCCGGCCCATAAACCACACCAAACCGTAATTTTTTGGGATGCAATGATGACTCATGCTGCCTGACCAATACCGCATATTTTGTTTATTGTCGAAGCCATTCAGTCAGAAATGAGCCCCATCGCTGAAGATGATTTTTCGATGAAAAACCGAATCATTTTCAAGTTGTTGCTCAGCCCAATTCACGAACATACGACGCTTCTGGTGGTCAAGCGGCTTCAGTTCTTGCGTCAATTTAATCTTGTTAGGATGTAGGCCAAGATCTTTTCGCAAAATTCACCAAAACGACGTCACAGATGCCCAACGCTTGAGAACGACGTGTGAGAGACACATTTGGGCTTTCTGCAACTGAAGCCTCAGCGGCAGCAATATTCTCGACACTACGGGCACTTCTCTCTCTCACTGGCACGGGAACATTTTGTACTGTGCCTGTGGATTCAAATTTTTCCACTAGACCCTCAATTGTTGATCTGCTAGGACGATTATGACGACCATAAATTGGACGTAGCGCTCTTAACGTTGAGGACACTGACTCCGAATTTCGGTAGTAAATTTTAATCATTTCGACTCGTTGTTGGCTCGTATATCTTTCCATCATGAAATGGCAAACCTTACTGAAGAGAAATGTCAAAAGAGCGGCAAGAAATATGGCGTCGTTTGTTGTCCATGTTGCTCAACCATTTTAGCGTCCCTGTTGAAAAACCCTTTATGTCCTTAAAGTACGCAATAAATTTGTTGATAAAGCTTTGTGGAAATAAGCAGGAACGGTTGAAAACCACCTAACAAAGGGCTAACTGTAGGGTGGTTTTCCACCATTGAAGACCGCAAGCAAATTATCAATGGAAGAAGCGTAGAGAAGGACCTTCTGCTAAAGCTACTCATAATAAATTTACCTAGCCAGTATACTTAATGAGGTTTGGAAACATGAAGTACCTACCTACATATATTGTAACTTTCTTAAAATATTGCATTCCAAATATCACCCTAATTTCTGAAAAAATGTACGTAAAACGATAACAATCAAACGATTTCGTTTTAGCAGTACCTGTCCCTTTCTTTGTCCACTCATTTGATAGGGACAGCCATACATGGTAAGTTTGTTGTTTTATCGCACTAAGAAACTGGCTATTACATTGCGGTCAAAAATAAAAATCGGGTGGCACAACGGCTCATGAAGAACCAGGGCCTAGTGACTAACAACTCGCAACCATTCCTGTGTGCGCCTATCGACAGGAATGGAAGGAACCTACAATTTTATGCCGAATCCGAACGGCTAGACGAGAAGCACTTGTTCGTGGCAAGTGATACTCTTGGAGGATTTGTCAATTCCTCGCAAGAGGCAGTAGCCCTTTAGGTAGACCGTTTTTAGGTAGACAAGGCTGGGAAGCGAACCCAGACCTCCAGCGTGACAGTTGAACGCACTAACCATTACGCTACGGGCTACTACTTACATTGCGGTCAGAGATATCCAAATGATTTTGATTGTGAATTTAAATCTCTTCGGCCAATTATACCCGAAACAAAAAGAAATTTAAGAAATACTCGTAGATGATGAAAAATATCCATTTCCCGATCCAATGAAATTGTTATTTACTTTGACGTTGTTTCTTGCCTGTTGGGTGCTGGCCGGTATGAAGGTTTCATATGGAAACATTTGCAAGTTTCTTGGAGAAACTCAATGAAAAGTTTTTAAGCTACCTTTAGTCCAATGCCTTGATGTTGAACGTTGGGTTATTACCCAACCATATATTTATGTTCTACCAATACTGAGAGCAGTTATGCGTAGAACATGCGACTCAAAGGGGGGTCATGAGCACAACAGATCTAGCTTTTGCTCCTAATTTAAACCAACTCCTATAGAAATACAAAAGTTGAATCTCCCAGGGGGAGGTCATGACACACATGACCCCCCCGCCCCCGCCTTAGATCCGTGCCTGCCTACCTACATTACCGTCAGCATAAATGCATATTCACTAATTTTCCATCATTTAACGTTAACCTATTAGTTTTTCTGGTACATATGATTGTCTAAGTAAGAACACTAAACTGCACATATTGGATGTATTCATGGTACAGAGATAAACATGTACTCAATATGCATTTTAAGTACAAAAAAGAAGCAATGTTCCCATCTGGTTACAACATCTATACATCAAGCGATGCATTCAAAAAATTTCTCATATACTACCTAGTGAAATGAACATTTAATCATACTTCTAAAGTTTAATAGGAACATATTTGTAGGTACCTGCATACAACAGGCAGCAGCAGGACAAGTATACGTATAATATCCAAAAAATAACGATGTTTACTACCTTGATGTAGGTATCTAAACGAAAGCTTGCTTCATTAATGTCTGTATGATCTTTTTCTTTTGGTTAATGCAGAGATGTATTTGCTTGACATTTAATTTTTGGATTTTAATTGGATACTAACAGCATGGTTGCTGTACCAACATTAAATTGCTTTTTTCTTATTCACACAGAAAAAATCAATACCAGATACAGTTAGTGCGTAGTTGTAGAATCCTTGGTGTGATATTGTGAGTGCTCTGTGTAAATTAATTGATTTAGAACAGTCAATTACCAAAATAATGTACGACTTTATCTGAAGTATTTTTTGTACCTATAAAATTTACCTGAAGTATTATTTTTTTGTATACAATTAATAATGCATTATACAATATTTTAATTACATTATTTATAAAAAAAAAAAAACAATACTAAGAGTATTAATGCAACGATCGATACGCAATACGTTCATCCCGACGCAGATCCCTTAAAACCACTTGCTTAAATGTGAGAGTGGTGTGAATCAGCTGTTCGTTAAATATTTCTCATAATAAAGTAGGTAATTACGTCATTTGATATTTTAATTTTTTAAACTCAAAATTAAAATATTAAAAATACAGAACTACATCGAGCTTTGCGAATTTACTGTCGAATTTGACTGGGCTAATTCTTATCAAATATGCAAATTTGTTTTTGAATCACATACATATACATATTCGTATTTGTGATTTAAATATGCAAAGAACAAGTCAAACAAGAAAATAAAAAAAAAGTTAAATCACACATTAAACGTCACAAATGGCTTTTCCAAGTTTATCAGGTTTATTTCTGTGCTTTCCGCATCAAATTCGTGAGAAAAAAATAAATCTATTCTGCAGAATATTTTGTGCCATACAAATTTTGACAGTTTATTTGTGCAGAGATAAAATTATCTGGGGTGGAATCGGCTAAGGCGATAGTTGATTGTTGATCATCAAAATAAAATAAGTTAAAATCACCAACTGGCTATTTTATCTTTTTAGGCCGTGTGTAAATTGCGTTGAAATTTGGTTTAAATTTGATCCCAGTTAAATTTGATCCGTTTTTATAGGGGTGAATAAAAATGAAGGGTTTTGCTGTGTCAATTGCATTAAATGGAATTTTTTAAAACATACATCGCCCATTGACGTTCCTTGCGTTAAGGAACCTATCCGAGGCGGTGGATACCTTGATTTGTTGTTGCAATAGCTTTTTTCAGAAGGAATTACAACACAAATCTATCCAAATAGCTTTGGATACGATCTTGAACGCGGAAATTGCATTTTGGCAGCGGCAGTCATGGACCTAGTATACCTGGTCTGCTAGTCGATGGTCATTCTCATACAAAAGTTGCATTGAAGATGGTTTCACCGATAGTGGCTATTGTGCCGCGGCGAATGTTTCGCATTGGCTTGGGAGACCCTTTAACCCCGAGGCTACACGAGCCAGAACTGGCTTACAAATACAATACATTTAAATTTTCTTACTAACGCATACAAACCTGAGCAAATTGCTCGTCAGGTAGGTAGGTAGGTAGGTAGGTAGAAATGGCGGCCACGGGCAGTCTAGCCCATAGCCCAATTAGCGCTGAAGTGCGCCGTTTTGATACCATAACTCGTTTGAACCTGTGGATGGAATTGAAGAGAGAGAATATGGGCATATCCTCAGGATATCGTCCCTTTTTATTTAGTTTAGAATAGGATTTTGTTGTAGCTTTTAGCACAATCATCAGAAAGTGGATCACTCACTCAACCAGATCAGCACCCGCGACCGCACCATCCACAGTTAGCCCACTAGGCAGTTCGTTGGCTGGCACTGGAGCGTCCAATGATCTGATTGGATGATCATCCGGCCGCTGTGCACCACAAACCCCCACCAGAACCCTAGTCCACTATCTTGTGATCATAGGGAATCGACGGAAGGTATAATGCAGAAGTAGCCGAAATTTGTCCTAGAGCCATTTCGTCGCGTTGAGAAAAGAAATCAAGTCTTTGATCTTCATTTCAGTAAGTTCGTTAATTTCGTCAAAGAATGCTCTTCCGAGTGACTGTTTTCTAGCTTTGCCAGAGCAGGGCATTTGCAGAGGAAATGAACTGCTGTTTCCTTTTCCTGCTGGTCCTCACAGCTCCGACAGTGAGTATTGTGAGGTATGCCCAGCTTCGCTGCATGCTCTGCTATTGGCCAGTGTCCTCTACAGGTTGCAACTAACCTGGCAATGTCTTGCCGGGGTCTGCTTATTAGATCAATTGTTCGGTTCTTGACATAGGTGGGCCAAATCTTCCTAGATATAATACAGTTTAATAAACTGCTCCACCTACGGTTTGCTTTAGTAAGATAAATTGAGAGAATGTTGCCCTTCATAACTCCAAGCGGAAAGTTGACTCTTTCCGCAAGTGAGCCATGAAGGGCTGAACCTTGCCTGGCCAGCTCGTCAGCCCGTTCATTGCCCTCAATATCACTGTGACCCGGGACCCAGATAAGAGTGACATTGAGGTCAGGGTTTCAGACCCGCAAGCTCATTCCGGCATTGCTGGACTAGTTTGGAGGATGCTGTAGCTGAATTAATGCCTTTAACAGCCGCTTGACTGTCTGTAATAATAGCTGCATTACGGTTTTGGTTTGCATCTGCTTTTAGTAACTTGCAAGCTTCCCTGATAGCCAGCAATTAAGCTTGAACGACGCTAGCAAGGTCAGGTAGCCGAAAGGACCTAGATACATTTAGAGACTCAGAGAAGATTCCTGCACCAACGCCACACTCCATCTTTGAGCCATCAGTAAAGATAGTTGTGTCGAAATCTTTCGTCAACGACGTTATCATTCCAATCCTTCCTGGATGGAAATTTAACTTTGAAATCCTTACTGATACTCATTGTAGGGGTGCAGTAGTCAGTGGGAGTCGAAAACATTTCCATTGGAATCAAGTCTGTGATATTGCTGTGACCATGGGGCTTGGCAAACCAAGAGTTTGATTCTTTAAGTCTTAAAGCGCTGCAAGATACTAGATATTTAACATGTAAATCAAGTGGTAGAAGGTGCAGAAAAACACTTAAGGCATCAGTCGGGCAGGATCTTATAGCCCCTGTCGTGCCAATGCTAGCAGGTCTTTGAACCTTCATAGGTCTATCGATGTTATATTTTTTGTTAAGTGCAGGCCACCATACAATCGAACCGTATGTGAGGATCGGTCGTACCACGGCTTTGTACGTCCACAGGATAACTTGCTCGTCAACTGGCTTGCCATTTTCGAAGCCAGTTGGGAAGCCAGTAGAGAAGACAGTGGCCTCGTTCAGACTTTTATATAAAGCTAAATAGATAGCTTTTCGTTGGAAATTTAATGCAACATTAAATATTATTTTTTCCACAACTTTAAATGAGAGGAGGGATCAAGAATTTTTAACATTTCCAAAATGTAAGCTGGACTAAACTTAATAAATACTGCGTCTTGACAAGGCCCTCACTGTCAACTGAAGAGTCCAAGTGAGAACGCCGGGACGAAACGCCAATTTTTAAGGACTAAAGGCCGTTAAAAGCTATATTGAATCAATTTCCAAAATAGGCAACTGTCAAAAATGATTGAAGGATGGCTATGTTTATGATGAAATATACAAAATGTCTTAAAAATCCTAATTTTTTGAAAGTATATTTTTTCTTGGGAAAAATGAGAGTTTTGGGGATTTCGGGTGACATTTGGAACATTCTGTTACCGATTTGTCAAGCCATAGACTGTCAAATTAAATTGAAAGATTGCTACGGAGATGATGATACATTGAAAAACTTAAAGATATATGATTTTTTGAGATTACTTTTTTTGCGCGGGAAAAAGCGATTTTAGCGCTTTTGGGTGACATTTTGGAACGAAATCTTCCTCGTACGACGTAATTTAGTTTCTTTCCTATCTGTCAACGTATGAACTGTCAAATTCCATTAAAGGATGGCTTCGATGATAATGGATTAAAAAACATCCAAAAAATCAATTTTTTTAAAAATTATTTAAAAAAAATCGAAATTTTTGAATTAGATGAAAATCAATCCATGTTACTTTGATGCGAAAGAAAAGTCTGTCAATGCATCCGTCAACGAATTGGCAGTATTATGCGTTGACCATCGCAAGACTTGATGAAGAATTCGACATCATTTTTTGTTAAGTAAGAAAAAATGGAAGTCCGATGCCAAAGCAAATTCAATAAAATTGTGTATTTAGAATTCTAGATAGATTGTCCTAGTTAAAGCTGAACGTGACCGCAGATACTTGAAAGCAACTTGCTTACGTCACAGCATATTCACGTATACGAAATTGACAGTCAATCTATGTAGCAAGTGCAAAAGTGGTTTTACTTGCATTTTGTCAGTAGAACGGTAGCCACAAACGAATTTGTGTTTTTGTAGTGCCAAAGTAAAAAAAAAAAAACATATTTGTGTATTTTTGTGTTATTTAAAAGAAACAACAACAATTTATAGTATTTTCTTGATCCCTGTTATTATATTTCAATATTCTGTAATTAAAATTTGAATGTTTTTTATTTAGTGACGGAATATGTGCATCAAACTAGGAGTGGGGTAAGTTGGACCGGTAGTGGTCCAACTTGCCCCGCTGATATAAAAATTCATGCTTTATATTGGGTTGATTGCTATGCTTGCCCATGCTCATACGAAAGGCTTAAAAACTGGAAACAGTCATATTTATTTGAATTAATTGCAAAAGCGATTGTGATACGTAAATCTACTTTCATTTTGTACGTATTAACTATTTTTATATTCTACTTTACCCAAGAAGAGGTTTTTGTTTTAATTCGTTAATTTATTTTTTTCTTTAAATTCTTTTATTTTATTTTTTTTTTTATATTTATTTTTGTCTACTAAAAAATATTTATTACTTTTCAAGTAAAGTTTATTTAAAATAAAATTCGGTTTCTATTAAATGATGGATTTGTTGTAATGTTTAGAAATCATTATTCCACTTTTTAGGCCATGGTCCAACTAACCCTTCCTACTGGTCCAACTTACCCCGCTGGGGCATCTACGGGAAATACAATACAAAAATTGTGATTTTCGCATCCATTTTGTTAAGTCACAAGCAACCAATTTTTCGTGGTTCGAAATAAATCAAAGCAATTTTGTTGAATTTGATGCAGACCAACATTTTTAACTTTAATTGGAAAGATTTCTTCTTAAAAGAAATAAAGCAGGAAGGTATGTAGTTGTTTCTTATTATTTCTTTGGGATTTCCTTAAATTAAAGAAATTGATTCAACCACAAATAATGAAATTACTTCATGGACCTACAACTACATTATGTACCTTTACCTAGCCTAAAATATATTTAAAAAAAAAAACTTTGCTGGTAACCGAACAAATAACTTCCGTTTGATTTCCTTTCTTAAACAATTAGTTGCACACACATTATCATCCTTATTTCTAAATCACCACAGGACTCCGCTACCACAGCCTTACAAATGTCTTCCGGAAAACTTGTAGAAGCATCAACAGAAGCAGCAAAAAGGAACACACTCTGGGAGCTTAAGAAAGTATAAGAAGCTAGTGGGAGAAGTCTATGGGATACGACAACCGACACGAGCACAATCATTTTCGTAAGTAGCTATTTATTTGTTCTTTGTGGAAGTTCCCCTGTTGTGATTGTTTTATGGTTATGATATATATGAAGGACATTATATTAATGCCTGTCCTGGAAGTATACAAAACTAAATACAGAAGCGGACGCTTTTGTGTTTGCCAAAGTTTGGTTTTGAATTATTTTGCAGCCCTGTTTTAAGATGTGAGCATATTTCCTTAAGAAAAGTCTATGTTATTAAGAAATTAAGTAGTTAAGCAAAAGTTTTAATTTATGACCTTAGTCGTTATTCGTTTCGAGTAGAGTGCTATAGTCAAACGAAACAAAGGGTATTGAAAAATTAATTTTTTGATAATGCGGAGCTCCTTGGGTAAAAGTTAATTTCAAGCACAAACTTTAAATCGAGATTGGTTTCCTTAAAACGATCAAGACTTTAATCGAGAATGAGACTTAGAAGAAATATAAGTTGAAAGTGCGAGTATGTGAAGATTTGTGTGTTCTTCTTTGAACTTATATCTATATCTGGGAAAGGCGTGAAAAAGGAGTTCAAAATCTTACAAACAGAAAGACAAACCATGCAAAATGAAAATACTAAATATCAATCTACATTTGTTGGCTAAGATTTTGCTCCAACGTTGTTTTGGCGTTGATTAAGAATATTTTTCCTTTTGCTATGATACACAATTCCTCTTGAATCATCAAAGTGATCCAAATATTAAAGAAACACATTGTCACTTGATCGTTTGTAAAATCCTTTCGCTCAGAAAGGTGTTAATTTTTTTTGGTTTCAATACTTGCGAAATGAGTGTGCTGTAATTTTCGATCGTATTGGAAATGGACACGACTTTTGGAATAAATTCGAGATTTCAATTGATACTGTAAAAATTTAAAAATGTAAGAACCTATACCTATCTGTTTTTAGAGAGATATCAGCTAAAAATCCACGGTGCAAATTCTGTTTCTTTAATTTTAGATTCTGAATAAAAAATAGATTTGAATATTAGTTAATGTGAAAGTAAATTTCAAATCACTTACTTTTAATTCGTTAAAAATTTATTTTGCATACAATATCCATTCGAAAAATTAAATTAAAAGCGGTCTGTATGACAACGGAAAAAAAAAATATTTGATTTGAACAATTCCCACTTGAAAATTCAGAATGGCTCTTATTGAATCAATAACAAAATATGTACCTATTTGATTTCGAAGTTATTCAATGTTGATTTTATAGAAATTTATATTTACACAAATTGCAATCATATGTTCTAAAATGCTAAATTAGTGAAAATTCATTTCAATTCGAAAGAATTTCAAATCATTGTTTTTTTTTATATATATATTACTAGCCGTCCCGTGCTCACGTTGCTTCGCATAGTTTAAAGAATGATAACTATGTGACTATAGGTATACAAAACTGTGCTCAATAAGGCTAACCTAACTAATTTACTATATTATTATAGTATAGTTGGCAGTTGCCTTCCAAATAAAGTATTTTATGTTCTCTCACGATATAAGTTTTCAAAAATAGACTTTTTTTTGATGTATGCATAATTCAATTTGTTTTAATTTTAAAGTTTCCGGATACACAACGTTGTCACTAATTTAATTCCTTTTATTTTCACTCAAAATACGCATGAATTCAATTTGCGGAAAAAACTATTTGCCATATCATTTAAATCATCAAAAGACGACGTACATCAATAACGGTAATAAGGTGTTTTAAAAAAATGTTATCTTCCACGTTTTTAACTCGGAATCGTCTATATTTAACCCAAATTGTCGAAGGAAAACTAATCTACCATATCATACCATAAAAAAAGTATTTTCTTATTTTCTAAGTATAGCCTTTATGAAAAAATCATACAAAATTTATGAAGATACTTCCAGGTTTTAACCAGAGAAATAAACAACTTCTCATACTTTTGTAAGATTCAAATAAATTTTAATCCTTAAATTTCGGAAATAATTTTGTTTGCACCATGGTACTAATGTTGTTTAAGTAAGTTCCTTCAACTGTTCAAAATCGAAAATATTAAATTTTAAAATTTGTCCCTGAAGATCACGCTTCACACACACGTGTTGAATGACATAAATACAAAATTTACTTAAAACTAAGACAACACTTTTTGGTTTGTCGGATAGAATATTGTAGGGACATCCTGCTGTGAAAATATTTAATACTTACTTACTACTTACTTAGGTCCTCGGACCTATTACGTCAGTGATGTTTCCCTTACGGGACATAGGGCCTCCACTACACCTACGCGCCATCGTGTACGATTTCTTGAAATATATTTCAGCTCTCTCCAACTTTTCCCCAGTCGTGCCGATTCCTGTTCGACCGTTCTTCGCCATGTACTTCTAGGCCGGCCCACTTGTCTTCCCTCCTGTGTGAGCGGGTTCCACTGCATTGCTTGCGATGCAATGCACCGATCGCCTTGTCGAAGCGTATGGCCAATCCACTGCCACTTTCTTCTTCGTATAATGGAGTCTATGGGCTCCTGACCCGTTCTCGCATGAAGTTCGGCATTGGAGATACGGTTGGGCCAGAAAATCCTCAAGATGTTTCGTAGACATCTATTAACGAAGGTCTGCAGCTTTCTAGTGACAGTGACAGTGTCAGTGACTTTCCAAGTGCTGCATCCGTAAAGCACAGTCGTAGCTTGGTCTTTAAGCTAAAAGAGTTGTTTCTCTATATTTTGGACAGCATTCCGAACGCAGCCATTGCTTTTCTGATTCGGCTGTTTATGTCCAGTTCAGTTCCGCCACCCGTAGAGACAATACTCCCAAGATATTGGAAATCCTCTACCATCTCTGCCGGTTGTCCAGAAATATTTACTTGGATTGATGAGGAAGTTCCAAAGCTGATCCTTTTAGTTTTTGCCGAGTTGATCTTAAGCCCTACGATTTCTGCTTCTCTCTCCACCCTTGTTGTAATTTGATGGAGATCCATGATCCTATGAGAGAGTAAGCATACGTCGTCCGCGAAGTCCAGATGTTTGAGGTGAGATTGCAGAGTCCACTGAATTCCTCCATTTCCATTTGACAAAGCTGCGTGAAGTACGTCACTTGTCACTAACAGGAACAGTATTGTTGACAGTATATAGCCTTGCCTAACTCCACTTTGGATTTCAATTTCCTCTGACAGCCTACCTTTGTGCAAAACGTGACACTTGGATCCATCATATGTAGCCTTGATAATAGCAATCAATTTATCTGGGATGCCCCTCCTGCGCAAAGCAAGCCAAATAAATTCTCTATTGACACTGTCGAACGCCTTTTCAAAATCGATGAACAGCAGGTGAAGTGGTGATCGATATTCAACGCACTGTTCGATGATGATCCGCAAGGTGTTGATGTGATCCACACAGGAAGATCCAGTGCGGAAACCTGCTTGTTCGGCGTCGAGTGTGTCTTCGAGGTGGTCTTTAATTCGGTCCAATACTATCCTTGCTATTATCTTGGCTACTGCAGGCAGAACGCATATTCCTCTCCAGTTTTCGCACTGTGTGAGATCTCCTTTCTTTGGGAGCTTGACAATCATTCCTTTTTCCACTCTTCAGGAAAGCTCTCTGTTTCCCAAGCTCTCTTAATAAGTGGGTGCAGTAGCTCGCTCGATGTTGTTGGGGCTGCTCCTAAGAGCTCTGCAGGAATACCGTCAAGTCCAACCGCTTTTTTTGTTCTTCAGTGCTTTGATGGCGGTGATAATTTCTTCTTTACTGGGGGGTACGGTGCGTATTCGGGAAATTGTTACTTCGGGTAGCTCAGTGGGAATAGGGTTCACTTCTCTGGCGAAAACGCGGTTTAAAACTGCAGAAAAGTGTTCCCTCCACTTTATGAGCTGATCCTCATCCGAAATTAGCAGGGATCCGTTTGTGTCTTTAACCAGGTGTTGTTTAGAGCTCTGGACACCAGTGAGCTCTTTGGTAATTCTGTAGACGGTCCTACTGTAACACCTACTAGCGGCTTCTTCTGCTTCCGTAGCCAATGCGTTGATGTAGTTACGCTTATCACGTCGCACACTACGGTGAACTTCCCTTTAAGGTGTTTCCTTTCTTCGATCCTTGCCCAAGTTTCGTCGGAAAGCCAAGCACTATTTCTTCCTTGCGCCCGGCCGACTATACTTTCAGCACCGGATATGAACACATTTTTCACAGCACACCAATGATTTTCGATGGATGTGGTTTCCGTGCTGCTGATTGCGTTCAATCCTTGTGAAAGGTGGTCCCCTAGTTGTTGGCGCACTGCGGGAACCTTTAGTCTATCTGTTTTAAAATTGGGCATTCGAGTGTTTCGTTGGGATCTCCGAACTGCAGCTGTACGCAATCTTACGGTAGCAACCATCAGATGGTGGTCCCGGGCCATTCCCATGTCAGCACCTCTTCTGTTACGGACGTCCTGGAGACTGCTTCTAAAACGCCGGCTGATCGCGAAGTGGTCAATTTGGTTGGAAGTTGCTTGTCTGTCAGTCGACACCCAACTGACTTTGTGGCACGTCTTATGCTCGAACATGGTCCCCCCAATAACAAGGCCGTTGGCGTTGCAGAAATCGACAAATCGTTCGCCATTGTCGTTTCGGTTACCAACACCATGTTTTCCCATGACATGCCTTAGCCCAGTTTTGTCATTGATTGCCAACCTTGCCATTTAAGTCTCCCATCACCATAATTATATCACCTCGTGGAACGCTATCATAAGCAGCACTCAGTCGGTTATAAAAGGCCTCCTTCTCCTAGTCAGAAGAGAGCAAAGTTGGGGCGTAACACTGTATGATTGTGACGCGACGTACTCTAGTCCGGAACCTGGCTTTCAGGATCCTGTCACCTAAAGGCTCCCAGGAAATTAAGCTTTTGATAGCTGTTTTGGAAAGCAGCAGTCCAACGCCAGATTCCCGAGTGCTTCCAGGTGTTTTTCCGGAATAAAATAGTACAGTGTTACGGGTTGGTGACTTAAACTTCCCCGAGCCCAGCCATCTAACTTCACTTATCCCTAAGATGTCCATCCAATACCGCATGAATTCCTTCTCTAGTTGCAGGAATCTGGCATTCTGAGGACCTTCTTTTCCATTGTCAAGAAGCGTCTTCACATTCCAGAAACCAATCTTTGTCCGGGTACAATAGCCAAAAATCGTCAACGAGTTATCATTAATTATCCGAGGCGTAGTGTTGGTTTCGGTAGCGGGTTGATTTCAGTTACGGAGAATGCTAACCTCCGTAACCTATCCTAGAAAGCTAGGCCTTTTCGCACTTGTAATTTTGGCCTATTTATGTATATTGGGATACACAAATAGTTGCCCGGGGACCACCACGAGGAGGTAAAACAAGCACTTCATCGTGACAGATTGTTCCGCTACTGGCCCAGACCAAGTTCTGAGCAATCAATAGTTTCCCGATCAGGCACGATGCAGGTCGCCCAAATGCAAAATGCCAAAAAACACGGGTAATGTTGGCATTTTTTTTCAGAAGAATTCACTTTCCAAAATTTTTGGATGATTGAAATAAAATTTTACCTAAACTGAAGAAATACTTCATTCTGCAATACTCAACAGAGACAAAGAATTTAAAGTGATTGTTGTTCATTCAAACATTCAATATTAATATATAACGGAGCGAAAGCTATGCAGCATAAAGGCTCTCCCAAACCAATGCGAAATATTCGTTGCGGCGAAAAAACATTCGTCAGTCAAAATTATTTCATATGTTTCTCCGCCGCGTTGGTGTGGGCACTCTCATATATCACCATGTAAATAAATTTTGACATGCGAATGTTTTTTCGCCGCAACGAATGTTCCGCATTGGTTTGGGAGAGCCTTAACTGTGAGTTTCGTTTCACATGAAAACCCCTTTAAATATTTTTTTTTCAATTGACCAGTTCTTATTTTATTCAAGGCGAAAATGTATTTTTCAGAGGCTCCCTACTATGAAAAAACTCGATTATTATTTTTATTTTTTTTTTTCGCGAAATATGTATGTTACGGTAAATATCCGAAATGAGAACATTCCAGATCTGCCGGCAAAATATGAAATTTTCAGTGACATTAGTAGAAGTATGAAATAATTTGTTTTCATTTCAGACTTTTTTCAACAATTTACCTTGGACAACAGTGCCTTGGATGACCCTCATTTGATAGGTGGACCAAAGGTACTGCTGTCCAAGAAATATGTTTACTTTGGTGCTTGCCTGGCGAATGATAGTCTCGGCAGGTATGGCTTTAAAACCATATCTATTATATTGTTGTTAATTACATTTACATAAAAGTATAATAATAATACTAAACTCCAGATTTAATTTTCTTGGACCATGGTATACTTAATTTTTTCTTTAGTAATCATTTTTTGAGCATTGAAAATATTTGATATTATATTTTTTCTTGAAGAACACGAATCACATAGTACTTTTTTAATAATTTATTTAAAAAAAACACAAAGGAAATATCAAATAATTTGTTCTTCAAGAATTTGATTTAAATATTGGGTTCATATACCGAGTTTAATTTAATTTTGTCTTAAAACGGTAAAACAACAAAGGGTAATGTTTTGTTTTTAAAATTTAAAACAGTGCAACAAAAAACAATTAAAATGCAAAAATAAAAGATTTAAATGAAGGTGGTTAGTTAATGGATATTCCTTATGTAGATTATATGTAGTTTATTAATGTTAAATATCAAATATTTTAAGTACAGTTATAAGGAACAACCTCAAAGTTATCAGAGAAATCTGTTATTTAATGATAACTGACTTAAATTGAGTTGGTTTACTTGGCAAGTTTTTTTTATTACCTTATTACTCAATTTTGAAAAGAAAACTTGCCCAGTAAACTACCTCAATTTAAGTCAGTAATCATTAAATAACAGATTTCTCTGATAGTTTTGAGGTTCTTCCATTATAACTCTCCTTAAAATATTTGATATTTAACATTAATAAACTTAGAACTTGGCGTATTTTTAGATCTCACTACTTATTACGGCTGACTATATAGAAGAACTTGGCTGCTTTTTTAACATTTATGTTTTTGTTGTGATTTCACTACAAAGATTCTTTTTATCAGGAAAAGTGGTGGGTGAAATGCCCCTGTATGAAGAAGTTCATGATTTCAACTTTTTCTTTGCATACCCACGTCTGAAAACTTATCACTTTACCAAATTTCATAATCCTGCACAAATCGGAAGTGCTCTCAATATATTTAATATTAATTCTGTGAAAATGGTTGGTTGCCACGCCCACTGAATGTAAAATCTCAAAGTTTTAATTTTCCCTTTGCCTTCATGTCAAGTCCTTTCGCTCTACCAAATTTCATCACTCTACGACAATTAGAAGTTCTCTATATAGTTGATATCAATTCTGAGAATATGGGCGGATACCACGCCCCCTGAATGGAAGATCTCAAATTTTAAAATGTTCCTTTTGCCTGCACTTTAAGCCCTACCGCTGGCGCTGAAACAAATCAGAAGTGCTCCAAATAATTAATATCAATTCCATGAAAATGGGCGGATACCGCACCCCTGAATGAAAAATCTCAAATTTTAAAATTTTTCCTTTGCCTCTACTTTAAGCCCTACCGCTGTACCGAATTTTATCAATCTACGACAATCAGAAGTGCTCTAAGTAATTTATATCAATTCTATGAAATTGGGCGGGTACCACGCCCCCTGAATGGAAAATCTTAAGTTTTTTTTTTTTGTATACACCACAAGCCCTACCGTTGTGGGAAATTGCAAGATTCTACGATGTCGGGAAGTGCTCCATAATTTTGATGATCTGTCAGTGAGTGAGTGAGTCAGTCAGTTACGGTTTTTGCAATTGGGAACCACTGATGCTAAAGAATTGACATTTGCTGAGTTGACTAAACCTGGTGAGCTTAGCAAATGCTGTGAGTTTGAAATTTCTGTATTTATTGGCACTGAAGTTAGAGGGGGGTCGAAAATCGCCTGAGTTTGATCCTGTAAAAAGGGTGTAGTGCCAGAACTTGGCTGGGCACTACCGTGGCCTTTGATTTAAAACTCAATAAAACTTTCCAACGATTCTATTCAAATTTAATTTTGCATGTATTTGATTAATCACATAATTAACACAAAAAAATTGTATATATTTACATACAAACATGTATATAATCAATTTTTTTGTTTCTTCAAATTTTCCTTACTTTTTATAATGAATTTCAGCTCCGCAATATAGTAGATATTTAGGTATATATAAAAATTGTCAGTCACTGTGGTATTAAATCCCATCCTTCTTGCTTTGAACCCCACAGAGCATAGAGTCCTGCAAAATAACCCTTATGCTGACAGATATAAATTTTAATTTCTCCACAAGACATTTTCCTACCAAGCTATCAATCATCTCCTAAAAAGGATGAGGAGGGAAAAATGATGTTGGTGTAATGTGTAGGTAAGGTAGATTGTATTTATTAAAATATATTTAAGCTAGCAATATTGTGAAATCTTTTTATTAAAGCTTCTTTAATAAAATATGGGAATAGCAGTTGCTTATTATTTTTATTATGTAATGGAATATCTATGTATGTCTGTGAAAAAAGAACTAAGAAATTGAAGTTAGCAAAATGATCGGAATGAGGTGAAAAAAACAAATACCATTACTTTTAGACTGAAAAAGTATACCTTCTTAATAGGTATATCTACTTTCACTATATGGAACATGGCTGTTATGTTGTGTATGTATATTATATGTATATGTGTTACTATCTAAGTGTATTAAATTTGACCAGAAAAAAAATTAAAAGTATGAACTCGGTCGCGGCACGTGCTGCTTGTTCAACATAATGAAACAAGGACTCAAAATTCCATTGAGATTGCTCTTGTTGTTGCTTAGGCCACGCATCCAAATCAACGTCATCGACATCACCGCATGTCAAGGATAATTGTGGCCGTTCAATAGGTGTTCTAAAATATCCACTTTTCAACAGACGTCGACGTCGCTGAACACTTCATTTCCGATGCAATCGTGAACCACGACGACGACGACGACGCGACGGTGACTTGGAAACGCTCGCAAAGTATAGGGTAGATTAGTGGGAGTTGTTTTTAAGAAATCAAATTTTCATAGGATGGGGTGTAACACAATAAATGAATTAATGACCCACCCAATGCCACATTTTCATATATAAAGACTATAAGGGATGAAAATTTCAATTAATTGATGCCATATCTTTACGGTGACAGATTTTGTGCTATTAATAATCGAGAAAAGTTTGCCACTTCACTGAGTTTCACTTCACACAGAAACGCTATCTTTACCTACATTTTCATAATTTACCAACACACCATTGCTACCGAAAAATACATACATACCTACATAAATACACATTTACATATAGTACCATAATATAGATATCCGAAAATCGTTGTACTGTAAAGTGTTATAGTTTGGCATTACCGTCTTTTAATTTGCTCTATAAGATACCGAGTTTAGTTTCATTTTCCAAGATTATCAACTTTATATTTTGGATGGTTGTGGAATTAAAAAAAATTCAATCAAAATAATCTTCTTAGTGGGTACCGCCTCTGTTGACACAGCGCATTTTTTTTTGTATCAAATCGGAGAGTTTGCAGTCATTTTTCAATCTTCCTCCCTTTAGCGAATTATGAATATAGTAGCCACCATTTTGTTCTAAATTGATTGAAGCACCCATCGTATCTGCTGTATGTATTCCCATTTTTTATTTTCTATCTACTGAAATGGTACATCAACGAATATAGAAAACGGAATGGGGACAAAACAAATGTAGGTAGCAGGTAGGTTTATACATACAAGCATTATATCAAATCCATAGGTATACACCTATTTGTATATTTCCGTTCCCTGCCAAGCGTTGCACGAAGCTTGATAAAGGGATTAAAACCGACCACCCAATAATTTTTCGAGTGTCACTTACTGTATCCAAAGACAGGAGGCAGTGTCAGTGGGGTTTTACAAATGAACATTGAATATGACCATACCATGTCACAGATTTAAAGGACATTTTTAAAGGGTTATTTTTTTGTTTCTAGGAAACATGATGTCTACATACTGATGGTGGGTACTTTTGAATATAAAAACATATAAATTAGCTGCACATAGTCACTGTCTTAAATCTTGATTTTTTTGTTGCCCGCTTGCCACTTAAAGTCTGTGACAAGTGTTTTAGAATAGGCGGCTCTAGTGCTACTTGAAAACTATACATAGCTATGGATGTATTTGAAAGACAGCATATGAAGCATACATACCTACATATTTGTATGTAATTCCAAACTTCTTCATATGGGTATTAAGTGTATACTTTATAAATCGAAACTTCTCACCCACTTTTCAGACAATAGATGTCAAAAGAGCTTCGAGAGGGGCTACAAGCACTTTGTCGGATACTTATGCTTACTCTGTGAATTAAATTTTTAAAATTCTTTGCACCGGGTTGGAGGACAGCTTTCAAAGAACCATCACTTGTCGTATGAAACGCACTCCTTGGAGCATCTTTTATGACGACACTCTACAGTACGTATCATATTTTTCTAAGTGCAAAGATTCTACATAGTATCTATTGTATTTAGATGCAGGAACACATACCTATACCTATCTTATACAAATTTACAGGCAGTAAACTTGAATCAATTTTTTTTAAATCAAAAAGTCTAAAAATAATGCTTTAAGCTACTTAGCTAAGTTTTCTATAGTTTTTATTCATAAGTAGGTACATCATTCTTAACCATATGTTAATGAGGCGTATGTTCCGAATTTCAATAGCTGCCGGGGGTCAAATAATGTTTATTTTAAATCAAGTTTAGGGTGAGAGAAGATGTTTAAAAAAAAAAATGCACCGAATTAGATTAGGGCATAGATGATGCGGCAGTGCAGTTGTGATGCCAAAAAAGGTGGTTAAAATCAGTTTGAAAATCCCTGCAATCCATGTGTACTCACCAAACAAAGGGAGGAAATTTATCCTGCTGGAAGATAATTTAATTTGGATATACGAGTAGCATATTGACGCAATCATCTAATCTTCGCGCTTCCTTACTCACATAAAGAGAGATTTACAGAGAAAGCTGAGGGGGCTTATTTTTGTGAAAGGGATGATACCCATGATCATGATTTTCTTGCCTGTCTATATTCTGTCTCAGAGCAGTCCTGTGAATTGATTGAATCTATAGTCGCAGATAAATGTAGATATGTACCTATAATGTATTCTCCTTACCATAAGCATATATATGTATCTATGTATATTCAAGACTGTTGTAGGTCGCTTGGTTAGTGGTTTTCGTCGTATCGTTACATATAAATATTTCGTATGCCATGATGCGTCAAAAGTAGGTATACTCCTTTGTTCAACATTGAATATAATCACATTCATCGACTTGCAAATCGAAAGCGATGGAAGATAGCAACTTTTGCCCTTTACGTATTTTGTTCATTGGAGCGTAAGGCGTGCATTTGAGTGATTAGATACTTAAGATCCGTCAAAAGAGAACTAAATCTACTCTTAGTATAAAGATCTTATGATGCGTTCGACCATTCTTATTTTTTATTTTGGCAAGAGGAAATACTGCTTTGATATATTAAAAGTTAAACTTAAATAGTTTTGTTTAATCGGAAATGATTTTACTTAGATTATTGAAAAATATATTCTCCGAGAAGGAATAGGTTTAAATTATTTCTATTTTAAGTTTGTACAAAGAAGCATCTTTTTATACACGCATACGAAAAAAAATCAATTAAAAGAAGCCCAGTTTCTGGTAAAGGGGAGGTAGGTACAACAGCTTTTTTGGTATCGCATTTTCGTCCGCCTGGGTGGAAACTTTTAAATCAGAGATAAATTTGGGAGCTGAAAAGAAAACTTTCCCGTTTCTTTATGGAATGTTGGCAAATTACAAAATTATTTATGTGTATGTATGTACGTCTGTCCTGTCCTTTCATTTAATGTTGGATAATTTTACACTTTTCATATCTAACAGTTTAAATACCAAATTTAAAGCTTTTAAAAAGATACTTGTAAATGTATACGTGTACAATATACAAAGGTACGGTATACAATACCTACTACATACTTCTGAAGAAACTTTTCTTCGAAAATCCATTATTTTCTCTGAAAACCCTCCCCACATAAAATTCTACAAGCTAAGAAATATAATATCGTGCATACACTTAAGTGAAGAAAAGGATAGAAAACTACAGGCGTATTTACTAAAGGGATTTGGCTGCCCTTAAAATGTTTAAACACAGTGCGAGCGTTGGGAAATAGGGAAGGATTTAAGAGGAGATACCGATGCACATTGATTTTGAACCTCTGAATATTAAAATGGTCGGGAAAGATAGAGCCGGGTAAAGCATTCCACATTCGGGTAGTGCGGCTAAAAAAAGAATCTCTATACTTGACAGTACGTCCGAAGTTGGACTCGAGGGTAAACTGATGTGCATTCCTAGAGGTACGAGTATTACGGTTGAATTGTCTTAGGGGAGGAATGCAGCTGGCTATTTCACTAGAACAGTGTTTATAAAAGTAACGGTAAAATAATGTTAGACATGAAACATCGCGGCGGTGTTCGAGGGATGCAGATGTTTCTGTTATATTTCTGTCACCTATCATTTTCAAAGCTCTTTTTTGAATCCTATCTAAGATACTCAAGTGGGTTATTGGGGCACCTGCCCAAATATGAGAATTGTACTCAAGTTTCGGACGGATAAATGCTTTATAGATTACAGCCAGATCAGAAGGGGAGACAAATTTCTTGCATCGCCGAAGAAAGCCTTAGCATTTAGCTGCATTTTTGGCGACGTCGAATATGTGTTCGTTCCACAGAAGGTGGTCTGTGATACACATACCGAGGACTGAAAGCTTTTCGGTTTCTTCAATACAAGTGCCGCTCATGGATAGCGGCATGGGAGGTGTGTTTCGTTTTGATGACAGAAGACAGCATTGAGTTTTCGAAGCATTAAATTCTACGCGGTTTTTGATTCCCCATTGGACAATGCTGTCGAGATCAGAATTTAATGAGCTAATCATACTTAAACTATCAATGATTTCAAATAATCTGTTTGATTTTTTGAAGTGAAACTTCTTTTTTTAGGGTGCATTATGAAACTTGGTACAAAAATGAGGAGAAATGAAATGGCAAAAAAGGGGAAATCGAACATTGGCAATGTTCGATGATTTTACCATGGTGCATTCACAATTAACTGGCGCATGTTTGACATTTACACTGCGCAAGTGTTTTTAGTTTTCATAGCGGCTGCATGGAAGGAAGTTAACTTTTTTTTAGATCACATTAATGCGTTGCAATAAGTGAACGTGCACACGGTAATAACTATGCAACCAAATGTGGTATTACATGTATCATACAAATATGGAAAACTTGTTATATAAATAAAGCAAACTTGTCACTATGTCCGTCACACTTAATACTACTTGTGGGTCGTATTAATGTGGCATGTTTCCCATATTAATTGACAGTTGTAGAAATGTCAAAATCTGAGTGCGCCAATCGATTTAGGAGGGTGGTTATACCTACTGCCTCAGCCAGCGCTTTAGAAACCGAGAAATTTCACTTTTCAATTTGATAGGTGTCGAAATATCAAAATCTGAGGGCACCAATCGATTTAGGACGGTGGTATTACCTATACTCACTCGTCCAGTGGAAATCGAAAAAATCGCACCTGACACTTTGACAGTGGTGTTAAAATGTCAAAAATCCGAAAACTCACACCTTACACCTTGATAGTTGGGGATTTTACGCTTTATTCACAAATTCACATACTTAATTATTCTATTGCAATTGTAATATGAATACCCTTTTATGTAAAAGTAATTAGAAAAAGTAATGTTATTGTGAACTCTTTTTCGTTTTCTCTTATGGGAAATACATTGAATGCGAAATCGAAAAAAAAAATGATATCCACATACAGGGTTCACGCTTTGTCTGCTAGGTGCCGTGGTCAAGTGCCAAGTGTCAATAATTAAAATTATTTAATTTGATTTGTTTTTGTTGTGAAATAAATTATATTCATGCCATTCCTTTTTATGTTATCTCAATACCATTCTAACTCAACTTCAAATGACGAAAAATGTGAGTCTTAAACTCGACCCTAATCCAACTCGATCTTCCGATACTTCTTGTTAACAGCGTATTTAAAGGAAAAAGAAAACCAATAAAAAGAAAACGTCTATAAAACCTTTACCTATTTTGTTTGTATTTATACTTATGTATGTATCTCGTACATTGCTCACAATTGTTTGTATATTGGTTGACAATTTGACGTCAAACACATTTGTCAAAGAAAATCGAAAATGTGTACCCCGCTTAAAAAATGTGTTAATTTTATAATGTCTCATTGTGAATAACGAACAAAAATCTATTGTGAATATAACCTATTGTGAATTTCGTTTGACGTTTAAAATAATTATTTGCCATCAGTCCGCCAGACTATTTTGCTCAAAGCCGGTTATGATTGATAAGTAGGCAGGGATTGGGGTAATTAAATAGTTAAGGCCTGCGAAAATTTTATACATTTGTCAACGAAGAACTTGTGTTTGCCTCTTTATAGAAAATTGTATGGATATCAATATTTTTAATAGTCGCACTACCAGGTCTAACAATAGAACAGTTCATCAAAAATAGGTCTGTTTAATGAATCTGTTCGGAACAGAAAAGATCAGAAAAGTACAAGATTCGTATGTTCCGTGAGTAAAACACTAAACTGGTCTAACTTCTGTCATATTGTGTTCAATGATAAGTAAGTTTTGATACTTGATATCCATAATAGGGCTGTTAGACTTTATATGTTAAAGCCATCTTGCAGCAAATATTTTTTGCAACGATAAAGAAGTTTCACTTCATAAGCGTGTTCCCACTGCTACACTCACCCTTTTTTTCTTTATCTTAGAGCATATACGTAAATAAATAAATGCTTTGCTTTGAATATACAATTTCTGAATTCGATGTTTTTTTTTTTATTAAAAGTATATTTATTTTGTCTAGGCATAAGTCAGTTGTAAGTGATTTTATTTTAAGACTAGAAAATGTGACATTTTATTCGTGTTGACGTTAAATAATTATTAAAGGAAGCAAATATATGATTTTCCTTCAACATTTGTTACTTACTTAGTGAATAGCAACTACAGCCGCCTGGGCTCTTTTGCAAAACGGTCAATTGTTTGTTTGTTTGTTCTTTGACAATATTTCGATGAATGTACATTACGCACAACGAATCAGGTAGGTAGGTAGAGATGGCGGTCACAAGCATCCTTGCTCGATGACCCAATTAACGCTGTAATGCGCCGTTTTGATACCATAACTTGTTTGACCTGTGGGTTAAAAGAACATTTATAAAGAAAAAGAGGGTATTTGGTGATAGATCTCCCAACGGATCATCGCCTACGCCCGAGTTCAACTGCAGTATGCTACGCTAAGCAATTTGCTGATTTGCCCGAGACGCATACGATCTGATCCCTTAGGGTGATCGTCTAGTCGCACACTCGGATATGGTAATCTCTGTACACCTCCGTCTGTTTGCACAACATGACTTGTGGTTACCAGATAAAGTACCACCCGCCTGTATGACCAGACGCTTTTATTGGATTTAGACATGAGATGAAACTTATTAAGGATTTGGACATAGAAAAAACATCCGATAGGACCAAAGTTCGCAACTAAAAACCATCTACACTGTGCCAACTAGGCAACTTGTTAACTGGTATTGAAGCGAAGGTTGGCCCAACCGTGAGATCCTCCGGTCCTCGTGCACCATGAGCCACCTTCAAAAACTAGTAGTCTGCTAGCTCGCAGTCATAGGAGTTTGGGGAAGAAAATGGTGCAAAAGGAAACCGAAGTTAATTCTAGATCCATTGAAACATTCTTGAATTTGAAAATAGGAAAACACTCAAAAGGGTCGAAGTCCGCAACTAAGACCCATCTACACTGTGCCACCTAGGCACTTGTTGGCTGGTATTGAAGCGCAGATCGGCCCAATTGTGTGATCGTCCGGTCCTCGTGCACCATGAGCCACCTTCAAAACCGAATCAAGTCGTTTATCGGTCATTGCGGATCTTAGCCAAGTTTTTACTTTGCGTGAGGTGCTGAACGATCGGGAAAGCGGGAAACATTTGATCGATGGATTTTGAATTATTCTTGGGCAGCTTAAAACTATGCCTAATTTACTCAAGCATTTTTCCATTACCGCACATAGAGATTTAAAGCAATTGACAGCTCCTCTCGATTTTGTTGAAAAAATTTATTCAAAACGTGTACCTGATCTTTTACTGTTGACAGATTTTGGTCATAAAATAAATAAATCGGGTGGCACAACGGCTCATGAAGAACCAGGGCCTAGTGACTAACAACTCGCAACCATTCCTGTGTGCGACTTTCGACAGGAATGGAAGGACCTACAATTTTATGCCGAATCCGAACGGCTAGACGAGCAGCACTTATTCGTGACAAGTGATACTCTTGGAGGATTTGTCAATTCCTCGCAAGAGGCAGTAGCCCTGAAAAAAAAACTTTTTTTAGTTTTTAGGTGGACGAGGCTGGGAAGCGATCCCAGACCTCCAGCGTGACAGTCGAACGCACTAACCATTACGCTACGGGCTACTACAACAGATTTTGGTCAACGCCCTGTAAAATATCAGCAACAGGTTCAAGAATCTATGAGTAATGTGACATGACAAACAAACAAACTAAAAAAGTCGAATTTGCAAGAGTAATTAAGTTGGAGGGCACGTTGATTTGTTATTCTATTACCCTCTTCCGAAAGCTTTTGCAGTGCCTCAATTACAAGAACGATATGCTCTCTCAGAACCCGAATGCTTTCGTATTTGTGTTGATGTGTTGACTGTCGTTTTGATGATTGCTCTCTCTGTCTTTGCCTATAGATGTGATAAAGACAGCTATCTTCAAATCGACAATCAACACGATTGATTCCACCCCTGATAATGATAAAATCCCAAGCAAACCATGGACCTGGAAACAAAGCTGCCAAGAAAATAATCACATTTCTGAACAAAACAAAGAGTAAAATGAAAGCGGCTATACACGGCTTGGCTCAGAGTCAGGGGGAGGACTCTGACAAAAAAAGTACATTTAAACAGTCGTTTTTGTGAAAATTTCCTAGTTATTAATAAAAATAGAACTAGTATCACAGATAATAAATTATACAGATGTCTCATCCCCATAGAAAAAAAGGCCCATATTTTCTTCACGACCGGTTGGCGATCAGCAGGCGAGAAAGCTCTTTGCCTGTTCATAGTAAAGCACAGAAAGTTCTTTCCCCTCTTTTACTTTATTATCTATCTGTCCTGTGAGAAGGCAAGGAAGCTCTTTGCCTTTTCATAGCAAAGCAAAGAAAGTTCTTTCCCCTCTTTACTTTATTAAATTTTTGCTTTGTGTGCTCATATATTTTGCCTCTCCTTCGTTACATAGAAAAAAAAAAACAGTAGTGGATAGATACATATATATATCATTAGCATGTTCAATTCTGCGCATGTTGTCCAAATCAATAGTAATCAAATTGAATTTCAAACAATCACAATAATTTTTTTTTGTTTACTGTGTACTTACACAAAGGACAGCCATCTTAATATGTGTACTGTGTCTATTAGGTGCGTGAGCATGTGCAAGTGCGTGGACCTTCGTTGTCTGCTTGCGCATGTGTGCATATACGATTTTTTTAAAGAAGGAAAAGTAGGTAAGAATTACATGGGTCCAAACTGTGCAGTTCACAAGGAACGAAAATTAAAGAAAATGATATTTTTGAAGGCATAGATAAAAATATTCAATAGATTTAATCAAATCTAGAATTGAAAAATTTTGTATGAATTAATTTTCTTTTTTCTTGTATGATTTTTACATTACTTAATAACCAAAAGTGTTGTTTAAAGCTGTAAAAATAATTATTTATTATTAATATACTAATTTATTATTCTCATTTCATTAAATACATTTAAGTTTTGTTTTACAAAATAAGAATTAAAATAATGTCGAGGTAAACGTAATAAAAATTGAAAAAATGGCTTTCTTTGAGCGAACGTATCTTGGTTGATTTTTTGTTAAAAACACTTTTAAAAATAGTGCACTTTAAAGAAAATTTTATTATCTTTCTTTTATCTGGACCTATTTCTATACCTATCTCAGCTGGAAAAAGATTTATATAGGCAAATAAGTAAATCGATTTTTTTTTTTTTTTAAATGCATTTAAAATGTTTTGAATATGCCAATTCTATAGTAAATTTTATTCTCTACAAAAAATGTTTTCGGAATTTTCTCGAAATTTAGCTTGGTTTCCAAGTTATATGCAAAAAACCCAATGGGCTGCAGTTACTCCCCCTACTCAAAATTTCACCCTCTCTCTTGAAAACGCTCCAAGGTTTTCTCATCTTCAATGAGCCATTGAATCATTTTACTATACAAACCTGGAACGACTTAGTTCCATTCTATATAAGATAATCAATAGCCTATTGGTGGCTTCCTGTAATATGACATATAATTTCATCACGCTCTAGACGGTGCACTTTTTCGCCAATTTAAGTCATAAAGGTATCAAACTTGTAGGGAATTCAATGTTGTTTAAGCAGAAGCTTAGGTTTTCTACAATTACAGGCATGGTTTTTGAGTTACAAGCAAAAATCTAACGAGAGAACTGTGTTTTCCAAAAAGTACGAAATTTTGGTCTTTTTTCACCGTACTCTAGCGGCCAAACCGTTAATTCTAAAAAAAAGTTATAAACAATTTTATGTTCTATAAAGTTTAGAAGGTAATTTTATCCAAAAAGTGTATATTTTGTTGACTTTTTGGCAAAAAACTGAAAAAAAGGTAAAAAATGTTGAGGTTTTTTGCGATTTTGCTGTGAAGCATATCCGTAGGAAGTAGCAAAGTTGAAATTCGGATTCAGCGAACCCTAAAACATAAAAGACAAGTGAGAAAAAAACTTCTATATTTTGTTCCTGACCAAAACACCATTTGACTGGACTTACCTAAATACACTTGACTTTAATTAAATTCTAATTCTTCCCCACTAATGATTTTTTTCAAATCCAAAGAACTTTGTAGATGTGTAAAAAAAAAACAGTTTAAATTTCATTTACCTATGTACTTTTGAATCGCTCAAAATAAATCAAAATCACATGTCTGCGTTTTTATTTTTATTTGTATATACCTAGCTAGCTAGCAGACAACGAAGGTCCACGTACTTTTGGCAAATTTTCGACAGTTTAGTTTTTATTTACCAAAGCTTCCTACCTACTTTTCCTTCATAAAAAAATCGAATATGCACAAATGCGCAAGCAGACAACGAAGGTCCACGCACGTGCACATGCTCACGCACCCAATAGATACCTAAATACACTTGACTTTATTAAAATCATATTCTTATCCACTACTGTTTTTTTTCTATGTAGCGAAGGAGAGGCAAAATATATGAGCACACAAAACAAAAAAAAATATGATGAAGTAAAAAGGGGAAAGAACTTTCTTTGCTATGAAAAGGCAAAGAGCTTCCTTGCCTTCTCACAGCACAGATAGATAATAAAGTAAAAGAGGCAAAGAACTTTCTGTGCTTTACTATGAACAGGCAAAGGGCTTTCTCGCCTGCTGATCGTCAACCGGTCGTGAAGAAAAAATGGGACATTTTTTTCTATGGGTATGAGACATCTGTATAATTTTTTATCTGTGCTTGTATGATAGTTCGGCCAGAGCCACGGGGGCAAGTGCCCCCCCTGCGGGTGCGTCTGCTTCTTCCTTCCAACGTCAACAATTTACAAAGACTATTATTGGATAACTTATAACTATAAAAAATAAACCAATTATTCCACCACCTGAGTTAGACTATTATCATCAAAAAGGTTCCTTATACGCCACCGTGAACCTTCAATAAGCTCTATAAAAAATTATTTTTCTAAAAACTTAAAGTAAGGATATTTTTTTATTTTTGCCATAATATTCGGCAATATCTAAAATATTCTACATTATTTTAGATAGAAACAAAAGTGCTTCACTCCAACTTTATAATATGTTGTACATTGTACATACATGTGTAGAGGTATTGAAACAGTTTCTGAAAATGGTAGACGTTACAATGAGATGCATAATATATAACGGTGGAATAAATATGTTTAAATTTGACTGCAACTGCAGTGATTTTCGGTATGTTGTACGCGAACTAGAGTCTAAACGAATATAGACGGATTTTCTTCAAGTTTGGTGTGAAACATTTTTATGTGATTCTCTGGAGAAGAAATGAAAATTTTTGTTCAATATCAAAAACCCATCAATTCAGTAATAGTGTCTGTTAATTTCGAATTCAAACCGGCAAAACATTTTTGTCGGAATAATTTTATTGAAAGATTTTGTTTGTTTTATTTTGTTTCCATTGTCCGTACATGTATTTGGTTTAAATTTTATCAATTTAATTATTTATAGCATATAAGTGGCTACATATTCGTATCTGCAATAAATCAGCTAAGCACAACGAATGTCTTAATGAGCTTCAGTACTTTGTCGCATTAATTTTCAGTTAAATCTAAAATAGCTTCTTACGTTCTTTATGTCACATAAAATTGGAGTTACATCCCCGCTTTAAGTTCTTTTACAAGTCATTAAATGTAAACAACAATTTATATCTTTTAAAATATAATTTGTCTCTTTTTTTCTAATATGAAATTCCATAAACCATAACGACAGCAACTTATTTAAATATTCACTTTTAGCTTACGACTCTATTATTTGTACCTAGCTACTTGTAATTAATTGAGGTTTCATGCTGCAGTAAAAAACATGTCATTCTAGCAAGAAATTGCCTGCGAGAGGTGTACTTTGTAGAAAAGTAAACAAAATACGGCGCAGACAAAAACAAAAATTAAAAGAAAACGTTGAAAAGAGTAAAAAAGTAAAAAAGTGAAAAATCAAAGGAAAACACCCACAATGTTGACATTTTGGACACAGCAAAGATATGCTGGTCTCCGCAGAATTTATTTCAGTGTTGACCAAAATGCAAATTTACACAGTTCATATGCAAAGAGCAATATACATTGCCAGCCCAGATTACACCAGATCCTATCTTTATGGTACTTGCTGTTGTGTGTTTAGCAAGCCCCTTAAGCATTCATTTGAATTTGTTTACAGCCGTTTACAAGGCCTTTTTAATTTTCTTCTCTTAAAAGGAAGATCCTATACCGAAAGCAGGTAGGTAGGTAGGTACCGTGATGCGCCCATAGAATGTTGATTACATAAATATGAAGAAGTTTATTAATATTAAACAAAATGTCTCGCGGTTCTTTTTTATAACCAAGCATTGGTTCTAGTTCTAAAGAAAAATGTTTGTTCAACTAAATTAAAGAGATTACATGCTGAATTTTGATAGAACTTAAAATGCAAAATAACTTTTTACAACCACTTATTTATTGAATATTTTTTTGAATTGCATATGGTAGGTATAAAAATATAGACTGGGCCAACGCTGACCCACATGAAAGTGTCTTTGGGGACTCTACTTATAACGGTGGGATGACATAATGTCCATGGACCTTAAGTCTGCACAAACCACCAGGGCAACGTGCAAATAGACCTGATGTCCGTTTGAGAAAGACATACTGTTCGTTTGGACATTATGTCCGTTTAAAAAAGACAAAATGTTCATTTGGACATATTGTCTAATTAAGAATGACATAATGTCCATTTGGACATTATTTTCATTGAAAGTAGACTCAAAGTCCATTTGAAAGAGACATAATGTCCAAATGGACATTATGTCCGTTTAAAAAAAAGAAAACCGACAGAATGTGCAAACTTAAAATCAACATTATGACAGTTTCATGCGGGAACAATAATTCTCATATACTCTGTTCGTGTCGCCAACAATTGTAAAACTCATTAGCACTTCTCCACAAATGACAATAGAAGCGATGGATGGAAACTTCTCCGTTGTTCCTGCTTTGATTATAAGCAGCTTTTGATAATTTATATTCAATATCAAGATCATTTAAGTGTCTCATAATAATACTGCAATTCAAATTTTATTTTGTTACTCAGGATTTGAAGTAGATACACAAACATAAAGTATAAAAAATTGGATAGACGATTTTGTGATGTGTGATCGCCTGGGGGGGGGGTGCGGCGGCGCGGTGGTGTAACGGCACAACCGCCCGCGCCCCACCCCCGCGGCGATCACGCATCACAAAATATGATAGGTATCAAAGGGCACGGTAGTGCCCAGGCAAGTAAGTTCTGTACTACACTCTTTTAACAGGATCAAAATCAGGGGATTTCTGACCCCCCTTTAACTTATGTACCAATAAAGTCAGAAACTTAAAAATCGCAGTATTTGCTAAGCTTATCAGGTTCAGGCAACTCACCAAGTTTAAATTTTTAAGCATAAGTGGTTCCTGAGATATAAGACTGCAAAAATCGTAACTGACTGACTGGACTCACTGACTACCCATCAAAATTATGGAACACTTCCCAAAATCGTAGAATCATTTTTATTCAAACAACGGTAGGCCTTGTGGTGCATACAAAGGAACAAATCGAAAATTTAAGATTTTTCATTCAGGGGGCGTAGTACCCGCCCATTTTCACAGAATTGATATCATTAATATGGCACCTCTGAATGTCGTACACTGATGAAAATTGGTAGATCATGTGATCAAAACAAAGGAGATATTGGAAAATTTGAAATTATCCATTGAGGGGAGTGGCACCCGCCCAATTCTTCGAATTGATATCAATTATGTGGAGCACTTTTGACCGTCGTAAAATGATGAAATTTGGTAGAGCGATACGACTTGACATGCAAGAAAGGGGAAAATTAAAAATTTGAGATTTTACATTCAGTGGGCGTGGCAACCACCTATTTTCGATGAATTAGTATATATTGAATAGAGAGCACTTCTGCTTGGTGCAGAATTATGAAATTTTATAGAGCGGTTGGTTTTCAGGTGTAGGTATACAAAGCAAAAAATTGAAATTATGAAATTTGTCATGCAGGGGCGTGGCATCTTCACATCATATACTTAACTTTTCTTATGAGGCTTTCAGTGGCCTTTTATTCCATCCACTTTTCCTGATAAAAATATCCTTGCAAAAAGAAGTGAGATTACACCAAAAACATAAATGTTAAAAAAGAAGCTAAGTTCTCCTATAGGTATACAAAAACCTTTGCGTATCAAGTCAGCCGTAAAAAGTAGTGAGATTCTAAAGTGCGCCAAGTTCTAAGTTTGTTAATGTTAAATATTTTAAGTAGTGTAATATTTGAAGCACCTCAAAATTATGTATTCGTTTATTACTCATTTCTTTTTGAAATTCAATTCAATTCTGTTTTAATTTTAAGTTTTTGTTCTACGTGATGCATCACGCAACATTTAAAGTTGATGGATAGAATTTAATAGAAGAAGTGAGTGACAATGGCATACACAAGTCTTTCTTTAATTTTTTAGGCATGCAACGGTGACAGTAGTTTACAAAAATATTTCGCTAGGTATCTTAGGCATCCAACACAATGTTGACTGTAGGAGATTTTTGTGGGGCTTACAAAAAAAAGCAACAAGTGTAGGAATGTTTGTAAATTGTATAAGAAAATTTAATTAATGTTTTTTTTTTTTTTGATATTTTCATTTAAAAAAAAAAAGAGTTCCAAATTTTTAACTTTGAGTGCCAATGGGTGCACTTTTGAGTACTAATGGGTGCCAATTTGGCACTAAAGTGCCACTTTCGGCAGCGCTGGTCACATCTCAGCGGGAAAAATTCATTGAGGTAAAATCAGCTTTTCCTTCAGGAATGGCAGCTGCACCGTCTACATGTTTTAGCTAGTTCCTTTGATAAAATTAACATGGGCGTGTCCTAGGCGGGAAGCACATGCTGAAAATCCGATGAAAATTCACAAACGAAATCACTACTTCGTTGGAAGTTGTTTATTCACCAACCCAGTTGATGAAAAACATGGTGGTTGCCTAATCTGTGAATTCACTACACAAATGTATGTGGTTTATTCATCGGTTCAATATTTTCGATGAAAAAGGTAATGAAAATTCAATTGTCAAATCACAAGATAAGTGGTAGTTGTTTATTCAGCAATTAGTTAATTCAATATGAAAAATGTAAAGAAAATTAAATAAATAGTGAATTAATTAATTCTGTTGTGCTGTGAATTTGTGACTGGTTAATCAAAATAAATTAATAAAACTTTAAATTAAAGTGAAATGACTAGGTCAGTGGTTGTTGGTTAATCACCACTTCATTTATGCCACCAACACCAACAACCCGAATTACTTTGTGACAATCTGAGATTGCCTCACTTTGATGGAAATTTACAAGTCGTGTTATAATATTTACTGTCAATAGACAATGTGAACACAGAGAACACAACAAAAATCAACTTCTATCAAAACACACATAACCCACTACCGACCTCTGTCTCGCCATGAACACTTTACAGAGCATATGTGTGGACATAGACGATGAACTGATGAACTTGTATCTACTTGACTTTTCAACAGTTTTTTCTTCGCATAATTTTCCATATCAAAATCAATTTTTAATTCAATGAAAGAAAGGGTTGTTTTGTAAGCAGAAAATGGGTTCAAATTTATGAACTGAGGAAACTTTGCATGACTTTACTTACTAAATCATTGCATGTCGTTTCCTTTTATTATTTGGCTAGTGAATTGATTCATGAATTCAGCTATAAAATTCATTGGGGACGATAATTCCCGCTGGGATATTAGGTGATCCAATAATTTCATTTCATTTCATTTTCATTTTATTGTGTGGCAAATGTACACAAGATACTTAATCCTAAATTGTACAGTATTTTTGGAAGAGCCTAGATAAGAAATAGACATATATGTTTAAAAACATAAAAAAAGTTACATATTTCAATTTGATTTTTTTTGTTACAGTAAGTAATTAAATAATAAAATTTCAAATATATATTCCATTTTATACTTTAATCATTGATGCAATTTTAATTTAGTTTGCATTTCGCCAACCTTCTTTAAAACTAATGACAAATTTAAGCTACAAATAAATCCAACTACAACTTTTGAAACTACACATTTATTTGAGGACTAATACGATCCTTGAACATTGATACAGTAGGTAACGCCTGAACGTTAGATGGAAGTGAATTCCACAGTTTTACCATCTGAACAGGAAAAGAATTCTCCATTACTGATCGGTTCCATCGAGGAAGTAAGAAGTTTTTATTTCTTAAGGACGATGTGCGGTGAAAGAACTGATATAGATAAGATGGTTTTTTTAACAAGACTAACTTAAAAAAAAATATAAGTGATTTATATTCCACATATTCATCCAATGAACAACCAATCAATTGCAATTTGAATTGTGAAACATGACTAAACCTCGGCAGTCCAAAAGCGTACCGGACACAATCATTAAAAGCAACATTCATTCGGCGATTGCACTCATAATCAAGCTTAGGGTATATTAATCGTCCCAATGTGAAAAAAGGAAGCAAAAGTGTTTTAAATAACCTCAGTTTCAAATCTGGGGGGATAAGGAACGCAGTTAATCTTAAAGTTCGTAAACCACTGTAAATCCTACTAATCATGAGCTTCACATGGTCACAGCACTTAAGGCCAGAGTTTATTACAATGCCTACATTTTTGGCCTTATTAACAACTGGCAGAGCAGATCCATTTAAATAAATAGGGTTGATATCACAAAGCTCGGGATTCTTATAAAAGCACATACATTTTGACTTATCCGGGTTTAGAAGAAGCTTATTGTTTATTGCCCAGCTATTTATGAGTTCTAAATCTTCATTTATACGGACTATAAGGTCTTCAGTCAGACCAATAGGACGACTTAAATATAGCTGCACATCGTCTGCATACAGATGAATCCTAGAGCTAAGATTGATTCCAGCCAAGTCATTAATAAAGAGGGCGAATAACAGGGGACCCAATATTGATCCCTGGGGAACACCTTTAGAAAGCAACAAACTGTTAGACAACGTTCCTCTTATTCGAACACACTGAGCACGATTTGATAAAAACTCACTGACAAGAGACACAGCTGACCTACAGAAACCAAACTGAAATTCAAGCTTATCTTCAAGGATTGTATGGTCAACACAATCAAACGCCTTTGAGAAATCCAATAGGGCGAGTACTACAACATTGTCATTGTCAACGTTAGTTCTAATGTCAGATGTGATTTTAAGCATAGCAGAGTCACAGCTGTGATGTTTACGAAAGCCAGATTGCCATTGAGTGAGAAGATTCTGAGATTCTATATGTTCCAGGATTTGAATGTACATTATTTTTTCGAGAAGCTTAATATTTAGAATACTAATTCCACGGAAATCACACAAGTTTTCAGGTGAGGCTTTTTTTGGCAATGGTAACACAATTGCTTCTTTCCATTTGAGTGGAAAAATTGATTTAGTGAGACAAGTATTAATAATGAAAAGTAAATAATTTTTCACTAAAGGAAATAAGAGTTTTAAAAATTTTGGCGAAAGCTCATCAGATCCAATAGAGTTTGATTTTATTGAAAAAAAGATGCTGTGGAGTTCAATAAGGTTTATACTACGGAAAGAAAACAAGTCAAAAGAAGTGGAAGGTGAAATGGGTAGATTTGGTTGCATATGACTATCATCAAAGGTGGGAGTTGAATTAACAAAATAGGTGTTCATTTCATCCGAATTAAAAGGACATTCAACACTAATTTTCCCATGCACACCAGAATCACGGAGATTCCGCCAAAGGGTGCGAGGCTGGAGATTAAGATTAAACTTCGAACGAAAGAAGTTCATTTTGGCTAAACGTATCTCAAATTTCACTTTGTTGCGAGCAACTTTGAAAAGTCTTCGGCTTTCAAAAGTTTTCAAATGTCTTTGGCGAGCATAAAGATACTCACGTTCAGCAATAAGAGACTTCTGCCTAGGAGTTATCCAGTCATATCCGTAGCTTTTTTTCTTTACAGTTCTAATTGGAATAAATTTTTCAAACAGATATTTAGTAAAGGACATAAAAATGTCAACTTGTCTATTAGCACAAATAGATTGAAAAATTACATCCCAGTTAAGCAAACTGCATTCTTCCTGAAAGGCACTTAAGTTTATATTTCGAAAATCCCGAAAAGAGAACTCATTGTTTAATATCTCAGTATCAAATGAAAATGAGTAATTGAGAAATAATAAATCATGATCATAGTTGCTAGGTGGAGTTATTTGATCTAAAAGATTTACTTTACCAACATCAGATACGAGAGCCAAGTCAAGTAAGGAAGGAGAAGATGAACGGAAATATGTCGGTAGGGAATTCAATTTTGATAAATGGATAGTTTGTAAAAAATCTAACAACTTATTAGAATTGGGATTATTGAGCAGTAGATCGACATTGAAATCTCCACCAACAATAGCATTTTCATAAGATTCGGTAATCTTAACCATAGCTCGGTAGAACTCATCAGTAATTTCTAACTTAAAGATTTTTGGTGGAATGTAAACAGCCGTTATAGCACATCTATCACTACACGATATAACTTCGAGACAAAGAAACTCCAACGGTCTTTCCTTAGACACACTCAAAACCTTAACCTTCAATATATCTCTTATATATACAGCAACTCCTCCACCAGAACGTCCAAAGCGATCATTTCTATACAAAGTATAGCCTGGAATGTCGACTAAAGATGAAGGAACATGATCTGCCAACCATGATTCAGTAACAAGGATTACATGAACATTAGAGTCTACAAACGCATATCTCATCTCATCGATCTTACTACGCAAGCTCCTTACGTTAATTGAACATACATTCAAACCTTTACCTTGAGACCTCTTACTCATTGCACGCAGAAGAATTTTCATCCCATCCAAACTAGTAAAACTATATGCGTTATTGTCCATCACACTCATATTCAGACTAGGAGATAGCCACTATTCTTCAATGACAATAAACATTAGATATATTTGTATTCATTCTGTAAACAAGCAAAAAGTATAAAATAAAAGAAGAAAATTATTACTAGTAGGAGAAATGCAAAAAAAAAAAAACAATTGATAGAAATGATAGTAATATGTAAATAAAAACAAAATATAATAAATTTGAAGAGAAATAAGTTTAGTAATTATATTAAAGAAAAGAAAAATCCAAATATTAAATTTAAAAGAAAATAAATGAAAAAATGTAAATAATGCAAGAAAAAAATAAGCAAGAAAAAATTTAGCAAGAAAAAAATTTTAAATTGAAATAAAATAATCATTGTTTATCAGCACTCAATGTAGCCAGCTTGGATCGAGATTTGGTATAAAATTATTATTAGTGTGTTGTGTATCTCTTATCACCGGCAATTATCATGCATCGCTTTTATATAAAAAAAGGTGTTTTCTGGGTGAAAAACAAAACAAAAAAATGATTTGGTTCGAGTAAAAAGCGTATAACTTGACTTCTGATGTTCGGATCTTCAAGATTGAGATCTTAAAATGACGTGAAAAACAGTTTACAGTCGTGTGTATTAAAAGAAAGAGGTACAATTAATTTTAGAGAAATTGAATGGTGTTTAGCGAATATTATAAAAGGAAAAATGTTATGAATAAACTCAAATGAATTCAGTCTTAGAAAACGCTTCATATATTTACAAAATGGTTACATTGCAAAAACATTGTATATCCGGAAGTTTTTAAAAAAATACATTTATGTAGGTAGGAAGGTATGCAAATATAAACAAACTCCTTTAATAAATAGCTATTAAGTATTTATAGCAAACAAAATATTATTTTTTAAAGTTTGCGAAACAACGCGAGCACGGGTCGGCTAGTAACATACATATAATATGATTTCTGTACTTTAAACAAAAAAAAAGTTGTTTTGATTAAATCGGCACCTAATTTATTTTTTTAAAATTTGGAAGACCCAATTTAATATCTATTAAGTTTTCAAATTATATTAAAATTTAAAAGATTTGTTTGAAAAATATATCAAAAAATAATACAAAAAAAAATGAGTTCAAAATATGTTGAATAGTATATATTTTAACTTCGATATTAACATGAGTTCTTTCTATAAACACTTGATTAAATAATTGCATAGACAAATACAGGGTGTCCCTTAATTCGTCAATAGTATTTTAGGACATGATTCTCGGTATATTCTAAGAAAAAAATCGTTTTACAGTAAGGGCCTATCTCCAATTTTGATATCATTTATCGGGGATTTAAGAAAAAGTCTAACTTTGGTGTAACCTGACCCATGTAAACGGTAATTGCGCTGTTAGTACTAACGGAAGAAACTTGGTTTAGGCCTTATTTTTAGAAGAAATACTACTGCGTTAAATTTGATATCTTTTCTCAGTCTTAAGATATTCAGTTTTTAGCTTGTTCCATTTTCCTGCCCATTCTAATTTTTTGACTTTGGTGTCCAAAGTCTCAAAAAATGCGTAATCAACATGATGTTTTAATATCTATTTTAATGTACATAATGAAACAATACTAAAAATAAAAATCAGTCACAATTTTGGCGAAAAACCCATACAGATTTTATGATAATTTGGAAAACCAGCGGCAGGTAAAATTAAAAAAAAAAAATGTTTTTTTGCTTTAAGCTCGAAAAGCTATGAATAAAAATTGTTTGTGTGATGGTTTTAGATTATTTTTTTAATAAATAATGTTTTTTACTAAACTAGTTATAACAGGTGCACTTTGACCTTCCTTGGTTTGAATACATGCTACTTAAACAACCACTTAAGTTGAATTCTACAAACTATCTGGAGTTGTTGCGAAATGATTTATCAGAATTATTGGAGGACATTCCATTGGTTCATCGAGCTTCATCTTTTTTCTAACACATTTAAGTGAATGAGCACATTTAAGTGAATGAGAAGAGCGCCTGCTCGAAGTGTCTGCAGAAGTGAGGCAGTAGCTAGGATCATTAATATCAATATCAGTAAAATACGAAAACGGGCTCGCTAGCATGCATACAAAATCAAATAGGACTCAATTGAACACCTGTTATAACTATTTTAGTTCATTTATAAAATAAAACTTATCGATAACCACACATATCATTTTTATTCATGACATTCGAGCGTTAAGCAAAAAAAAAAAAAACTTGATGTACACCATGGCGTATGTGGAACATTTTTGTTCGATATTTTACTAAAGAAAATTGTCGGATGGTGAACGTTTTATGTCCGCTTAAATGTTCTCTATAATTATGTAAATGCGAATTAACATAACGGATCTGTAAATAAAGAAAAGACAACGTTTCAATTTTTCTAAATCTAATGGAGGTTACATTGTTGCAGTATTTGGAAATACATATTAACCTACATATAACTTACCATACTTCAACGAAAGTAAAAGTACCTAAATACTGTATCTGCTCTTCTATTTTCATCGTAATAAAAAATAGAGCAAGTAAAAATTCTTTTTTCGACATAATTTTTTTTTTTTTTGTTACCTAAGCCCATTATTTTTTTTTTACGAACAAAGTTTTAACTGCAAAAAACAAATAGATTGATGGATCGATTCCGGAAGGCTAAACCTAGAAAAGACAAAGAAAAACACAGTACTGCTTCATCCCATATATAAATGTTTTTCCAATAAAACATCGCACATCCATGCTCCGATCTCAGTTCGTTATCCTGCAATTTTGTCACATACGACGATGATGATTTTTCAGCATTTGCACCCTATTTCCAATGTCTGTGCGGCTGAAATTCAATGCCGTCATCTTCATCCATGCAAGTGTTTCATAAGCCCCACAACCACAACATTTACATGAAATGGCGGGCAACAAAAAATCGACATTAATTACTACTTTGCAGTTTGCTTTGTTAGTCCCAAAAGGAAGACAATGAAAGTAGCAAAGCGTCATAGACAAGTTGTGATAATCTCGGTGCTTACAATTGTCACTCTGTGCGAAAATCCGTTTTGAACTTAATTCGCGTTTCTGCACCATCGCCAAAGGATTAATTGAATCACTCGAAAATAAAGCGTACCTAACCTACTGGTGTAAGAAAAGAACCATACCACTTTTTAATTGGGACTTATAATAGGCGCGTGTCTCGTCGCCGACGTAAAAATGTTGCACCAAAAAATGAAAAAAAAACAAAATTCCTACGATTTTCCCTTTTTTGTGATTTTAATCGTTTGACTCCGGTTTTCTGTCTAAAGGCGATAAGTAGAAAAGTTTACATTTATAGAAAACAAAAGCGACATACGAACCTGCCGTTTTAACTGGAAACTGGTGTAAAACGAACGAGAACTGAGAATAGGTCTGGGAATGCACATGAAGTTCGTGTTTATGGTGACTTTTTTCTTGTTGTTTTCATTTCTGGTAAGAAAAACTGCGCAATTTGTGTGAAAAACAAGCACTTGATCCTCTTGGCAAAAATTCTCTTCTGCATGAGAAAATGTCAGGTATAAGTCTTTGTGTTTTCAAACAAGAATATTTTGTTTGGGAATGCTTGTTCGGCGCTTATATTTGTCTGTTAAAGAAGTGGTTCCTAGGGCTAGGCAATCAGCTAAAGATATCACTTGCAGATAAAGGTATCATCGAGTGGTGATGAAAATTCAAGTGTGTTACAAGTTTTCATTTAGATAAAATAAACAAATAAGCATTGTTCTTTTGATTTCTAGGAAAAAAAATAACAAACTATAGGTAGCATGAACACATTTTAATTACTCGTCTTAATCCTTTTGAAGACAATAATGCGGCAAACAACACTGCATAATGAATCACGGGGAAAATGGATATTTTGATGAAGCCAACGTGCAACGTGTGCAACAAAACTCCTCTACACCTCGAGATGACTGACAAAGATCCTTTGAAAAACAAAAACTTTTTCATATATCTTTTAGGAAAATTATGTTTTTGTTAGAGTTCCTCCTTGCGCGTTATTGTCATAATATGAGTGACGTGTTAATGAGGACTAGGCCTTGTGTAGGTAGGTACGTCTAGGTATACCTATTTAGATTCACTTGGGTGTTGCATATTTTGTTTGGAAATTATTCTTAATATGAGAATAGACAATAACAAAGTTATGCTAGGTTTCTTCTTTCTAAGCATTTCTACAGCATTGCTTACAGCAATACAGCATACAATTATTGTTCCTCCCTAACTAAACACTCAAAATAAGGTATAAGCTTAAAGAATTATGAATTGAGAGCAAAAGTGAATAACAAACGCAACTGGGCTTAGGGAAGTATTGTGTTTTGTTTTTGTAAAGGGTAGTTAAATTTTAAGGGCCGATGTTGAATGTGAACCACAGCTAAACGTCAAGTTTTTTCTGCATTTCATTTGACAATTCTCAATTTCTGACTAACTAAATTTGAACCATGGAAAGATACACAATCGAGCAACGCGTTAAAGTTATTCAGGCTTATTGTGAAAATGGGCGTTCAATTTTCGAAGAAAATCATCTTCACTGATGAGGCACATTTTCACCTCAGAGGATTCGTCAACAAGCAGAATTGCTGCATTTGGGCGAATGATAATCCAACCGTTTTCGTTTTGACCCCTTGTAATTGACCTAGCGGTTAACTGATCGATGAGGAACTATCAGTTTAAAAAGAGTATCATTACCAATGATCATACCAAATTTCAGCCTCGAACTAAATTTTTTTCCTTTCTTTGGCATTTTTTTGTATATTCTTACTGAACTGTACAGGGTGTCCAGTAAATAATGGATAACCTTGCAACCGGTTATAGCTGGCCTTAAGACCTTTCAGAAAAAAAAATATAAAAAAATATTGTCCTTGTAGTTTTTAGGTTATGATTAAAAAACTAAATACGACATGCCTCAAATACTTGAACATTACCACCACGGTTGACTGATTATTATTTTTTTTTTATTTTTATAATATTTTTGAATAATTGCACTAATAGAAGTAATACCAAATTTAACACTTGCTTTTGCAGTTTTTTTCTTAATTTATTTTTTTTTTTTATACAAAAATCACGTTTTTTTTATTTTCACAAAAGTTTGATTTTTGTATACAAAAATAAGTTAAAATAAATTAATATTATAAAAAAACTGCAACAGGAAGTGTTAAATTTGGTATAACATCTTTTAGTACAATTATTCAAGAATATTGTAAAAATAAAAAAACAATAATAACCCGTCTGGAAAAATGCCAAGTTTCTGTCCAGTTTGGACAATGCCCTAGTAAGTTTTCAGTAGGGAAAAGCTAGACAAGGAAAACTTTTCAGATACTTGGAAAGCGCTTGCTGGATTTCAGTACCAAAAATTTAGACGAGGCTAACTTTTCAAACACTCAGGAGGCCCTCCCTAGTAAAAACTTATTCGACATGTATCGGGAATGTCTCTTATACACCAAAAACACAAATTTTATAAGCACCATGCAATTTCAGCATCATGTCTTCTTTTTCGTATCACACTTTTTACTGTGGGCGTGAGACATCTGTATAGGATTGTTCAATGAGGAAAACCCTGTTCTAATTTGTTCTACCTAAAAGCGAGTACATAAAATCCGGTTCTAATCTGTATGTATTTGTTATGTAATATGGGATGAAACTTATTTTTTTATAGCGAGTTAGCCCAGTGGGTAGCGCATTGGACTGACAATCAGATAGATGATCGCAGGATCAAGTCACACATAAGCGAGCTTTTTTTTGTTTGCCTCACGAGGCAAAAGGGTTCATTATCGCCAAGGCCCGTGTTCTAGCCTTTGCTAAATCTTGGTAGTTCCGTGACAGAATCTATGTAAAACTCTCCGGTGCCTTTTCGAAAACTAGATTGCTTTTCTGCGCGGGAATCATTCAGCCATATGTTCAAGTATTTGAGGCATGTCGTACTTAGTTTTTTAATCATAACCTAAAAACTACAAGGAAAATATTTGTTTTATATTTTTTTTTCTGAAAGGTCTTAAGGCCAGCTATAACTGGTTGCATTAGCCAATTATATTTTTTATATTCTATAACTCGATATAAAGTTACTAGAATGGACTTTCTGGGTAAATGTTGAACTAATTTTGATCAAATTTCATATTCATATATGTGGGTGATTCTACAAATGATAAAATTTTCTATGGCCACGCTGATATTTTGAAAACGGTTCAACCAATCAATCTGATTTTTTTTACCGCAGTCGATCAAGTCGATACCCACTGTGACAACAAAAATTATAAAGATCTGATACATTTTCGTTACTCAAAAAATTCTTCAAAGTGCCTAATTCTCAGTCCCCTAAAAATCATAACTGTTCTTTTATTTTTGGGTCCACACTAAAACCAACAATAAATTAATGACCTTAGGTGATAAATCTATATTATGACGTAAACAAATCATTCATTACTATTTATTTTATTACAAAAAAAATCATTAAATTTTGTCCCTCGTGTTTCTTATCAGTCCCCTGGCAGATTGAAACAGTCAAAAGTTTTTATAAGAGTCGGTTAACATTTACCAAAATTTGTATCTTGTGTCTTTGTAGCTTGCATGTAGTTGGCCCACCAACTATTGAGTTGAGCAAAACTGTTAATTGCAATCGTTTGTACATCGTTTGTCTACGTTTGTATAAGTTTTAGATTCGTTTGTACACTCACCGTTTTTTTTATATAGCCACTTCAAAAAAATTTACGGAGTTTGGCCCACCAACTATAACGCTCGAAAAATCTGGAAATGCAGTTCGATAGATAATCGTTTGTCTAAGTTTGTCTTTTTTTTTTTTCGTTTGTATACGTCCCAAATTTTTTTGACAACAAAATTTTTTTTAACCAAATTTTATTAAAATTTTAAAACATATGCATTCGTTTGTCTATTTTTTATAATGATTTTTTATCGTAGTAATTTTTTTAATTTGTATTTATTTCTATTTTTAATTAATTATATATTAATTATATGGAGCATGTAGTTGGCCCACCAACTATAACGCTCGAAAAATCTAAAAACGCAGTTCGATAGAAAATCGTTTGTCTATGTTTGTCTTTTTTTTTTTTCGTTTGTATACGTCCCAAATTTTTTTGACAACAAAATTTTTTTTAACCAAATTTTATTAAAATTCTTAAACATATGCATTCGTTTGTCTCTTTTTTATAATGATTTTCCATCGTGTTAGTTTTTTTAATTTGTATTTGTTTCTATTTTTAATTAATTATTACTTTTTTTGGGACATATAGTTGGCCCACCAACTATAACGCTCGAAAAATCTAAAAACGCAGTTCGATAGAAAATCGTTTGTCTATGTTTGTCTTTTTTTTTTTCGTTTGTATACGTCCCAAATTTTTTTGACAACAAAATTTTTTTTAACCAAATTTTATTAAAATTTTAAAACATATGCATAATTAATTAAAAATAGAAACAAATACAAATTAAAAAAACTAACACGATGGAAAATCATTATAAAAAAGAGACAAACGAATGCATATGTTTAAAAATTTTAATAAAACTTGGTTAAAAAACATTTTGTTGTCAAAAAAATTTGGGACGTATACAAACGAAAAAAAAAAAGACAAACATAGACAAACGATTTTCTATCGAACTGCGTTTTTAGATTTTTCGAGCGTTATAGTTGGTGGGCCAACTACATGTCCCAAAAAAGTGATAATTATTTAAAAATAGAAATAAATACAAATTAAAAAAAATAACACGATAAAAAATCATTATAAGAAAGAGACAAACGAATGCATATGTTTTAAAATTTTAATAAAATTTGGTTAAAAAAAATTTTTTTGTCAAAAAAATTTGGGACGTATACAAACGAAAAAAAAAAAAGACAAACATAGACAAACGATTATCTATCGAACTGCATTTCCAGATTTTTCGAGCGTTATAGTTGGTGGGCCAAACCCCGTAAATTTTTTTGAAGTGGCTATATAAAAAAAACGGTGAGTGTACAAACGAATCTAAAACTTATACAAACGTAGACAAACGATGTACAAACGATTGCAATTAACAGTTTTGCTCAACTCAATAGTTGGTGGGCCAACTACATGCAAGCGTCTTTGTAGGGTATAACAGACTGACTGAAGAGCCCACTGTTATACCTTGGGCGAAACACAATTATTTCTGGAGTTGAGGTGACTTGTACTTTTTAATTGAATTTTATTCATTCACTCCACTTAAAACACAAGTAATTTCAATATTTTAATATTTAAACTTCTTCATCTTCTAATTATAAAAAACCTGACCACGGGTATTTATTTTCTAGGTGCACGAATTTAAACAAATTCCCCTAGAATAATAAAAATCACAGTATCTTTTTGCTGTGATTTTTATAAGAGTCGGTAAATATCGACCAAAATCTGTGTCTTGTGTCTTAGTAGGGTATAACAGACTGACTGAAGAGCCCACTGTTATACCTTAGGCGAAACACAATTATTTCTGGAGTGGAGGTCACTTGTACTTTTTAATTGAATAATAAAGAATAGTAAAGAAGACATTTGTGATAGAAAACGTGGAATGTCCACTCAGTTTCTCAGTCCCCAAGGCAAGGATTTACGCACAAATTTTGTATGAAAGCATGCACATTTTTTAGCGCTATTGTATAGGCTTAGTGAAACCAATAAACAATTTTTTTTCTTATGTCAAATAAATCGTTACTGTGTTTTTGGCGCAAAATCTATTAAAAGACTCAGTCCCCTGGCATTTTTTTTTTTTTTAATAAAATGAGCTTAATTGAGGAAACTTTTTTATTTAACGTTCCTAAAAATAAATTATTTGACACAAAAATAATTTATTTACCACGGTTCTTAGTAACTTTTTATTAGAAACAACCGACATAAAACTGAAATCTAAAATATAATGCTAGGTAACCTACATAACAATTACTCTGGATACTTTTATGTATTTTTTTTAGGATTTACTATGTATTTTGTGTATACATTATATAAGTTATAATTTTAATAAGAAAACATAATGATTTATAAGATAGTTTGTGTTTTATATTAGTCCCCGTAAAAAAAACTAAGTTCCGGACCACTTTATTTAAAAAAAATGCCCATAAAACTGATAATTTTAAATTTTTTTTGACTGGCCGTTTTGTGCTATGCTAAAGGACGTTCTAATGTTTCATTAAAGTTAGTTTTCACCACTATTTGCTTCAAAAAGTGTCGTGCCGAAATTTCAATAATAAGAAGATGAAGAAATCTAAATATTAAAATATTGAAATTACTTCTGTTTTAAGTGGAGTGAATGAATAAAATTCAATTAAAAAGTAGAAGTGACCTAAACTCCAGAAATAATTGTGTTTCGCACAAGGTATAACAGTGGGCTCTTCAGTTTTTGTCTTAGTAGGGTATAACAGACTGACTTGTACTTTTTAATTTAATTTTATTCATTCGCTCCACTTAAAACAGAAGTAATTTCAATATTTTAATATTTAGATTTCTTCATCTTCTTATTATAAAAAACCTGACCATGGGTATTTATTTTCTAGGTGCACGAATTTAAACAAATTCCCCTAGAATAATAAAGTTCACAGTATCTTTTTGCTGTGATTTTTATAAGAGTCGGTAAATATCGACCAAAATCTGTGTCTTGTGTCTTAGTAGGGTATAACAGACTGACTGAAGAGCCCACTGTTATACCTTAGGCGAAACACAATTATTTCTGGAGTTGAGGTCACTTGTACTTTTTAATTGAATAATAAAGAATAGTAAAGAAGACATTTGAGATAGAAAACGTGGAATGTCCACTCAGTTTCTCAGTCCCAAAGGCAAGGATTTACGCACAAATTTTGTATGAAAGCATGCACATTTTTTAGCGCTATTGTATAGGCTTAGTGAAACCAATAAACAATTTCTTTTCTTATGTTAAATTAAACGTTACTATGTTTTTGGCGCAAAATCTATTAAAACACTCAGTACCCTGACCTCAGTCCCCTTGCATTTTTTTTTTATAAAATGAGCTTAATTGAGGCAACTTATTTTTTAAATTCATTACTTTTTTAATTAACGTTCCTGAAAATAAATTATTTGACACAAAAATAATTTATTTCCCATGGTTTTTAGTAACGATTTATTAGAAACAACAGAGATAAAACTGAAATCTAAAATATAATGCTAGGTAACCTATATAACAATTACTCTGGATACTTTTATGTATTTTTTTTTAGGATTTACTATTTATTTTGTGTATACATTATATAATTTATAATTTTAATAAGAAATCGTAATGGTTTATAAGATAGTTTGTGTTTTATATTAGTCCCCGTAAAAAAAAGTCCCGGACCACTTAATTTAAAAAAAATGCCCATAAAACTGATAATTTTAAATTTTTTTGACTGGCCGTTTTGTGCTATGCTAAAGGACGTTCTAATGTTTCATTAAAGTTAGTTTTCACCACTATTTGCTTCAAAAAGTGTCGTGCCGAAATTTCAATAATAAGAAGATGAAGAAATCTAAATATTAAAATGTTGAAATTACTTCTGTTTTAAGTGGAGTGAATGAATAAAATTCAATTAAAAAGTACAAGTGACCTCAACTCCAGAAATAATTGTGTTTCGCCCAAGGTATAACAGTGGGCCCTTCAGTTTGTGTCTTAGTAGGGTATAACAGACTGACTTGTACTTTTTAATTTAATTCTATTCATTCACTCCACTTAAAACAGAAGTAATTTCAATATTTTAATATTTAGATTTCTTCATCTTCTTATTATAAAAAACCTGACCATAAAAATAAATCGGGTGGCACAACGGCTCATGAAGAACCAGGGCCTAGTGACTAACAACTCGCAACTATCACTTGTCACGAATAAGTGCTTCTCGTCTAGTCGTTCGGACTCGGCATAAAATTGTAGGTCCCTTCCATTCCTGTCGAAAGGCGCACACAGGAATGGTTGCGAGTTGTTAAAAAACCTGACCATGGGTATTTATTTTCTGGGTGCACAAATTTAAACAAATTCCCCTAGAATAATAAAATTCACAGTATCTTTTTGCTGTGATTTTTATAAGAGTCGGTAAACATCGACCAAAATTTGTGTCTTAGTAGGGTATTACAGACTGACGGAAGAGCCCACTGTTATACCTTGGGCGAAACACAATTATTTTTGGAGTTGAGGTCACTTGTACTTTTTAATTGAAATTATCAATATTTTATTGCATAGTTTGTAGAATCACCCATGTACATATGGAAGTCTATTTAAGAGTATGAAGCCCATTTGCTGTAACGAAACTTAAATATTTAGGTTGAACAATTTACGCTAAAAACAGTAAAACAAACGTGTTTGTTGAACTTAAAATATTATGAAGATTCGTTTCAGCAAATATACCTACATAGATTGACTAATTTTAACAATTAACTCAAAAAACTCAGTGATTAAAGATAATTATAGTTTAATTTGAGTTTATTATTATGTACATAAATACATTCATAAATTATTTACGAAAGAGAATGAACGTTTTCTTTCAAATAGTTCTACATAATGTATAGTATAATTATAATTATAGACAGGGAAGTTTATTAATAACCAGAGAGAAATTACTTACTTACGTACACATACCTACACATACACACATAAGTCTATACAAAAACAAATATTTGATTAAAAGAAAAATTAAGCATAATTTCAAAACGGGAAACCGAAATGAAATTACCAACCATAATTGGTATTGGGCGTTCAAACAACACCCTCTTCTCAAGAGAACAGCACCCTTGTACAAACGAGATTCAGACGTCCGATGTATTGCAAACGGTATTTGAACAAACGTCATGGTTTATTTGACAAGCAAACAATATGTAATCACATCCATGACTTTTGTGTTTAAGGTCCTGAGAAGCAATCTTTTGTCAAATAGAATAACATTATTCATTATTGCATTATTGTACCTACGCGTATTTATCCACAAAAAGGTAAATTATGGCGAACCTTGTTATGTTCATATAATTATTTACTTTAAGTGATGAAAAATAGCACATACATATATAATCAGGACACATAATATTATGAACAAACAAAAACAATTATGAGGTAGGTACGTATTTATAAAAAAGTCAATCTCCATGACATCTCCTTTCATGATATACCCATGTACATTACAACAATTCGTATAGCTAGTACGAGTATAAATGAAAAGACGGATTAAAACACTACCGTACAATAAAGTCTTTAATCAAAGTAAGATTATCCGCGTTTTTGAGCACACGCCCACCCTATAAAAGACAATACATAGATTGCACTTTATTAAAATTGCTTCTCCTTCGTATTATGGCTTTAGTAGCACAGATCTACCTAGTATTTGATTATTACTATGTTCTTTTGTGCCCATATGTTAGACCTTCTGCGATTCTCCCCTTGTACATATTACATATTAAAAACCAGTGCAATTCTGAAATGATTTGGTTCAACGGGCTTCAAGAAATACAATCCTCTTTTATCTTAAGCCATAATATTAAATAATTGTACCTTGCATTCGCAAATCCTGATATGGTTCATACAGGCATTATTACGATACTCGGTACATCTGAATGAATTACTGGTTTGGTTTTAGGAAGGATTATGGACTCCTGCGGCGAACTTCACAAAACGAATATATTTCGTTCGGCCGTCTCTTAGAGGTTTATTAGATAAGGCGTTTATTGGATTCAGCTTTGTTTGCGCGAATGTAGATGAGAAAGCTGGTCGAAAAATTAATAATGTATTTTTTAACGTTCTGTGGCTCAAAGTTACCTAGTTCAATAAACTATTAGTAGGTATACCTCATTAAAAAAAAAAAAAAACACTCTTGAGAAATAATACCACAGTACAGAAATTCTATATTTTTTTATTTAATTTGTTGAAAGCATAACATTTGTGTAAGAGAATTATCTTTTGGAAGCCTGAGTGGAAATGGGTTATATTGCTTTACAACGTAACTATTCAAAATTGATGGCCAATGCACGTCATCTCCCCTGATAAAATGACAGTGTAATTTAATGATTGATGAAGTTTTTTTTTTTTACATTCACATTCCTTTGTGCGTTCATCGTTTTTTCCAGACTGCTCGCCGCCATATATTCTCAAACTCAACATGAAAATATAGAATTAGGTGTTCTTATGCTCCGGTGTAGGTGTGAAAAAATTGATCTCTGACTTTTTTGGAATGTTCAAAGTAATAAATTATTTCTTTTCCTTTCCGTAGGTATATTACAGCACATTTAATATATAAGATCGGGTATACAAAATCTTCTCTTACCCTGTTTTTTTTTGGCCAACAAAAGGATACAGGTTGGAATGGGATCCTCAACATCAGTAAGAAGCAATCAATCAGTATATTGTCTCATTGGCATTTCCTAGAAAAAAAAAAAAAAAAAATCAAAAAAAATTCGTTTTCATGAAAAAAAAAAAAAAAATGCTTAGAGCAAAATAATTCTAGATAGAAAAAATTAAATTCTATTTAAATTCCTATTTAAGAACGATTTTTTTTATTATTTTATTATATTAATAAATATAATAATATATATTTTATTATTTTACTCTATACAAATTTATTTCCTCAATTTATATAAGAACCTATACTTTTATATAAGTATGAGCGAATTCGTAATCGTCTGACTAACTTAGATCTGCAAAGTTTGTGTTCGTAAACAAAAATTGAAATCTGACTTTAGCAGGCCTGCAAAACAAATTACGTTCGTAAAGATCAAAAGTACGCAGAAATCAAGTCGGCGTCGGGCAGTTTCTGCAGAAAAAAAAAACATTCTGCTGAAAAAAAAAATTGAAATTAAAATAGGAAATTATGAATAGGAAGAGGGTGGGCAATCTAGTGGATTTTTTTTGAATTATATGAATTGACACTGAAAGCTGTTTCCCAATCGAAATATTAACAGAAAGTCAGTATTATATACCTCCGCAAAACGAAATGTGTCGCTTCACGCTTGAACAACATTGGGAAATATTGAAAACATATTTCCAAAGTGAGTGCTGTGTTAAAATCATCTTTTCTGACGAGGCGCATTTTCATCTCGGCGGCTTCGTTAACAAACGAATTTGCCGCATCTGATGGGGCTAGGAAAACCCGAACGTTGTTGTCGAGAAGCCAAATCATCCACAGAGAGTGACAGTTTGGTTCGGATTGTGGAGTGGTGTCATCATTGGACCATTTTTCTTCGAAAACGAGCCTGAACACAACGTTTCGGCTAACGTTGTTTCAGAGCCATGTTAACTGATTTTTTTTTTACTGAAATTAAAGACATGAATTCGGAGGACCTCTGGTTTATGCAGGATGGCACCCCAACTAACAATTTAACTTGTATAAGGTCAAATTTTAAGAATTTGATAGGCTATTGCTAACATAGAATAATTTTAAGGCTTAATAATACAAGCCAAGCATTTAACGATTTATTTATTTCAAAATAGCTTGTTTAGTGCATTTAAATTTGTTCCTATATGAGACTTCATGTAATGAGGTCTGCGGCGACCTTTTTAAGGCCTGCCGAAATTGGTTGCCTAAGCTTGAAAAATAATAGCTTTTATAGAACATTCGGCTGAAAGTCAATACAGCAAACTCCTTTACGGCTTCTTTAAGAAAGTAACCGCATATCATGAAAATGTCTGATAGATGTTACAATAATTTGATTTTAGTCAGAGTTGTTATATTGCTTTGAATAACGCAATTTTCATAAATTTATAAAGCATATTATAAATGTTTGAACATACGCCTACCTAAATTTTTTAAGCATCCAAGCACTCTGTGAGCTACAGCCTGAAACCATCAACAAGTTTTGAAAAATTGGAGTGACCGAATGCGCTACTGCGAATGCAGCCACTTGAAAAAAATTGTGTTCCATGATTGATAGGAATGTTTGTTGTAATGAATAAGGCCATAACAGAACAAAATTAATTTATTTTCATTTTATTGCATTTTTAAAAAAGAAACTTGTATTTGGCCCACCCTGTATATGAAATGGCTTCGAAGTACATACGTACATCATCAGGATATTTGTCTATTACAGCATTTTTCGTTTTTTTTATAATCAAATTTTTAAGAATTAATTTTCTGCGCTGCGATGTTTACGAATACAAATTTATTCAAAAACTGCCGCCTGCTTACTTTCTGCGGGCAGAAGAAAAATAAAATCGATACGCAGAATCTAAGCAGATATGCGGCAGATCTGTCGCAGATTTCTGCGATTACGAACTCGCCCTGTCTTAAGTCTTAATTTCCTTTTTTTTTAAAAGACTCCCACCCACGATTTTGTTCTTGTCTCAACTCAACCTAAACGATTAAGGTTTTTATCGCATCTTATGAGAATCACCCTGTATGTCCTTGATTTTACATTATGTATGCTTTATAAAGGTAGGTTCTTATTATTTCCCAAGCTCATATTCTGGATTCTAGGTTTTCGGGATTTAGTGTGTTTCAGCATGTGAGGTTCTAAGGATTTTGAGCATTCGATATATCGGATATCGGCATTTTGGGAACCATGCCATCTGCGTGTGCGTGCTATTTTTTAAAAATTAAATTCTTGTTTTTTTTTTTTAAATAATTTTTTGAGTTCAATCCCTTTTCGTACTAAAAATAATAATAATATTTTAAAGGTGTTAAGTTGAATGGGTTTCAATTAAACCGCTTTAACTGACTTCTCTTTAATCTCGATCTAAATAGGTAAACTCATTTCAATTTTTTTTTTTTTTTTATATTCCACGCGCGCAAAAGGGGTTATGTTTTTAACACAGCACAAGCGATTAGGTAAGTAGGAGAGGATTTAGAAGGAGATACCGATGCACATTGGTTTAGAACGTTTGCACATCGAAATGGGAGGGGAAAGTCGAGTCAGTTAAAGCATTCCACATTCGTGTGGTGCGACTGAAGAAAGAATCTCTGTACATTGCAGTACGTCCGAAGTTGGGCTCGAGGGTGAACTGATGGGCATTCCTTGAAGCGCGAGTATTACGGTTGAACACTGATTGTAATAATAGCGATAAAATAGAGAAAGACACGAAACATTACATTAAATGATGGTAATGAAATCGAGAAATAATGCAGTTCGATATACATAAGAAAAAACCTTATAAAAGTAGTCAATTTTGTCAGCGTCTTCAATGGCATCCCCAAAATCGAAAGTAATTGTCACAAACAAAAATGAATCTGCAACCGGAGTAACTAACCCGTTCCTCTAAAGCCTTACCTTTTCATACCAATTTGTAATGGGAATTTTGCAGTTTTTACATTTTATTTTTTTTTTCTCTCAAATTACTTCAGTTATTCCCAAGCTTTTTGTTATTCTTGTGTTATTTTAAAACGAACATTCAAAAATTTATATATAAAAAAAAAAAATATATAATTTATTTCAATTTTTGAAATTTATAAATATTCTTTTACTTTTTTTCTTATAAAGGGTTTTCCAAAAGGACGGGTGGGTTGATTTTGACAGCTCATTCATATTGTTTCCTTTACTTTCAAAATATCTTTTCTTTTAATCAGTTACTAAAGACTATAAGTTAATGCGTCGAGCAACACGTTAGAGCAGTTGGAAGTTGATCCCAATTTTGGTCGAAAAATCATCTTTAGCGAGGAGGCCCATTTTTGGATGATTGCGTACGTGAATAAGCAAAATCGCCGGATTTAGGACGACACAAATGGACGCGAGATTCACGAGGTGCCAACTGCCAATGGATCCAAATAATGCTTCTCTTTGGTGTGGATTTTGATGCTGGCCAGGCCATCACCGTCAACGGCGATCGCTATAGGTCCATGATCACCAACTTCTTGTGGACTGAATTTATTTGAGAAATTTTATCCCGAATAGGGTAAAATCTATCAAACCCAAAGAAAACTCATGGTTTGATTCGAGCTGTAAAGAGGTTATTAGGGTAAGAGAAGTAAGATTCCGCTGTTATAAAGCCAACCCTACTGAGGAAAACCGGAAAAATTTTCAGCAAGCTAGAACGACATGTAACGTTCATATTCGACGAACCAAATTTTTACATGATCACAAATTACGACAAAAAACACTACAATGTCCCAAAGGTAGTAAACATTTTTGGTGATATGTAAACAACATACGAACCCTCTCGTCCTCGGTTCCAACGCTAGTCTTCAATGATACTCCTTTGTCAGCTCGCAAGATAAAGCCAATTTGCTTGCAGCACAGTTTGCTGTTAATTCGATGCTGCCAATAAGTGTTATGACTCCTCCTGTACTTGAGAGCGTAAATGATTTTATGGGACAACATTTCTTTCGCACTCGTGCAGTTGCTAGAGTTCTGAAAGATCTCGACATTCACAAATCCGCTGGCCCGGATAGTATCCCTCCCATTGTTCTGAAGAGGTGTTCCTCAAAGCTGGCAAAACCACTGCGTAAGCTTTTCCATCTGTCCTACTCTACTGGTCTCTTTCCGAGTGGATGGAAAACAGCATTTGTCCAGCCTGTCCCTAAAAAAGGCGTATCTTCTTCACCCTCCAACTATCGACCAATTGCACTTACGTCCCTTCTTTCCAAGATCATGGAAACGCTGATCAATTTTCAAATTAAGAAATATCTCGAAGAACAAAAGCTTCTTAATGACCGGCAGTACGGCTTTCGTAGCAATAGGTCCACTGGTGATCTGATGGTATATCTCACCGAACAGTGGCACAAATCTTTACATCGTTTTGGAGAAAGTAAGATTATTGCGCTTGATATTTCAAAAGCATTTGCTAGAGTTAGGCATCAAGCTCTCTTATCGAAAATGCGTGCATTTGATATCGATCAATCTCTTCTTCGTTGGATTAGAAATTACCTTTCGGACCGCTCAATACAAGTTGTATTGGATGGTTACAAGTCTGATATCCACAAAATAAATGCTGGTGTGCCCCAGGGCTCCGTTTTGTCTCCGACCCTCTTTCTTATATTCATCAACGATCTTTTATCTGAAACTTCTAATCCATTAAACTGTTTTGCTGACGACAGCACCCTCAGCTTTTCATATTCGTTTCTAGATTCACATCCATGTCCTTGAGATGTGGAACTTCAACGGCAGTGTATGATAAGCTCATTAAATTCCGACCTTGACAGCATTGTCTAATGGGGAACCAACAACCGTGTAGAATTTAATGCTTCTAAAACTCAATGCTGTCTCCTGTCGTTAAAGCGGAACCCACCACCTATGCTGCTTTCCATAAGCGGCACTTGCATTGGGGAAACTGAATCGCTTTCAGTCCTCGGTTTGTGTGTCACAGACCACCTTTTGTGGAACGACCACATTTGACATCACCAAAAATGCTGCCCTTCTGACCTGACTGTGATCTACAAAGCCTTTATTCGTCCAAAACTTGAGTACAACTCCCATATTTGGGTAGGTGCTCCAGTAACCCACTTGAGTCTATGGATAGTATTCAAAAGAGAGCTCTTCAAATGATTGGTGAAAGAACTATAACGGATACGTTTACATCTCTGGAGCACCGTCGAAATGTTTCATGCCTTTCGTTATTTTACCGTTATTTTAACAAACAGTGCTCTAGTGAAATAGCCAGTTGCATTCATCCCCTTAAACAATTCAACCGTAATACTCGCGCTTCTAGGAATTCCCATCAGTTTACCCTTGAGCCCAACTTCGGACGTACTGTTAAGTACAGAGATTCTTTCTTTAGTCGCACTACACGAATGTGGAATGCTTTACCCAGCCAAATTTTCCCCTCCCATTGTGATCTACAGACATTCAAAACCAATGTGCATCGGTATCTCCTTTTAAATCCCCTCCAACCTACCTTATCGCTCGTGCTGTGTATAACATTTTAAGGGTAGTCACAACCCCTTTAGAGCGCGCGCAATATAAAAAAAAAAAAAAAAAAAAAAAATCAAGGATGGCGCTACGTGCCACACAGCTTAAGAAACAATCGATATTCTGCACGAGCGGTTTCATGGCATGGTTATCTCGTGCCGAGGCGACGCACAGTGTGAAATTTTCAGATTCTAGTGGAAATTAAGTCTAAATTTAAATAATATTTTTTTTTTAACTTTTTTTTTCGTGGAAATGGTTTACATATGTAAATCAGATTAATTAAAATTTAATAATTAATTTTAATTTCATTTTAACTAAAAATAAATTAGCTAAAGCATAGTTTTTAAATAAAAAATAAATACATTATTGAAAATAATTTGAAATTCAGTCAGTTTGAAACTGTTTCTTCGGGAAGATCATGACATTAAGTTCTTGAAGGCAGTGGATCTGATGACATTTCGAACTTTTCGTTACTTGGAGTTTGGTGCCAAACTTCAAAAACACTGAACCTATTAATTTTTCTGTAAAATAAAAATATTTGTATGGGAGCTGCAAAAGGTTGTAAGAACTAATTCCTGATTCTATTTATATAAAGTACACAGAATCAAAAATTTGAACAAATTAGAGCGGGTACACGCAGGTAAACTTAAAAACCTTTGTCTCCTTTTACCTTAACCTTTTATACCCTAGCGAAGATTAATTAAAAAAAACAGTCACCGTCGCCATCGCGGTCGCCGTCGCAGTCGCCATCGCAGTCACCGTCGCAGTCGCCGTCGCGGTCGCTCTCGTGGTCGCCGTCGCGGTCGCCATCGCGGTCGCCGTCGCGGTCGCCGTCGCGGTCGCCATCGCGGTCGCCGTCGTGGTCGCCGTCGCAGTCGTGGTCGCCGTCGCGGTCGCTGTCGCCGTCGCCATCGCGGTCGCCATCGCGGTCGTGGTCGCCGTCGCAGTCGCGGTCGCCGTCGCAGTCGCGGTCGCCGTCACAGTCGCCATCGCAGTCGCCGTCGCAGTCACCGTCGCCGTCGCGGTCGCCATCGCGGTCGCCGTCTCGGTCGCGGTCGCCGTCGCCATCGCAGTCGCCATCGCAGTCGCCGTCGCGGTGGCTGTCACCGTCGCGGTCGCCGTCGCCATCGCGGTCGCCATCGCGGTCGTGGTCGCCGTCGCAGTCACGGTCGCCGTCGCAGTCGCGGTCGCCGTCACAGTCGCCATCGCAGTCGCCGTCGCAGTCACCGTCGCCGTCGCGGTCGCCGTCGCGGTCGCGGTCGCCGTCGCAGTCGCCATCGCAGTCGCCATCGCAGTCGCCGTCGCGGTCGCTGTCACCGTCGCCGTCCCGCTCGCCGTCGCGGTCGCCGTCGCCATCGCGGTCGCGGTCGCCGTCGCCATCGCGGTCGCCATCGCGGTCGCCATCGCGGTCGCCGTCGCAGTCGCGGTCGCCGTCGCAGTCGCGGTCGCCGTCGCTGTCGCGGTCGCCATCGCGGTCGTGGTCGCAGTCGTCGTCGCGGTCACCGTCGCGGTCGTCGTCGCGGTCGCCATCGCGGTCGCCGTCGCGGTCGCCATCGCGGTCGCCGTCGCGGTCGCCATCGCGGTCGCCATCGCGGTCGCCGTCGTGGTCGCTGTCGCCGTCGCGGTCGCCATCGCAGTCGCCGTCGCTGTCGCCGTCGCCATCGCGGTCGCCATCGCGGTCGTGGTCGCCGTCGCAGTCGCGGTCGCCGTCACAGTCGCCATCGCAGTCGCCGTCGCAGTCACCGTCGCCGTCGCGGTCGCCATCGCGGTCGCCGTCGCGGTCGCCGTCGCGGTCGCCGTCGCAGTCGCCGTCGCGGTCGCTGTCACCGTCGCGGTCGCGGTCGCCGTCGCCGTCGCCATCGCGGTCGCCGTCGCGGTCGCCGTCGCGGTCGCCGTCGCGATCACCGTCGCGGTCGCCGTCGCAGTCGCCGTCGCAGTCGCCATCGCCGTCGTGGTCGCCGTCGCCATTGCGGTCGCCGTCGCGGTAGCCGTCGCCATCGCGGTCGCCATCGCTGTCGCCGTCGCGGTCGCCGTCGCAGTCGCCATCGCAGTCGCCGTCGCAGTCGCGGTCGCCGTCGCGGTCACGGTCGCCGTCGCAGTCGCCATCGCGGTCGCCATCGTGGTCGCCGTCGCGGTCGCGGTCGCCGCCGCAGTCGCCGTCGCGGTCGCCGTCGCTGTCACCGTCGCGGTCGCCATCGTAGTCACTTTCGCGGTCGCCGTCGCGGTTGCCGTCGCCGTCGAAGCTGCAGCGGCCATTTGAACAATGTTATATTTATTTCACACATAGTTTCAATGATAGGGCTCTCAAATAAAGATAAAACCCTATTGATATCTCATATACAACTCGCGGTCGCCGTCGGCATTGCAGTCGCCGGTCGCGTCGCCGGTCGCGTTGCCGGTCGGAATCGCCGTCGGTCGCCGTCGCCATCGCGGTCGCCGTCGCGGTCGTGGTCGCCGTCGCAGTCGTCGTCGCGGTCGCGGTCACCGTCGCGGTCGTCGTCGCGGTTGCCATCGCGGTCGCCGTCGCAGTGGCCGTTGCCGTCGACGGTGCCATCCCCTTCGCAGTCGCCGTCGCGGTCGTTTTCGCCGTCGCGGTCGCAGTCGCGGTCGCGGTCGTCGTCGCAGTCGCCATCGCAGTCGCCGTCGCAGTCGCCGTCGCCGTCGCGGTCGCCATCGCGGTCGCAGTCGCCGTCGCAGTCACCGTCGCCGTCGCAGTCGCCATCGTAGTCACTTTCGCGGTCGCCGTCGCGGTTGCCGTCGCCGTCGAAGCTGCAGCGGCCATTTGAACAATGTTATATTTATTTCACACATAGTTTCAATGATAGGGCTCTCAAATAAAGATAAAACCCTATTGATATCTCATATACAACTTGTTTTATGCAATTTTAAAATCGATCCGCCCTAAGTGGAAAACCCTTTATATCTTTATACATGTATATAAAAATGAATCGTGGTTTGTGCGGCTGCTTAAAACTTATGACAAAGTGACAGATGTCACAGTGACAGGTGTCAAAGTGACAGATGTCAAAGTGACAGGTGTCAAAGTGACTGGTGTTAAAGTGACATATGTCAAAGTGACAGATGTCAAAGAGGCAGATGTCAAAATGACAGGTGTCAAAGCGAAAGATGTCATATTGACAGATGGCAAAGTGACATACGTCAAAGTGACAGATGTCAAAATGACAGATGTCATAGTGTCATATTTCAAAGTGACAGATGCCAATGTGACAGATGTCAAAGTGACATCGAGAAATGGATTCGATCGAGTCGTATTGAGTCAAGATGTGCAATGAATTGATGCAACCATTCGATAACGAAAATTGATGTTTCAGTGGAAATACATTTTTTTTTCTTATTTCACTGATTTTAACTGAGATTCCTTTGGTATTGGCCTCTTAGAAGATTGATTCTACGTTGTAAGAAGGGGGTCGAACCATTTTGCATTGAAATTCACATTGAATCTACAAGTGGATGAAGAACCTACATGCAACATTTTAAAGAAGTCTGCGATGGCGAAAGTATTGCAACTGTTGTGGTAAAACCGAAAACAATAACAATTTAAAGTAAACAATAAAACAAAATGTAAAAATATATAATATCGATGCATATCGACCTACATATGTTTGTGTTGAGAATGGTCAGCAGTCACAAGCGATACCATCATGCGTTGACTTGATCATATTATACAATATCAGTGTCGGTCGCTAGTCGCAAGTGCATTACAATATTTGTTTATATTGATTTTTGTTTATGACTGCACCTATATGCTTCACATTGGTTAAGCAATTGGAATGCCTGTGAGGAAACACTACGAAGGTTTATTTTTTCAAGTGGACATTTAATTCTTACGTCATGTAGAGAAGTGTATTTGTGGGTCATAGGCAGAATCAATCGATACAGTATTCCAAGAAGTATGACAAAAATAAATTGGAATTCTTTAAAATAGTTTTAAGTATAAATAGGAAAAATTTTTGAACAATAAATTCAGTCTAGTTTTACACTCAGAACACGACTCATCATTATTTGCGGCTTAGTACAATACTCATCCCAAATCGTGGATTTTAATGCTCGGCAATATAAGCGGCTTTTACAGCTAAGAAAACCATTTACATGGTATACATACATCAACCGTTACACAACAGTGTAACATTACCACCTACGACAAGTCCCCAATGGCTGACAAACGTTCATGGGAAGCCCTGAATCGCATGCTGAAAGATTTACGAAATGATGAAATGATGGAAGACGTTTCAGAGTCGCAATGATTATGCTTTAAGGTTATTTTCTTCATAGGCTGCCTGTCATTTCAACATAAAATCCGACGGATGAATTGAACACTTGCCCGAAGGCATCGGTCTTGTGGGGATATGTGAAGAAATCGCAATCGAATCCTTGAAGGATGAAAACGAAGCTACAAACTATATCACGAAATTTGCCCTTCGAATGACCTGCCATTCGTATTTAAGGGTCGCGCTTTCGCTATGAGAATTAATAAGTCGCAAGGACAATTGCGGGATGTTTGTGGCGTTAATCTTGAATTCCCACGTTTCTCACATGGTCAATTGTATGTGGCGTGTTCACGTGTCGGTAAACATCCCGCTTTGTTAGTGTACCCGACCGAGAATAGAACGAAAAAACGTGGTGTACCATAAAGCACTTCGGTAGAAAAGCAGATTGACACGTCAATCACTGCGGTTGGATTCAAACACGTCGAAATTGTGATACTTCAGTTTTTCCCATTGCATTTATTCGATTAGAGAATTTGAATTGACCAAATTAAGTACATCAATTTATAACATTAACAATTTGGACGGAATGGAGTTCCCTGGGTCAGCTAGTATATTTATAATTTGTACCCATATTTTAATTTAAATTTGTTTTTCTTACGATCTAAAGCAGTTAGGTATTCTAATTTGTTTTGTTCACTATATTTAAATAACAAAGAAACAACATTCAAAAATGTATGATTAAAATAGAGCTTATTTCGATTTTTGAAATTATTACCTTTGTATTTAATTATACATAGAATATGTGTTTGCCCTCAGTTTAATAATATCAATAAAATAAAAATGTGTTGTTTGGTATAAACATGATAACTCCATAAACGTATTTTTAAGGTAAAGGGTTTTTATATTCAATGCATATTTGTAACAAATTTGAAGCAAATCGGTCGACTCATTTAGGCTCTAGCTCGATGTAAAGTAGGCGTCAGAAGAGAATTTTTGTATGGAGTTATCATGTTTATACCAAACACAACAGATTTTTTCTGAAGAAATAATTAACCGATTTGCATTTCAATTCGACAAAAAAAAAGTCTAAATCATCAAAATATTTGTTAAATATTTGTAATTATTTAGGTGTAGGCACATATATTCTAATTTATACATAAAGGTTCAAAGGTATATTATAATTTTAAATTTGAAACACAAGATATTTTCGTTTAGCTGAACCTTAGTCCACCAGAATGGGCATGTATTTTAGCTGCATACATGCGTAGGTATATCTTCACACTCACGGTAAATTAAATCGAATGTAATTATAGTTACCAACAACGCTGGGCTTATAACCCATGGACCGTTTCCGGCATTGTCATCGTCATAGTAAAAAAAAATTATCAGTGTCATCATCGTTTAATATAACGAATTCCATGGATTATCCTCACTGATCCCATTCTGTCAAATATCCATCACATATTTCGTAGCAATATTCACATAAACACGTTTATGTTTTCTACCGCTGGCTTATCGCAGAAATCCCTTGGGATTATTTTATCCGAAAAATATTCGCTATTCATGTTAAAAATATTAAACATTCCCAAGTTCCACATCGTTTGTGTGAAATGGCAACCAAAATGAATTCCAATCAGAAGACAGGAAAGGATCAAAAATACATTGCTTGAAGGGGATTGTGGGATTTAGAATAGGCGAATATTATATCGGTCGCATGGAAACACAAGTAAGCTGCGTAACGCTTGAAAACAAAAATTAAAGACTTTCATTTAAAAAGGACTAATGTTCAGTTTCAAATGAAATACTCGAACTGCTGCGGTCTAGTTACTTACTGGTCAGAAAGATGTCACATGCTACCTTTTAAGAGTTAATGAATTGCATGTCAATGATGAAATTGAAAAGGTTAACAATGAAGACGAGTGTTCGAAATTATATGAATATATGAAATAATAAACGTCTCGCACTGCAAACCATTAGTTTAAGACTTCCTTAACAATCACAAAAAAAATGTATTTTAAGTTATTTAACCTGCTTAGAATGTAACACATTCAATTGCCTATAATGTACTCCTTTACATAATATAAATATTTTTTTCTAAAATAACATTTTATCCTTTACAGACTTAATATACCTATATCAAATGTGCACAACTTTGGTTTTTCCTACACTTACGTTGTTTAAATGTAAGTATAGGTAGGTATACGTTTACTCCTCATTCGTAGAAAAATCTTTGAGAAATAGCTTTTACAACAATCATTATTGTAAGTACCAGTTCTATTACATATACCTACATACATTACTTAAGATTAAAGCTATCCATTAGTGCAATGATGCGCTAGATTTTCACAACATCACATTTTATGCTCATAAAATTCAATATACACTTCTTACATGTAAATCGGCAGGCTCTGAATGGAACACAATTTCGCTAATTGGCCATTTTTTTTTTGCTCTGGCACAATCACAATTCCCAGTATGCACTTAAAGGCATCAACAGCCATTAAAATCTCGAATGGTGTACGGGAAGAAAATTGGCCAACTCCTAAAGAAATGAAATCCTTAATGGATATAAACCTGGCGCGAAAGAGTATCGTTAGTCCGTTTGCACTTGAGCACAGCCTGCTAGTTTTTCTGTGATTGATTTCCGTCTGCAATGTTGGATAACGCGCAAAAACCTTCATATATGCATATTTCACTGATTCAGAGATTCTGAGTCCCCCTTTTGAAAAAAAAAAAAAAAAAAATTAATGTATTGTTGCTGCTCGTCGGAAAAGATAATTTACCGTAATGGAGCTGCAAATAAAGGGGTTTGCATTAAGCTAAGTTACTTGTTGTTGTACATTAGGTACATTATGTTTCTATAAATTGTATTTTTTGTAAAAATGTTTTATGTTTGTTTAACGAGTACAAATGTGTACAATTTTGGTGTGATGGGTGTGTTATCTATGAGTAAGTGCTAAACATTTTTTCCAACACAAAAAATAAAGTTTCGAAAATAATCTTTTCAAATACAGGTATTTATTTACTGATGTTGGTATATGAATATGTATTTTACCAAATTAGTAAAGTACATACGTATACCTAGACCTACATACAGATGTCGTATGCTCCTATATATGTTTATAAGGTCGAAATAGGGAATTAATGTCGAATGTTAAAAAATGGAAGAAAAGAAAAAAAAACTTCAATCGATAAAGATTGGTAATAAAGTCGAACTTATATTTAACATCTAAAAATTTGAAAAAATTACCTCGCTTGGCCAGCTTCGTAGAAAGTATGCTGTTGAATCCTTTTAAAGAGATCGTAGTCCTGTGTATTGTTTTATAGCACGATATTTTCTCAGGTCCCTACAGTATTTGAACAGATTAAGGGTTTAGGGAATTATTAAATTATTTTCTCCTTTTAGTGCGTGGATAGAATAACTTAATAAGAAATGGGCGGCCCGGGTGGCACGGTGCGGATGTCGTGGGGGGCGAGGGCAGCGCAGGCGACGCGGGCGACACGACCGGCGCGCGCGGGTCATGTCGCCCGCGTCGCCTGCGCTGCCCTCGCCCCCCACGACATCCGCACCGTGCCACCCGGGCCGCCCATTTCTTATTAAATTATTCTGAATTAATTTATTCTTTAAAACCTTACACAGGGCGTCCAAATTTTTAGAGAGATTCAACAGCATACTTCTTACGAAGCTGGCTAAGCGAGGTAATTTCTTCAAATTTATAGATGTACTGTTGGAACAGGACTTCAGCAAAACGAGTACTCTTTTTGTACACCATTGTGCTCAGCCAGCAGGCATGAATTTAGTTTGCGGAAGAAGAAGAGAACAAAACAAAAATAACAAAAAAAACAAAGCAGCTACTCTTGAATAGCATTCCTGGATAGAAATAATTTAGAGAAATTGATAACTTTCAAAAGTTTATATATTTTATATATATATTTTATATATATATATATATATATATATATATATATATATATATATATATATATATATATTTATATATTTTAAATATCAAACCGTTTTGAGAGTTCGAGTAAATATTTTTGGCAAACTCTTTCAAAAAGTTGACAAAAAAAAAATAAAAAACAATAATATTCGAAAAATTAAACAGTTTATGAAATAAAAAATAGCCTTTAACCATCTCATAAACATAAAGAAAATTATAAAATTTGTTTCACGTAAATCTGTTAAATACTTTATGAGTTGTGCGCGAAGGAACAAAATTTTATAGGGCAATATTTTGCTTTGTGAGCATCTTTATCTCAAACTGATCGTAAATGCTCCAAAACAAAGGAAGGTTCACTGGTGGTTTTCCATTTTTTCTATTGACAGAAAACTCGTCAAAGCAGTCTATTATTGGCTTTGTTTTAGTAGGCATTTCGTGCTTTAATTTGTTTTTGTATCGATAATTCCTCTATAACGAACTACAAGTGACGACTGCCAATCAATCAATAAACTTATTAACTGATAACAAAATAATCGAATTCCAAAAACCTTTGATGAAATAACCAAGTTTTAAGTAATCCATAATAGTTGTAAAGGAAATGCGAAATAAGTAAAAAAACAAATTAAGAAATTCGAAGTAATCGTGAATCGAAATGGACTCAAAACTAAATACATACAAAAAATTAAAAACATTTTCGAAATAAACAAAAATAATTATAACAAAAACGAAACAAAAATCGACGAAATAAAAAACCCGAGTGCGTGTAACTCAGTACTCGTGGCAGAAGTGAAACTTCTTTGGCGATCTAAAAATCTCGATATGTATAGGGATATTAAGCTTATATGCGTAAGACGCAGTTATTTGTTCTATATCAAAATGATCAATGGATTGGGGTTGTAAACTTTAAAATTCAATAATAATTGTGAAAATTTAAAGTAAAAAAGGTGAACATTTAAAAGATATAAATCAGTTTTTTTTGTAGGTTTTCCGACCATTTCCAAAAATTCCTACACTCAAAATCTCTGCAGAATCAAAAATTTGCATATGACAACTTTTATTTGGTTTTATTTATTTTGCAACCATATATAATTCAAATTTTTTTTTAGCGGACTCTCCTGATTTAATTAAATTTTTTGAAACTAGCCTATTTTGAGATAAATTGTTTAAAATAATTTATATCTCCATACCAGTAGGAGACAGATAAAAATCTCAAACTAGTAAGATTCTTAGAATTTCATTATCTATGTGTCACAGACCACCTTTTGTGGAATGACCACATATTTGATGTCTTCAAAAACGCTGCTAAGTGTTTAGGTTTTCTCCGCAGATGCAAGAAATTTTTTCCCCCTTCTGATCTGGCTATGATCTACAAAGCCTTTATTCATCCAAAACTTGAGTATAATTCTCATGTCTGGGCAGGAGCTCCAAAAACTCACTTAAGTTTGTTGGACAGAATACAAAAGAGAGCTTTAAAAATGATAGGTGAAGGATCTATAACGGAAACAATTACATCTCTCGAACACTGCCGTAATGTTTCATGTCTTTCCCTATTTTACCGTTATTTTTATAAACAGTGTTCTAGTGAAATAGCCAGTTGCATTCCTCCCCCTAAACAATTCAACCGTAATACTCGCGCTTCTAGGAATGCCCACCAGTTTACCCTCGAGCCCAACTTCGGACGTACTGTTAAGTATAGAGATTCTTTCTTTAGTCGAACCACAAGAATGTGGAATACTTTATCTGGCTCTGTGTTTCCCTCTTATTACAGTATTCAGACATTCAAAACAAATGTTCATCGGTATCTCCTTTTTAACCTATTCCAATTTCATGAACGCTCGCACTGTGTGTAAATATTTTAAGGGTTATAATAATCCCTTTTGTGCGCGCAAAGTTTAAAAAAAAACATAGAAGGACATTTTCCCTTTTATCTGCTACAATAATATAGATTATCAAACAATCCAAACTTATTGCACTATTAAATATATTAGCCTATCAATACAAATTTTTATTTTTACCCACCTCCCACCACTTAGCTAATCAATGAAACAATGGGCACCCAATCTAATGCACTACCAGCACATTTGTAAGGTTTGATGAACACTGTTATTGTTTTAAATTAATTATTATTTTATGGAAAATTCAAAATAGCTACCTATGTTTTATTTGAATATTTGATGTTAATATACATATGTATGTATGCCCATATCGTCTCAACTTCATTGTTTACAAAAAAAAAAAGTGTTATCAGCAGGAATCGAACCCCGAACCTTTGTTCGATCCTGATGCATCGATCAGCATTTTAAAATCCATAGTAAAATGACGATACAAAATCACAAAGAAATGAAGAAATCGATAAAAATAGTTTTTTTTTCAATCAGGAAATCGACAACCGCAATCTTAAACTTTAAAGTTCTTAAACAAAAAGATTTACGACAAAATGTTAATTGACAATTGACTATAATCAAGCCTAAAAATTTGGTTAAAGCTCAAAAGTTTAATGCAAATAGTTAATAGCAATAGTTAGTTAGTGAGCGTGGACGGGACAGAGTATACAAAAAAGCAGTTCAAATCCTTGGAACCCGCGAAGCAAAGCGGGCTACCTAAGGAAGTGTTGTACAAAAAAAAACTTGTCAAAAGCCCGAAATGAATTATGAAAGAAAATATTGTGACCTTTTACCAATGCCACTTACAAATTTTGAGTTTACCTTTATAATTCTATTATTTCCTTATTTCGGAGTTTTACAGTAACAGAATTGTATCAGTATACAGTTAAGCTCTTAAATTTGATTTAAATTTAAAGATCTCGATTCGATTAAAACCTAAAACAACGTTGGTCATTTTTAAAAAGAATTTACTTTTTATCTTAAGGCTTCCACACGAATATTTAATGCTTTATATAAAGTTGGGTGTCATTGTATAAGAAACTTTATGGTTTTTGTACAAAGTATAATCTTGACAGCAAAAATATTCTAAGAAAAAGGTTCGCGGAAAACTTGCAAAAATTGTAAGTTGAAAAAGAAAAAAAAAAAAATTATTCATATACATCCCTTTTATAGGGAATAAAAGCAAACTGAACGAGGAAGAAAGAAAAACCTCGACGCCAAATGCAAAGAGGGGAAATATCGAAAACTTTCGAACGAGTATAAAGGCAAAACTTATAACGAGAAAACTTTCCCACTCGGTGTACACGCGATAAAGGAAACATAGAAAAGCAAAAGAATCCGAAAGAGCTAAAAATTATTCACGCACGAATGGTGTCATCTAATTATGAATACCTACAATCAGAATAAATGACGGGAAGAAAAATGATGCCATCTAGTTTATACCCACACTGCATATTACTTACACCTTTTAAAATGCAAAATGAATAAACGAAAATATAAGTTTTTCGAAATATTTGTTCAAAATAAAGTAGATGGCACTTCTAAGCAAATAAACAAATGTAATAAGAGTTTTAAAGTTGTTTAAAATTAAATCTTTTATTTACCAAGTACCAAGTTAAAAAATACAATGCTATAGACGTATATTTTCGAAAATAGAAATAAAACAAACAAATTATTAAAAAACAATTTAAATACTAGGTAGATTTAAAAGATATGATTGCAAAACAAAAATCATGAAACAAGTTGTAGTAACTGGCGTAGTTCTTGGAAAAAAATTAAAAAATTGGTAAAAGTAAAAATATATAACAGTTTTAAGTATCAAAGTAAATTACCAATTTTGTTAAAGCATCCATTTTTGAATGTTACATTAAAGAAATTAGTGCAAAATTTAAGTCGATTTAATATGATGTAAAATCATCTTTACTATGATACAAGATTAAAAATGATATTTTACTAATTTTTAACGATTTTAGCATCGTACTATCTCCTAACATACACGTCTCCAAGCCTACACAACAAAAATACCAACTTGGAGAAAATACAGCATGACCAACTTAGCTGGTACTGTCATGTACAAAGAAGGTGCCATGAGAACCCAGTCCAAAAGGCAATAGCACTAGACGTTCCAACACTACCGCAGAAGAAAGGCAGGCGCAAAAACTCCTGGATGAAACAAATGCAACGACACCTGCATTTAGTTGGCCTCAGACATGGAACAATCCAAAACCGGGAGGCCTGTCGACGTTTCCTGAGGTCAACCCGGCGAACCCCACAAGTGGAACCTTAGGCGAAGCAGTTGAGTGGGAGAGTTGAGGTCCCCCTCGAGATCATGACAATCGCCGGTAAAATGTAAGATCTTGGCTAAAAATCTTGATTTGGGCTTGCTATAGTTATATTTTCCCTTTGCTAAAAACCGTTTTTAAGATTTTAATTTTAGTTTGTCGCTTTTCTTATGCAAAACAGCTTTTCTAATTGGACCCACCAATTAATTTTTCCCGAGTACGGAATATTGGAAATTTATTTAAGGCTCCATACGCAAATTAATTTCTCAGGTATATCATTTTGTTTTGTAGTCTGTAATATCTTATACTGCACAATTAAGAAAAAGTTCAAGGCGGGATTCAGTCAAGTTTTCCTACCTGATCAACTCTCTCCTGCGACTCATTTTCTCTTGATTCCCCGCATATGAAACACAAGTGTTCATTGTCGAATCCTAATTCCTAATCCAATGGCTCTTCCAATGCTCCTCCAATGTTCCAATTCCAATCCAATGATGTTGATGATTCTGGTGACAACGTGCGTCTGTCAGTCGCACGATACCGAAAATCGACGTACATAAGTCAGATAATTTTGTCCAGCATGCCATATGGATGTCTGTGCTACTTACATTTCGTAGCATTTCATCATACTGTTTCAGCCCTTGGCTAATGCTGGCTGATAAAGAGTTTGTATGCTTTTTTAGCAATCTTGCCAAATTCTAACGGTTCCCAGCAAATAAAACACGTGTTCATTTTTGTCACTGTTCACTTATTTTAACTTCACTGAATAACGCTTGGAGCTTTTTTCTTAATTGTGCAGTATAATATTAAAAACTCCAAAACAAAATGATATACCTGAGAAGATAAAAAAATATAAATCGGGTGGCACAACGGCTCATGAAGAACCAGGGCCTAGTGACTAACAACTCGCAACCATTCCTGTGTGCGCCTTTCGATAGGAATGGAAGGGACCTACAATTTTATGCCGAATCCGAACGGCTAGACGAGAAGCACTTATTTGTGACAAGTGATACTCTTGGAGGATTTGTCAATTCCTCGCAAGAGGCAGTAGCCCTGAAAAAAATCTTTTTAGTGTTTAGGTGGACGAGGCTGGGAAGCGATCCCAGACCTTTTTTTTCATTTATTTCCATTTTGAATAGTTAATTGTATTACACTATTATGAACGGCATAAAATTATAGGTCCCTTCCATTCCTGTCGACAGGCACACACAGTAATGGTTGCGAGTTGTTAGTCACAAGGTCCTGGTTCTTCACGAGCCGTTGTGCCACCCAATTTTTTTTTTTATAACTATAGCGAGCCCAAATCAAAATTTTCAGCCAAGATCTCAGACTTAAAAAAATTAGTCCTGGTATAAAACATTTTTTTGAATAGAAAAATATTCATAACTTTTTTATTTATTGAAATGCAAAAAAAAAATTGTACAACAAAATTGTTAGAAATTTGAAGCCCAAAAAACTTGCGGTAGAAAGTTTTTCAAATTTTTGATTGAAAATGGCCCAAATTTTGGAAAATACTAAATTTTGTTTTTTTGTTGGCCTGTAACTTTTTAAATATTATCAATAGGTAATAAAAAATTGTTAATCACATATGAAATAGGAAATTTTATTCTTCGCATTTTATGTCTTACAATTTTTTTTGTAGGACTTATATGAACCGAGATATTTAGTAAACCGTAAAATCCAAGATGGCGTCAAAACGGTTAATGTTACGAATGCGAAAAATGAGATTTATCATATTCGATCAACTTTCTATCGAATAAAAACAAAAATTGGGGGTGGTACAAACTGCTGGGTCTCCCATACAAAATTTAATAATTGCACTGGACTAATTATAGGATGCTTAAAATTTTGCGCGTAGTTCAAGAGAAATAAAAGGCTAAAGTACCTGAGCATATTTAAAAATTAGAAAAAAATCCAAATGAATTAATTCTTTATTTAACATAGATTTATTTATGTTGGTTTTTAAAGAAAATTATAAAATAAAAATCAACTAAAAAAATTAAGAACAAGTGCATGATGCCTTTATTAACCCGATTCGATTAAGTATATTATTATTTAACCATTCGTTTTCCAAAACTGCGATTTTCTGTTTTTGTATTGAAGTTCATAGGTATATGAACTTCTTGACTATCTACTCGCAACACGTTGGACCTTCGCAATTTTCACCAATATACACAAAGAGACAAATTTTATTTAGGTAGAATATAACAAGAAATTTCATAAACCGCGTAACCATTCAAGATATATAGGTATATATTTGTTGCTGACAGTGAATAACTCAGCCAGTTTTCATTTTTTTAAATCAAATACTCTTTTGTAGCTTTACGTAATTTTCATTATTTTTCACTTTAAATTATTTATTGTTATTGTTGATTTGAAGCTGAAAACAAGTCGATTAAAAGACTTTTTTAATTTTTAGGTAACTTATTTTTCTTATTAATTTTCTTGTATTAGTTCTAATTTATTTATTTTCTTCAATAAAAGTTTATATTCACACCATTGAAGTGAATTTTACTAATTTAATCGTCTGCTCGACTTCCGTCGTCAGCATATTTGTTGGTGATGGTATAGCTTTATCCAAAAATCAATATTAACTTTATATTGGTTTTTCAAAAACATATACAACTTATCATATTGAATGAATGTCAAACCAACCACGAAAAGCCCCACTAAAGCACTGATTTTCACCCTTGATTTATAATCAATAATCATCATCACCATTAAGGGCATTGGTTACATTATAGCTCTCATATCGTAGTCAATGAAGCTCGTAATAATTTCCTTATAAATAACTTTCCAATAAAATAAATCATTCGATCATTGCAGTATTTGTTTTGTTTGCATGGGGCAAAATATTCACATTCCAATTGGCAAATTATAAGGTCTTCCCGATACGGAAGAGAGTTTCCGGAGAGGAACTGACTCATTAAAGAAAATTATTGAATTCCACCCCTTGAATTTGACGAAAATAATGATTCTTTTTATGTACTTATTGAACAACGCTTTTTAGTATTTAATGTTTTTTAAAATAGAATATTTATTGAGACGTTAAATAACCAACATCCCAATCAAACACAAGTTTATAAGACATTAATTGGAACTATAAAACAATTAAAATGTTCGAAAATTATACCGAAAATTATAGTGCCAAATCACTGTCAAAAATAAAAAATATTCAAAGAATTATACATATTTTTATTTGGTATTCATTTAGAATATGGGTAAAGCGTGAAATTACCATATCTATCCATTTCCCTAGCGCTTTCCAGCGCAGAGAAATGAATTCCCGGGAACTAATTTCCCTGATAAGAGTTTAAGTGTTGACTAAAAGTGAGAAAAAAAACACTTTTTTGAAGTGAAATAAGTTCTCAAAGACCATGAAAACTTATGTGACCTTAAGAAATAACTGCAGACATTTTGAAAGAATTCGTAAATGTTAGGCGAAATGTGAAGAATCACTGGGTTGGGTATGTTTTAGCCTTAAAAAAAAACTTTGTCTTTTTTGTTAAGAACACCTACATTTAAATGTACATTGTGTATTTAACTCAAAAACATTTTCTAAAACACTTATTTAAACCACCTCTGATGGTTTTTAGCATTTTACAAAAAAAAAATACAAAAACTCTGATACAATTTTTTCTTAATTGTGAGATTTTATGCAAAAATTATTCTTTCAGTTCGAAGTAAACAAATGTGGATATTTCGCTTCAAAAAAGCTATGCATGTTGTAATTTGTATCTACTGTTGTTTTAAAATATACAGTGGTGGCGGCCTAATTAAGAACGATATTTTTATAAAATTTAAAAATGCATAACTTTCGTTTGGGAAATCTGTTGAGGTTGAGAAGTGGTTTTATTAATAGGAACAGCTCATGAACTACGGTACACTTTGAGTAATGTTTAAAAAGCATGAGAATATTGGTAGGAAAAAATAAACATTAATTTAACTCTTATTTCGTCTGGCAACATAATTAAGAACAGAAACAAAAGGTTGTCATAACATTGAAAAATCTTTGAAATTTCAATAATTTGTTAATGTGAATATATTGTAGGAAAACCTTATTTTTTTATAATTTCAGACAAAATTCCTTGCATATTTTGGGGTAAGGCATGGAATCTTGATAGTGGTGTACTCTATCAGATCAATATTTAGAACATTCTGATCAAAATTGTTTTTTTTTTTACTTTAACCATCCCTTGATGTCTCCTCACAATTTCTCGATAGAATTTAGGCGAGAGCTTTGGACGGTCTAATCTAAGAAATGACTTCTTGAATACGCAAACATCTTCTTAGAAATCCGTTGTGGACTTTTTGGATCATTATCGGCCTTAAAAACATATGGGCATGATTTCAAATGAATAAGACATGTTCCTCAATGTCTTTATAAATTTTCTGGTCAATTCGAACATTTTTTTCTAACTTACCGACCATACTATGATTAGATTTAAGCCAACAACTTACTAAAGGAGTTTCAAGTTGGTTTTCGATCCAGATTTTCCACTATTGACCACATATTTACGTTAAACAGCATTGCAAAGACTTTCTATGCTTTCTTTATAGATTTCAAGGCAGTCTTCGATTCAATAGGTAGGGTTGCCTTACTATACAAGCTTTACAATCTGGGATTGTCATCGAATTTTGGAGCGTTGATCAAAAGTCTTTATGATAACACAATGGCGGCAGTGTGGGATGGAGAAGAACTTTCGGAGTGGTCTCAAACTTGTTCCGACGTAAAAGAGGCATGTTCGTTAAGCCCCATTTTGTTTGCACTCTTCATTGAGGATCTCGACGATTGTTTGTGACAGGAGGAGTTGAAAATGCGGGTATGCTAATCAAGGCGCTTATGTTCGCGGATGATGTGGTGCTACTGGCGAGCTCACCGGAGGCCTAACAGTTAGTGATCAACCGACTATAAGATTACACAAATCTTTGGAGCCTTAATAATAACTTGGAAAAGTCGAAAATTAAGAGCTTTAAAGACGGAGGTGGCAAAAATTGTCGAAACGAACAGTGGAAATACAGAAATGAACGAATCGAAGTAGTTAAATATCTTGGGGTTTATATAACAAAAAACCTTAATATGGAGCGCCATCTCAAAGAAAAACTTAGTAAATCCAAAACTGCCATCAACTCAGGATGGAAAAACTGTTTCGACAATAGATATTTATCGCAAAGCAGTAAATATAGGGTATTTGAAGCGGTATCTGAAGCCATTATGTTCTCTGCTGCACAAGATTGGGGAAGTAAACAGTATGAGTGTGTAGAAAAACTGCTAAGATTTTATCTCAAGCGAATTTTTCGTCTTCCACCAAACACGCCGAACTACATGCTTATATTGGAAACTGGACTTTCACCACGAAGCTATTTGCCAATCATATGTAGTCTACTTCCCACACCTCAATATACACAAGGGGACTTGGCGGTCGCGTGATCAAGTAACCGTCAACCAAATCGACCACGTTGCGATAGACGCGAGACATGCTTCCAGTATCTTGGACGTCCGAACGTTCCGAGGGGCCAACATTGACTCGGATCACTACCTGGTGGTAGCTAGACTACGTATGCGGATATCCATGACGCGACAACGCAGAGCAGATGCTGTGAAAAGATTCGATGTCGAGAAGGTTAAATCGCAAGAAACTGCCAGAACTTTTGCAGACCACGTAACTCTTAATCTCTCAGGAGGTCCGCCACCAGCATCAAGTGCAGAGGACCAGTGGGAACACTGTCAACAAGCCATCAGAAGTGCCGCCTCTGATGTGCTGGGTTTCACTAGGCGAATACAACAAAACCCCTGGTTCGATGAAAAGTGCCGGCTAGCGCATGCAGCTAAGGACGAGGCCTACCAGGCAATGTTGCAGACTTGAACAAGAGCTGCTGAGAGAGTGGCCCGGGAGCTCTACGGGCTGAAACGAAAAGAGGAACGCCGACTTCTCAGGAGGAAAAAGAGAGGGCACGAGAAGCGGGCGGTAGAGTCTATTGAGGGTTGTGTAAGTATGTAGTCTTTGAAATTAGGGAGAAAGGGAAGGTATATTTCATTTCTTGGGAAGATGTCCAATGCTTTGGGAAACAAGAAGAGATGTTTTTGGATCCGATGTTTTGAATGGTGTACAAATGATTTTATTCCTCGATGAGGCTTATGTAAGCAAAATGTTTAGGTACTGCAAAATATCGTTACGCTATCGCCAAAACTTCATGAACGAAAATTAAAAAAAAAAATAATTTAAACTCAACATAAACAGGGTGTCCAGTAAATAATGGATAACCTTAGAATGCCTCATAGTAGACTTTATGACCGCCCTGAAAACTAATAAAAAAAAGTCTATCCCAACCACAAGAAAAGATATGTGCATTTTTTTGTTCAGTGCATTATTTTTTGCGTTATTTTACGTTTTTGAATACCACGACTACGAGTGAATGTATTCTACCATGTTTTTCCGAAGCAATATTTAACATTGTTTGCGCCAAAACATAAGAAGACAAAAATTATAATAACTGTTGGAATTCTTAGAGAAAAAAATTATTGAACTTTGATTTTCGATGCAAAATTTAAAAGAAAATAATTTCTGAAAAATTTAAATCATCTCTGGTATGAAAAAATGCCTGAATACTTAAGTGGCCAACTATTTTTAAAATATGCGTGTCGAATGCGGATTTCAAAATGGTATAGTTTATTATTGTGTCTAGAACCAATAGCAAGTTAATGGTTAAAATCTGCAATACTAGAGCCAATTTAGCAAAAACAAAAGTTTTCAAAACTAGCACAGTAAACGTGAAAATAATAATATGCGTTGAACAAAGTAGATTTTTGATTGATTGCCTGTCTTTTTAATGCTGTCCTAATGATAAATTTAAGCTTTTAACTTCAAGGGCCGAATGCAACATTACCAAAAATGTTAACAAAGTGCAAAAAAACGGGTACATTTTCGAGCTTGTTTCAAATTATACATCTTCCATTGGCCGTAGTAGGCCATAGCGTAATGGTGAGAGCGTTCGACTGTCACGCTGGAGGTCTGGGATCGCTTCCCAGCCTCGTCCACCTAAAAAACTGAAAAGTTTTTTTTCAGTGCTACTGCCTCTTGCGAGGAATTGACAAATCCTCCAAGAGTATCACTTGTCACGAATAGGTGCGTCTCGTCTAGCCGTTCGGATTCGGCATACAATTGTAGGTCCCTTCCATTCCTGTCGAAAGGTTCACACAGGAATGGTTGCGAGTTGTGAGTCACTAGGCCCTGGTTCTTCATGAGCCGTTGTGCCACCCGATTTATTTTTATTCTTCCATTGGCCTTTTAAAAAAAACATCAAATATTTTGGTAGTAGTTATTACCAAATTAATTTTCTTATAGGTAAGAGTTGCATTAAAAAAATCGAATACAGAAAGCCGATCAGCTTCTCAGAGGAGGTATGCAATCTTGTGCAAGCCGCTGCATTACAAATATGCCAGATATACAGGCAAATGGACATGAGGTCTGGGGCCAATTTTATGGCCACCCCGTTCACCAGACCTAAATCAACTTGATTTTTCTATTGGGGCTGCATTAAGAAAATCGTGTACAGCAAGCCCATCAGGTCCTTAGAGGAGATGAGAAATCTTGGGGAGGCAGCTGCATTACAAGATTCTGAGCAAAAATTTACAAGATTATCATAAGATTTTCATTTATTCGGAGGTGCAGCAGACCCTGTATTAGAATGGGTGGAAAACAGTTTGAGCATTTGCTTTAATTTAATTTGTTAGGGCCCAATAGACCAGGTATAATTCAAAACAAGCTTGAAAATGTAGCCGTTTTTTGCACTTTGTTGACAATTTTGGTAATGTTGCAATCGGCCTTAGAAGTTAAAAGCAAGGATAATATCATAAAAACAGGCAATCAATCAAAAATCTACCATGTTGGACGCGTGATATTATTTTCACGTTTAATTTGCTAATTTTTAAAACATTTGTTTTTGCTAAATTAACTCTCTTGTTGTTGATTTTTACCAATAACTTCCTATTGGTTCAAGATACAATAATAAATTATACCATTTTGAAATCCGCATTTATCGCTTTAACTTTTAACTTTTTCAAAAATTATTTTCCTTCACATTTTGCATCGAAAATCAAATTTAAATAATTTTTTTCTCTAAGAATTCCAACAGTTAATATAATTTTTGTTTTCTTATGTTTTGGCACAAACAATTTTTAATATTGCTACGAAAAAAAAAACCGTAGAATTCATTCACTTGTAGTCGTGGTATTCAAAAACGTAAAGTAACGCAAAAATTAATGCACTGAAAAAAAAATATGCACATATCTTTTCTTGTGGTTGGGATAGACTTTTTTTATTAGTTTTCAGGACGGTCATAAAGTCTACTATGAGGCATTCCAAGGTTATCCATTATTTACTGGACACCCTGTATGTATGTATTTTAATTAAAAAAGATTAAACTTGTAAAATAAAAACAAAAAACTTTATCTTACTTATTTCTAACTTGTATGTAAATCATAATTGTTAAATTCAAAAGTCAATCAGGCAGACGGCAAAAGCCATGCAAAAATGATTTTTTAAAACAAAATATTGTATCTTATGGTTGTGAATAAAATCTTATCTATCTATCTATCTATGCCAATTCAATGCACCCCAAATTAAATTAAGTTTTATCCTTTACTCTGTACCGTCTTAAGAGTGTATTTTTGATTCAATTTCTTGTTCTAAGGGCTTCTAACATCAAATTTACTTTCTGACCTACAAAATAAGAAATCCTCAGAACAAGAAATTTCACGCACTTCTTCTCAAACAAAAGTTATGCATTTAAAAATTTTATAAAAATATTGGTCCACACCTGTATGTTGTTTCCATTCTAAGTAAATTTTGTATAAAATTGTCCTGCCAACTAAACCGGTGGAAATATCTACCATTTTTTTTTTTCTCCCCTCGATCAAGATTTTCGTGCATCATATGCGAATCACTGTACCTATAGCATTTATAATAATATTTTTTTTGAAGAAAACAAAAATATTTCATTTAAAATAATTAATATGAAACTGTAGGTACCCATACACTATATTATAGGTTTATATTATTTACTTAATTTTTTCCAACGATTGCATCTTCAATTTCTAATATTCTCTTTTGTATGTAGTGGACAAAAAATGTGATGCTCCCAGAAGACACATTTCCAATTTATTTTTCAATGTGCCATAAGAGGATTACAAATAAATTAAAAAAAAGAAGAATATAAAGATAGAAAGATCCCCTTATGTGTCTATATTCAATGTGACATTTGTTCACTCACTCCTCTGCTGTTAAAGGTACTATATACAGCGTCCTGTAATGATAGAAATAGCTTTTTAACTTGGCTTGCGAGCATAGGCCTCTGACAGCGTTTCTTTCTCTTTTTTTTATAAGTATGAAGCCCTATTTAAGTCCCAGTTAAATATACCTTATGTGGTGTCCTTTGAAGTTGATCAATCTCCAAGGATATATAAAATAATGACAAATTTTGGAGAGTAAATGTAAGAAGTAAAACTGTGAAATGAGAAATGAGCGTCTACCACAAAGAAAACCAATCAGAATTTATAAGGCTTCTTAGGTAAGACCCTTTATGTTTTTTCCTGATGTTTTTGAACAACTCAAATATAAAAATTGAACAATGTGGTTTTCACTTGCAATTTTGTTTAACTAATGTATTTTATAGACCCACGATATGGCGATGCTGGGTTGTTTTTCTTTTTATGCATAAAAGCGTCAGGTGGTGAAAAACTACAACCACCATTAACTCAGATCTCAAAACTGATAACAAACTTATACAATAAATTTAGCTTACTGATTATTAAAAAAACGTAGCTAAATCTGGAAAACAGTTGTCAAGTGTTCACGAATTTTTCCTTTGCCTATAGCAAAAAATCATTCCACTCTCAAATTTTATCAGACAAATCTGGTTTGTAAACAATGTAAGTTCTCAAAAACACTCAAGCATTTGATTTCTCGTAACAAAAGTCCTCATTAATACTACTTATAAGCGAGTATGGAATACACACTAGTCCTTTTTCAAGTACACCAGCAGCAGTACTTGATCAACGTATAGGTAGGTACCGTTCTATGGATATTATATGTGTGTATACTTTGTTATTGTGGGTTCGATTTAATGTAAGCAGTGCTGACTGTGGACTGGTGACTTTGTTTGGGAGGGGGAGAGGAACGACTGCGACAGTGACTAAATTGAAACCTTTTCTGAGTTGTCATTGTCAATGAAATAGTCAGAAGTACCCTTTAAGCAATCAAAGATTTAGTAAGCACAGTTGGTGAAGATTTTTTGTCGATTACTATCAAAACAAATTTTTTTTTTTCTTAGAAAATGTTACACATTTAATTTAGGTATACATATATACGTCCAATGATTATATAAGACTTAAGGATTCAAAATAAAACCGATATGACACTTACAGAAACAAAATAAGATTATTTAGTTACGGTTGTTATTGATGCTACCGATTGGGTATATAGTTTAATTTATGTAACTTTTTACTTGCTATACTCATGATTATTAACATAATGAAGATATATCCAAATAAAATATTACCCCGCGCAGCGCATTATTTTCATCTCTTTTTTGTTATTGTTTTCATGTAAGAATTAGACATGCTTTTGAAGAAAACACAGCTGTTATTGTAGAAAGTCATACCTACCTAAATATTTCTTAAATTATGTTTTTTAGTGAACAGTTTTTAAAATCAATTTTAAAACTAGAAAGCTATTTTTATTTTCAAAATATTCAATGCCCTTATTAATTTTAAGCCGAATGCTGAAAACCGTGTTGTCTTCTCCTTATGTGTTTAAGTTCTTTGGATTAGATAGAAAAATTGAAAATGTATGAAAACTACTTTTTGGATATTTGATTCATATCGAATATAAAAAATTCAATTTCCTTATAACCTGCCTCGGTGCCGTGACATTCTGCCATGCGTCATATGACCATATTCCGAAATATGGCCATATGACACATTGTGCGAGTGTCAAATAGCCATATTCAAAAACATGACCATTTGACGCTTTTTCAAAGTGTCATATGGCCATATTTCTGTGTGACTTTTGGGCATATGGTTTAATGCTCGAATAGCCACTTATGTGGGTCAAAACTCAATAAATAATTTGTAGAGCTTTGGCCCACCCTGATATGCCAAATGGAAATTTTATGTAAATTATTTTATAAAACATTCTTTAAGAACAAAATTAAAATATTTCAAAATAACTTTTTAAAAACGTACACAAGTATTTTTTAAAAATTCGCGCGAATTTTTTAAAAATACCTGTATACGTTTTCAAAAAGTTGTTTTGAAAAATTTTAATTTTGTTTTTGAAATTTGATGTTAAGGTTAAGGTTAAGGTTAAGGTTAAGGTTATTGAACAAAATAATATTTACAATTTGACTTATAATAGTTAGATACGATGATATTATACATTTATTGGCACATAGGGGGCCTAATTTTATACTTTCTCTTAATTCTAAAGGATTATAAATATAAAATACATGTCAAAAAATTAATTGTAAAAGTCGGTTGACTTTATCGTTCTCGGGGTGTTCCGTCCTGGTTGTCAAGTTGTGGTTTAGGTTGGGGGATTGGTTGGCATTTAGCCTCGGTGATATGCTGACCCTGTGTCAGCGTAGGACGAAACTGTTTGCTCGTTGTCCGTGATGATGTTGTCGTCCAGGATGTCCATCGTGCTGAGATATCTCGGCTCAGGATGTCGTTGCTGAGTGGCCATTCTTCTCATCAGTTGATTTGAGTGACTGTTGGTGAGTCCTACTAGCTTCTTTGCTTGAAGCAGTAGGTACCTGTCCAGGGGGATGATGCTCGCCTCTTTGTAAAGACGCTCGTTGCCGTGATGTCTCATTCGCTGCCGGTCGAAATGTAGTCCGGTACAAATCCTTAGTAGCTTTCTTTCCAACGTTTGAAGTTCCTTCATGGCCGTCTTCGAGATGGAGAACCAGGCTGGGAAGGAATAGCTGATTACAGGCCGCAGGAGTTGCTTGTACATAAGTATCTTGGTCTTCTGACTTAGTCCGTTTCTGCGTCTCATCAATGGGTGGAGTCGGTGGAAGGCCCAGTTGGCTTTTTTGAGCACGTTTCGTGAGTGTGGGTTGAACCTTAACAACTCGTTGAAGTGGATGCCTAGGTACTTCACGTTCTTTTTGGCTGCTATTGTAGATCCGTCCGAAAGTTTCAGAACCAGATTTCTGCAGTTGGCTGCGCTGCAACTACCTCTACTGGGTCTCCGGAAGCACACAAGCTCCGATTTGGAGGTGTTTATCCCGATGCCCCATTTCCTGTAGAAGGCGTAGAGTCTGTTGACGTGGTGCTCCACTTTGCGTAAGGCTACCAGAGGATACATCGAGGTGGCATACGTAAGGGAGTCATCAGCATACAGGAGATTTTCGCATCCAGATGGCACAGGCTGGTCAGATGTCATCAGGCTGTAGAGGAAGGGGCCTAGCTTTGAGCCTTGGGCAACTCCGGCTTTGAATTTGATGTTAAGTAATTTTTAAAATGTTCAGGAGAATATCTTAAAAACTAAACTAAACAACTTTTTGAAATCGTTTACAAGTTTTTTGTTTAAATTCGCGCGTACTTCTGGCAAAAGAATAATTAGAAAGTGACATATGGCCATAATGGCCATATGACACTTTGTAAAAGTGACAAATGGCCAAATGTTGAAATATGGCCATTTGACGCTTTCACAATGTGTCACATGGCCATATTTCAAAACATGGCCATATGACACATGGTCAAATGTGACGGCACCCCCTGCCTCACCTCTCCCTCATATCAATTGGCCATAATATTTTAACTTTAGGTACCTACTTAATCACGTCTTCTGAAAAAAAAGGCATTGAGAATATCCATTAATTATGTAAACATTTTGTAATGCTTTATCTGCACAGTTTCCCAAAACAAAACATCCATTGAGGATATAGCTAGAAAAGAACTTCAAAATTCATTAATTTCTTATTTGCAGCTACTGCGTAATGACTTGCTACCACATAATAAGCGCATAAAACTATTTACTATAAACATTTATTTTATTTGAGTCAATTTTGTTTGTATATTCCCTAAAAGTCATCGTCTTGTGAACTTCTTTTTATTTAACACTAAATCGATATTTAAAATAGCGAACAAAATTATTTTTCGTGTTGAATATTCCGAAAATACTTTTATTATAGCTACTCCTATATAAAAGCAAGATGCTATTATGTGAAGACCTGCGCTCCTTATGCGCTCTTTTTATATATATATTTATTTTAAATAAAGAAGTTTTTAATAATAATAATAATAAACCTGCGCTCCTTTGTTACATAACATTGAAATATGTAATACACTTTAAAACCATCTTCTTAAATAAAAAAAAAAAACTTCCTGTGCATTTATTTTTTCTCTCTAAAAATAAAATAAGTAGGTAGGTACTGAGTTAACGACAAATTAGATTTTGCGCTTCTATCTTTTCGTGTATCTTTTATATAAAAAAACGATTTGGACATCAACATCACCAAATCTTTTAATTTATCTCGGCGTTTCCCCCCAAAAAGGAAAAGATTTCTTTTTGCTAACGTAGATACTTAACTCCTGTCGCGACCTTCGTGATTAGGGAAGGAAATTGTTTTCTCGGTGTGATAACATGAAATGATGGCGGCGCGGCCTTGTATAATTCGTCGCATTACTTATGCAAAACAAACAAAGATAAGATTTACGAAAAAAGGTTGCCTGAGGAAGACAGTCATTTGTTTACTTACGTCCAGTTTCATCCTATGGTAGGTATCTAAAAATATAAAGCTTTAATTTAGATAAATCTTAATATAAACCTGAATTTAAATTTTATGTCAAAACTTGGTCGGTTCTTAAACCTTAATTTTATTCAAAAGATGAAGGAATAATTTGAAAGAGGTTGGAACATTCTCCTGAATATGTGTTTGTTTTATCAATGCATTGGGATATTGACTCAAAAAAAGAATTATTATTTGAACCTATAGAATCCTTTATTAAATTCTTTTAAAATCTTATCCAATTCTCCTAACCTCGCCCTTTTTTTTATAAGATGAAAACCCATATTTAAATATTGTCCGCTTAGTATTTAACTTATAAAAACCATACATTTATGTACATACAGTGCTGCCAAAAACATTCCGGATTTTTCCTCAGTATAATGTTTTTCTTAATATCAAGTAGAAAACTAATAACTTTCCATAGGTTTTCCATAATTTGTAAAGGGTATGAGGCAATTTAATAATAACCTTAAAAATATAATGCTACGATGACAAGAACAATAAAAAAAAAATATTTTATAAAGTTATTCAATTACATGCCTGTGCAAAACTAACCGGATTGCAGGGAGATTGCGAGTCTTCATGTTAAAGTAACGGTTTTTGTCGAGTCTTTTGACCCACGCCGTAGATTAAACAGACTTTACAAGTTGAGAGCTGTGTTAGTTGAAAATATATAGTGCAGAAAATGGCTAAAACACGTTATAGCAACGCGATTCGATACAAGGTAATATAAAAGTTCCAAGCCGGTACAAAACAAAATTTAATATCTGAAATATTGCAAATTCCAACGTCAACGGTTTGTGACATCATTACAAAATTTAGAAGCGGGAAATCAGTAGAAGCAGATCATTTTGGTGGACGCCCTCGCAAAACAACTGTTCAAACTGATAGGCGCATAAAGAATTTTGTGCTTAAAGACTCTTTGCAACTTCAAAGATAATTTGTGATGAACTAAATCTACCTATAGGGCCAAGTACGGTAAGGAAGCGTTTAAGAGATTTCGGTCTTTTTGCATTTCGACCAGCGAAGAAACCTCTTCTTACTGCTAAACATCGTAGAAAAAGGTAAGCCATGAAAGGTGTTTTGAAAAGACTTTAAATTCCTAATCAAAATATTTAACTCAGGGTTGAATTTGCAAAAAATCATCTTAACTGGTCTTTAAGCAAATGGAGGAGCGTGTTTTTCAGTGATGAAAGCAAATTCAACTTGTTTTACTCCGATGGTGCAAGGACAGTAAGGCGCTCAAAAGGTACGCGATTAAAGCCTGCAAATGTACTCCCTACAGTTAATCACGGTGGAGCCTCGGTGATGGTTTGGGGCTGTTTTTCAGGCGCAGGCTGCGGTCCAATACACCAAATCACAGGAATTATGGACCGTTTTCAATATAAGGACATTTTGGAGTCAGTGATGCTTCCGTATGCAGAGAAAGAAATGCCTTTGCGTTGGGTTTTTCAGCAGGATAATGACCCCAAACATTCTTCAAAGCTGCTAAAAGAGTGGTTTGCGACTAAAAATATTCGTGTTTTAGAATGGCCGTCTCAATCACCCGATCTAAACACAATTGAAAACTTGGGCCATTTTAAAAAGGCGTGTTGGGAAAAAAAAGCACACGTCAACAACTTTTCTTTTTGCAGTCTTGAAAAATGAATGGGAGAATATTCCTGCTTCTATTTTCGAAAATTTAATTCAGTCAATGCCTCGTCGATGTCGAGCTGTGATAAAAAATAGGGGTTACTGGACAAAATATTTTTGACTATTATCGTTTTTGTTCGTTTTAATGGATAATTTACCATGTTTTTTTGTTTAAAATGATACAATTGTTTAATAAAAATGGCGAAAAAATACAAACATTTGATTTGTTCATTTTTATCTCACAAACCAACACTCAATGCAGTTGACCAACAAAACCGGTATGTTTTTGACAACACTGTACATCAACAAGTAGGTATCTTTATAATATAAATTTGACAATAAATTAAAATCGCTAAAATAAACATCACTTTATAATTTATAAGGGTTACGAAATACACCCATCAGCGGAAGGTTTTCAAATGGTGCGCAATGCTTCCTTCCCAAGATAGATTACATTTCCTGATCATGAAGCAAAAAAATGTCAGGCTGAATTGAATTTATGAGATGCAATAAAATAAAAGTTTGCAATAAAATTCTTACATCCTTTAAGGCAATATATAAAAACCTTTTTATATTGTCCGGTGGCGTAATTTGAAACGTCCGCTCTCACGCTAAGGCTGACCAGACCTTGAACCATGTACCAATCCTTTATGAAATCCATTTACGCAATATCAAATTGTAAAGGAGTGTGTCGTTTCCGTCAACGACAGAGTCGATTTATGTAGATATGCTTTAGTGAGTTGAATATGTATGTACTTGGATTAAAAGAGACAAAGAAGACAACAGAAGAAGGTAGGTACTCAGCTTTTTCGTTGATTGATTGGTTACATACCACTACTTATTTATTAAAAATAATCAATATTAACAACATTTGCATATAAAGGTCGGGTCCAAGTTTCTATTTCTAGTACCTAACGTAAAATATTTTCGCGAAAGCTTGTTTTTTTGTATTTTGTTCTGTTTATGTTTTTATATATCCATTATGTATGTATCTTCCTTTTCATATTTCTCTCTTATAAAATTATTATCGGTTTATTTCATATTTATTTTAAAGGCCCTATTCTACCCTATTTGAATTTGATTGTTCTAATCGGCATTATTTATTACTTCCGTTCATGCAATTTCCATAAATCACTAGGCTAGTGCAAAATATAACATGGAATCAGGGGTCAAGTCCGCAAGGGATGTAATTTATAATTAATAGTCAGAGAATCATATGTGCCACATTTATTAGCATACATTTTCACTCAAACTATATATGAAATTAGTTTAATTTGTGGTAAGGTTTATCTCCTGTTAAGTACGCATAATATTATTGCCTTAAGCATGAGAGAAATGTATATACATACCAACATATACCTCATAATAAATCAATCAGTTATAATTGGAGATTTTCCATTATTCAAATAATTAATTTGAAAAATAAACTAAAAACTCTCCCGTATAGATACATATGCAGGTATGTAGGTACTTACTAAAAAAAACACCGGATTATTAAAGATTAGACATTTTTGTAAAACTGTTTCTAACTAATTATATGTGGCGTATGTGAAGAACCATAATGTTTATCTACTATATAACTCGAGCTGCCGCCAGCAAATTATTAATAATTATATTAATGGAATTATTTAGTTTTAGTTTTATTCGTCAAACAGATTTTCTCTTACAGACTAGCATAACAGTTTAATGATAAATGTTACAATTAAAAAAAAAACCTACAGTAATTTAAAAAAAAAAGAATATAATACATACAAGCAAAATAAATAATAAAGAAATCATTAACTAAAACAAAGATTAGAGAATTAAAGATTTGATAACAAACTTAAAAGTTTACTTTTAAAAGTCTCTCTAGTACAATCAAAAAAAATCTAAGAAATTACAAATTGAGTTTGCCTCTTTGAATAATTAAAAAAAAATTGGGTGGGACAACGGCTCGTGAAGAACCAGGGCCTAGTGACTAACAACTCGCAACCATTCCTGTGTGCGCCTGTCGACAGGAATGGAAAAGACCTACAATTTTATGCCGAATCCGAACGGCTAGACGAGAAGCACTTATTCGTGACAAAAGTGATACTCTTGGAGGATTTGTCAATTCCTCGCAAGAGGCAGTAGCCCTGAAAAAAACTTTTTAGTTTTTAGGTGGACGAGGCTGGGAAGCGATCCCAGACCTCCAGCGTGACAGTCGAACGCACTTACCATTACGTTACGGGTTTGCCTCTTTGATGCATCCTAATATTGGTTCATTGCAGCCATAGTTTGTACGATGAAAGCTCACGAAAAATAAAACGGTAACACGGGTATCTCTTGTGGGGATATGAAAGCCTAAGGCGCCAGTTATAGCTTTCATTGAAAACCATCATTGAAAATTTTGTCTTTCAATTTTGATGTACTTAAACAAATAAAACTGTTGGCGTTTTGGTTCCAAAATGAAGGTTGTTAGTTATATATTTTTTTTAGTCAAAAAAATGTTTAGTTCGCTTCGACACTTTCTAATTAAATCACTTTTAGTTTTTCAATGATTAAAATCGTTTTCAATGAACAGCTGATATTTTGTTCCCAAAAGTGGAACACATTCGTTCCAATTAAATGTGTTCCTTTCCTTTCCTGTTCTCGTCTGTCAGTTTTTCGTTCAATAATCGACTCTAACCTCAAAGTTGTTTTTTGTATGGGGAATGGAATTTTCTTTGAAAGAAAATTTCATGATGGCTACAACCGACTTGTCAGAAAATATTCCACTGTTTCACTAAATTGTGTTTCAATGATGGTTTTCTACAGAGCAATATTCCAAGACAGACCGAACTATAGAGAAATAAAGCATTTTAAGTATAAAAATATCAGAAAACTCACGAGCAATTCTCTTAATAAAGCCTAGTATAAAATTTGCTTTACTAATAATAAGACCTATATGAGGACTAAACGATAATTTTTCATCAAGCATAATGTCTTTCTTTTGCGAAACTCTTCAGATAACATCTTTCAAATTATAACTATAATTAATCATAACTTTTTTTCTAGAACATGTAAGTACATGACATTAGGCCACATTTCGTTGGAGAGAATTTGATTCGCACCATTGAGAGAGTCGTACAAGATCATCCTGAAGCAGTAAGCAATCATAAGTGGAACTTATTTTCCTATAAAGCTTTAAATCATCGGCATAAAGAAGACATTGTGAATGAATAAAAATCGCTGATATATCGTTAATATATAAAAGGAACAGCAATGGTCCGATATGGCTACCCGAGGGACTCCAGATGGAACATGAAAAGGATCAGAAAAAATTTCATCAATTTTAACAATCTGTACTCGGCCAGTCAAATAAGATTCGATCCACTTGAGTATATTAGAATCAAAACCTAGGCAAGTCAGTTTATGGAGTAGAATCTTGTGGTTAACCCTATCAAAAGCTTTGGCAAAGTCCGTGAAAATGATGTCAGTTTGAAAATTATTTTCAAAATTCGATATAACATGATTGACAAGAATAGACAAATTGGTAGCAGTTGATCTTCCAGGTATAAAGCCGTGTTGAAAAAACGATATGTTCTCCCGAACCACAAAGAGAATTTTATCACAAATAATTTTTTTAAATATCTTCGGGATAGCAAAGATTTTGCAAATTGGTCTGTAGTTAGATACATTTTTTCTAGATCCTGCCTTAAATATAGGCGTTAGGAATGAAGTTTTCAATTCACTTAAGAAGTAACCATTTTCAATCGAAAGATTAAATATTAATGCAAGCGGTTTGGCTAGTGAATCCACTGCATTCTTGAGAAATAATGGTGAGAAACCATCTGGTCCCATAGATTTTGAAGCAACAATTTGCTTCAAGGCAACGAAGACGTCCTCTGTATTTATCCGAAGGCAACCTAAACTAAACCTTTTAGATACACTAGGAAGATTTTGATATTGTAAATCAAGAGCATAAACAAATTCGAAATATTTAGCAAAAAAATCTCAGAAATATCGCTTGAAGTAGTACCTGAATGGCTCATACAACTCGGAAAACCTGTAGTTTTACTTTTAGAGTTTACAAATTTCCAGAACTGTCCACTATCACTCTTGATTTTCATTTCCGTTGACGATATATAATCATTATATAATAAAAGATTCAGAGATTCGAATTCTCGTTGCAAGGTTAGATACGTATTCCGCAGTTCCAAATCATATCTTCTACACTTGTATTTCTTATATGCTTTCTTTTTCTGATTTTTAAGTCGTGAAAGCCTTTTATTAAACCAAACAGGATTTGAATTCCATGATAGTTTTTGCTTTGGAACAAATCTTTTGATTTTATTATTCATGATACACTTTAATTTATTGTAAGCCACGTTTAAATCAGGCTTATTCAATAATATCAACCCAAGAAAATGAGTTCAAATACGCGTTGATTGCATCAAAATCGGCATCCTTAAAACAATGTACATATTTCGAATTTTCTAATTTACTTTTGTTTAAATAATTATGAAAACTTAGATCGGCCTCTAGCCCACAGTGATGTATTGATTTCTTAAGCTCTGGTAGTACACACTTTTCACCGTAACATTAAATTTTGTATCCACAAAAACAAGATCAAGTATATGATCTAGATCATTACGACAGCTATTAGCTTGAATAATATCAAATTGGCTGAAAAAATCCACTACCAGTGCTTCAACCTCACTTATTATATTAATACATAACTAAATACACAGACATTTTATCGTTGGGCAGTTACTCAGAAAGTACCTACATCTTTCAGGGTGCTTATACTGAAACGGGTGCAATCCCAGATTATGATTCAAAATTTACTAACTTACTGTACTGTAACATCATCTTTTTTTTTATAAAATTTTATAAAACTTCTATTTTGCACCTGTTTTGTCTCCCTCTTTTTTTTTTTTCTTCTCTTTTATCAATTTTCGCATTTAAACATTCGTTAACAGTGCAACTGTTTTTCTTTAACGAAATATTTTTGATTAAAATAATACTAAAACTACCTATTAGAACAACTTGTTTCGAAAAATTATAGAAAAACAGGTCTAGTCATTAGCCGCCGCATATACGGAAATAGCTAAACTAAAAACAAAGGATATTTAAAAAAAAGGATGTTTAAAAAAACGTCAATCCTCTTTTTCGTTAATGGAATTAATTAGGAAAAACCTGAAAAGCAACACTATTACAATTATACTTTAAACATAACATATATATACGAATTTGAAACATAATTGGCAGAGCCGTTTTTAGAAAATTTGAAAAATCTTTCTGATTAAAAACAAAAATTCGAAATTATACTTTAGGAAATTATTTAAAAATAATAATTCTCCCCGCAAAATTTTCAGCCATTCAATCCGTCTATTCGTTAAGGCTCTAGCTTGATGTACACCTCGACGCTCAGGTGAACAGATGGACGCTGCCGGACCAGTATGACGAAAAAATTTTGTCGGAACTCGTTATTGTATAAACAATACAACACGGATATAAGAAACTCTGATAATCCAAGAAATTTCTTTCTTATATCCGAGTTTTTCTTATTAGTCCAGTCAAATGGTGTTTTGGCTTGCAGTTGATCCCCCTCCTCAAAATTTCACCCTCTCATTTAAAAACGTTTCGGTTTTCTCATCTTCAATGAGCCATTGAATGATTTTTACAGTAAAACCCTTGAACCTCTTAGTTCCATCGTATATGATATAATCAAATCAATAGTCTATTAGTGGCTTCCCGTAGTATGATAAATAATTTCATCACGCCATAACATCTGCATTTTTACGCCATTTTAAGTGATGAAGGTGGCAAACTTGTAAAGAATTTAATTTGGTTTTAGCAGAATTTTAGTTTTTTTACAATTACAAGCATAATGTTTGAGTTACAAGAACAACCGTTAATTCTGCAAAAAAAAAAAATTGTAGACCATTTTTGTAGGAAATTTTATGTTCCATAAAGTGGAGAAGGTAACTTCATCCAAAAAGTGTATACTTTGTTGACAATTTTTTTTTATCAAAAAACTGAAAAATGGTCGAAAATTTTGAGTTTTTTTTCAATTTTCACTGTGAAGCCATATCCGCTGCAAGAGTAGCAAAGTTGAAATTCGGATTCAGCGCCCCAAAATCATAGACGAGTGAGAAAAAAACTTCTTTATTTTTTCCTGAAACTGTCACTCCAGGAGACGTTTTCACTGTACTATATATGTAAACAACGGATATAAGAAAGAAAATTTCTTTTATGAGAAACACGGGTGTAAGAAAGGATATTTCTTATACGGACATAAAACAGACACAACACCAAGCAATAACACATATTTACTGAGTATCCTAGCGCTTTTTAAACTGTTTCTGTAATCCCATATGAAATTAAAAAGCTGCCATTAACCATGGAAACACATTTATGGACACAAACTAGTTCGGGCAGAGGTAAATTAAAAACTAATGAAGTAAATTTCTTATATGCGTTCTTTTTTGTTGTTGAAATTAATATTTGTGCATCAAAGAATCGATTTCTTATATCTATGTTTTTCTTATATGCGCGTTTCTTTTATACGATGAATTTCAAATGGATTTTAAAGAAAAAGACACGGTGTTTTTGACTGCATTTCTTATAAGCTAGTTTTTCTTGTATGCTTAGTTTCTTATATCCATAAAATACTATATTTGATTAAATTATCGTTTTTTTTTTACATGAAACCAATACTTGTCAGAGCAAGTTATAATGGAAAAGATGGTACCAAGTTAAACGAAATTATTATTTCCGCTTCATATAAACTGCATCAGCGCCAGCCAGCGTGCAAAAATCAAGGCTTTCTTTTCCGTAACTTGTAGATATAGGTGTATCATAAAAATAAAGTACAGGCATTACATAATTTCATTTATCAATGTTCACCCTCTGTTTTGGCTTATGTTTAATATTGAAAGAGCGAGATGTTTTGAAGGGAGGGTGTTGGGTGTTCATCCGTATACTAATTGGTTATTAGTTTTATGGTGTGCGAAGTTCAATCCTAAAATTGAAAACAACCACAAAAAACATACATAAAATATATGGAGCTTAAAATAATAAACAATTACACTTACTTCTAAGTTATTCCTCAAAGGCAAGAATTTTCTAAAAAATCTTGTAATATAGGGTGCAAAATATATTTAGTATTGTGAATACTTATTAAATTTACAAACAATAAATAATTCTTGTTTATGTAAGGGAAATTATGTAAAGGAAGTTAGGTATATTACGTTTATTGTGTAGCCTGCATCATTAAGCTATTAGTTTATTTGGATTTTATGGACATTAAGTATCTTTATTTGTCAAACGTATGCGGGGTGAGTATTCCTCCGCACAAAAATATGTATTTGATAACAATTATCTACAATTTTACTTGTGAGATAGTATAAATCTTTTTCATGATCTAATCAATTATGTTATTAATTTATGGTGGCCAATTATGTAACTTATCACAGTTGCTAAAGATACATATACACATTTGTATGTACCTACATATTATTCACTATAGTCGGGCGAAGCAGTAGTTTTTTTTTTTGTTTAATTATGTACCTACGTTTACTTTAAGTAGTAGGTATCTTGTATTTATTCTTTTATTTTCAGAGTGTCCTAAACACAGTCGATAATTTTAAGATTTTGGTCTAGTGCTTAAATATGTAATTGATTCAGAAAAAAAAACGTACTTAGTTTAGATTTTTACAGTTTCTTACACATATCTTTCTTTTAATGAACCTTAAGGCTTTTGATTTTTGCCAAGCTACATACTAACATTAAAACCAAAACCATATAACATCTCTTTTCTAATTACACGGAAATTACACGGAAAGAAATATCGCGCCCTCAGTTCCATACAGCGACAACTCAAAAAATGGCATTTCGATATAAACGAACACTTAAATATCGAGAATACTTTTTGCCTTGTAATTTTTTACAGCGAATACAAAATTCTTGTGTTTAAACGAATTCATAAGAACAATACAATTCAAATTCAAATTTAAAATTAAGTTTTTAATAAAAACGTTAAATTCAATTAAATAATCAACATTTTTAAATAATTTTACAGCAATGAAAACAAAATTTTAAAACAAAAAAGCGATAAATCGAGATGTCGCTTTTTTGCACTTGAAAATGAAAATTATTTGCCACTTATCACTTTCTTGCACTAAAAGTATAGAGGAATCAAAAAGAGTTATTTCAGTTTTACTCTTTATCGCTTCGGAATGTAAAATAATTCTAAGTGATATTTCGTAATGTTTCTTTCTTGCACAGGTTTTATGGGACCATTTTCAGTTGAACGCGTATTGCATTGGAGCAATTGAAATATTTTACTTTATTTTCATATTTATTGAAATGATTTTTTTAGAAAAAGTGGTATAACTTGCGTGTTTTTTTAAGTATGGCAACAAAAGGCCCCTTTTATAACGTAATTTCACAACCAACAATTCCTCATCCTTAACTCTAAACTGAAATTTTTTGAGTTGTCGCTGTATTGTACTGAGGGTGCGATATGTTCCTTATGCCATCTTATGGTGTAAAATGCATGAATAAAGAACCACCTAGAGTAACGGATACATCTTCGAGTTGCATTGACCATATCTTTATGAGAGTTGATAAAAATTTTAAAAAGATTCTTAATTGCGCATTTTCTTCATAAATTCAGGTAATTCTAATAATATAAATCTATCTAAAAAGAGACAAAGAATAAACTTTAGCATGCTGAAAGAAAAATTAACATATGAATTTTGGGAGCCTGTTTATTTTGAAGATGACCCATCTTATGCTCTTGACATATTCTTCTCCATCTTACAGAATCACATAAAGACTTGTACATACTTTTGAGTCCTTACATATTCCAAATAAAAACAAATAACTTAACAAATAAAAAGAAAAAATAATTATGCAAACAAAATAGCAAAGCATCCTCATAGCAGTAATTTAAAGAAATACTATTGAAAACTATGCAAGTTAGTTCAAAGAATCTCGCAATTATTATTATTCAGTTATGTTTGAACGCGCTAATGGCAACAGTAGAGGGGAATGCAAGGTCGTTGATGGCATTTTGGGTAAACAAAAAAACCTATATAAGCAACTAATCTTGACATTGATGTAATCAGTTTTTCCGACTCTGAAAGCATTTCCAACAAATTCAATGAACACTTTACTGAAATTTCAGGGAATCTAAAACCTTCTTTTGAACCCTAGTTCTTGCAGTTGTGACCTTCTTGACAACCTTGTTCCTGATGCCATGCAATCAAATAGTTTTGTATTTGTTGAAATTAACTCCGGTGAGCTTTTCAAACTGATTACTTCCACTAAAAATAAAAATTCATGCACATGTGATGGTATAACAATATCTTTATTAAAAAACATTGCTTGGCAGATAGTTGATAGACTAGATTACTTGTTTAACTCAAGTGTTTGTAAAGGTTGTTTTCCACAATCGCTAAAATGCGCTGAAGTCTCTAATTATAGACCGATATCTCTCTTGTCTACTTTCGCGAAGCTTTTTTAAAAACTCATGAAAACGAGAATGCTTAGTTCTTTAGATCATAATAAGTTCTTTAGTGATAATCAGTTTGGCTTTAGATCTGGTTTGTCAACAGAGGATGCTATTCTCAGGGTGTGTAGTCACCTTTATCAAGGGCTAAACAATAGTCTATCGACAATGGCTTTGTTCATAGATATAACAAAGACCTTTGATATGGTTGACCATCATATATTGATTAATAAATTGTATAATGCTGGATTTAGAGGAGCATTGTGGAGTTGGCATTGGAAAAATGTCGTTCCCCAAGGTTCAGTACTTGGCCCGGTTTTATTTTTGATTTACATCAACTCGATTTTTAGACAATTTAATGGCGTAGCAACTGCGTTCGCTGACAACATAGCTTTTACATACATGTATCCTAACCAATGTGAATGTTTTGTAAAAATAGGTGAAGATTTAGAAAAATAAAGGATATGATTCGTCGCTCATAAGTTAATTATCAGCGAAAAAAACTTAACTACTATCTTAAAAAATCTCCAATAACATTTTAAACGACTATAATCTTTACTTTCATGCACATGACTGTTAACAATTTAGCTTACCGCTTCACAGTTGCACTATACAAAATTTCGAAAGCAACAAATCTTGTTCTAAGTTATGCTTTAAAATTGATTTCAAATATCTATAGGCGTCTTAATAGACTACAACCTGAAAAGAAAGATCATTTGGAAAGATCATTTTCAATCGATTAAATCACACATGCGCCTAGTTCCTCGTAAGATGTTCCTAATTAAACCATATTGCTCGAAAAAAAGTCTTAAATAAGATATACTATGGTCTTGCACACTCCAAGTTACAATATGGTAATAGCAGCTGGGATGGGACTTATTTTAACACTCTAAAACATCTACTCATTGCACAAAAACATTTAGTTCGTATTCTCTATAATTGTAATCGTCGCACTCATAGTTGGCCCATTTTTAAAAATCATTTTTAAGAATTTTACATATTTTCAAGGTACTAAGAAAAATCTTTGAAAAAAGAGGCAATATACCAAGTAGAAGCAATCCAACGCACAACCTACGAATAAACAACATGGCTTTTGTAAACATTCCAATAGCACGTACAACTCAGTTTTCTAAATTTTACTCATATACTGCCATATTTTAATAAACTTCCATTGTCTGTACGAGTTATGCAAAGTAAAACCGGTTTCATCAAACAAATTAAAGATTGGCTATTTACATTTGATCATAATAATATTGAATCTGTAATCTGAATTGCAATTTTAAAGGTGGCAATGTGGCATAGAGGGATTTTTCTTCTTCTTTTTTTTTTTTTTCGCTTCTGTACATCTTACTTGTTTTGTTTTTTGACGCTTACCAAATATATTTACTATTGAAATCAATATTATGATTAATTTATCCCTAATTATATGCAATAAAATAAATCTTTTTTCATTGTACTTAACTGATGTCAGCCCACATCAGCCTCAATCTTTTATAAATTTAAACTTGATCGAAGTGTCGTTCAACACTGACTTTGAACTTTTTGTTCCAAAAATTATAGAACGGTTACTAATTTATTCATTTTCATACATTATTAAGTTATTTCCAATTGTTATCCTTATATTAAGTTGAAATGAATAAACTGAATTTTACTAAACTAAACTAAACTAAACTAAACTAAACTAAACTAAACTAAACTAAACTAAACTAAACTAAACTAAACTAAACTAAACAAAACTAAACTAAACTAAACTAAACTAAACTAAACTAAACTAAACTAAACTAAACTAAACTAAACTAAACTAAACTAAACTAAACTAAACTAAACTAAACTAAACTAAACTAAACTAAACTAAACTAAACTAAACTAAACTAAACTAAACTAAACTAAACTAATTATTTGGGTATAGATAGGTATTATTTTTAATTATTTGGGTATAGGTAACCTACCTATACTTCCCTTCCGATTTAAAATACAAAACTTATATTTATATGAATTTTTTCACTTAACACAAATATAAACTACCTATATAAATCAATAAGTATACTTGTGAAATAAAACAAAATCTATAAAAAAAAAATCACCATTTAATTATCGGGAATGTAAAAAAAAAAAAAATTGAACAACATTTAGCACATCCACCTCAACGATTTGGTAGGTACAAATATAATATATCACATAACATGAGTCCAGAGGCTGACGCACTTGAACACCTGGTCGACCCCCTAGAGAGGAAAGCAATTTCTTTTACGACTTACACATTTGTAAAAGAAGTTTGTACCATTCAATGTCGTCGAGCCGGCTTCTTCCTTAACTCCACATATACATGCCAGGTATACCTATTATATTGCTAACAAACACTCACACAGATAAATATCATTCCACACCACCAAAGAAGTGATTCCATCAAGTCTCTTAAAAAAATCATTATAGAGTAGGTACAACAGCAACAAAAAAAAAAAAAAAAAAAACAAGGAGGTACTCAAGACGAAAAGCAACAACACGTAGCCTGCAACCCTCTTAGAATTTTCCCGGTATTCTTAACAAAAACCAAAATCACGATGAAAGAAATGTCTCCCTCAAACTCACAACCTTAAAAGTATACACCATCGGGAAAAAATCTACTACTAAATATTCCTTCAGATCTACAACGCATGCTCCAAGGACCTCATATTGTGAGCGCGTTGTAATTTTAACAATTGTTAAGGGTTGTCGCCTTGTGAGATTTTTTTTTTGCACTATTTTATTTTTAATTGCCTACCCCAAACGTTCAGAATGTAGCTAACAAAGCGAAAAAAAAATACATTCTCATAGATCCCTAATAATCCACAGGTTAATATGTTGCTATGTGTTGGAATGAAGTTTATACTAATACAACTGGGTGAAAGGGCGAGAGATTTTGCGCAGGTGATACAAAGGGAAAATTTGTCTCACACTCTTAAAGGGACGTAGTAGTCTATTTTGCAAGTTTACTATTCGGCTGTTTCAGTCAACAGTTCTATGAATACAAGGGGCAAAAGTGGGGGTTGAGTGAGCCTGATTGGGGTTGATCTTCAATGTGTCGGTAAACATGTAATTTTAACGGTATGAGTAAATGAAGGTGAATAAGATTGCCCCAATGTTGCGTTCTAAAGTAAATGGATTTTTGTTTTGTAGCTTATGAAGGTTTTTTTTTTCTTTTTTTTTTTTCTTTTGTTTAACTTTAGTGGCCATTTTCTTCATGATTAATTTTGGGCGTCTCTTATCTGGCAATATAGGTATATATTGGTTTATCGTACTTTTAAATTTAAATCAAACTGATTACCTAGTAATTTAATATATTTGTAATATAGGTAGATACCTACATATAACAATACATCAGATTGAATCTCTAATCGAAAAGCAAACAGTAATAAATTGATAATTTTCATTAAGAAGTATTTTTGTTGGTTAAGTGCTTTGTTATTTTTTTGTTTTAACTAGCAAAACATTCAACTTATGTGTCCTTTTTTATACAATTAATAAATTCCATTATACATACACCGATAATATCTACATTTATGTCATAGGAACACTGACAAACAAAAGTATTCGTAAAATGGTATAAGGTACGCCACCAAAAAAAAAAAAAACACATCAAACAGTAGACGTGATTATGTAACTTTTTTTCTAATTTTATAAAAGAGACTACAAAAGAGAATTGGCAACAATGAATGGAACCTGTTCTAGAAACCAATAACTCCGAGACATACATATGTTGTACATGTCGTTGGATATGTCGAGCCCTAACCACCCTCATCCATCTAAAAAGAAACGCTTTTTTTTCAGGGCTACTGCCCCTTGCGAGGAATTGACAAATCCTCCAAGAGTATCACTTGTCACGAATAAGTGCTTCTCGTCTAGCCGTTCGGATTCGGCATACAATTGTAGGTCCCTTCCATTCCTGTCGAAAGGCGCACACGGGAATGGTTGTGAGTTGTTAGTCACTAGGCCCTGGTTCTTCATGAGCCGTTGTGCCACCCGATTTATTTATTTTATTTTTAACCGCTATTTTATCGTAAGCGAAATTTTTAACGAAATCAAGTTAATTATGCAATTTGATAGGTAATACTATTATACATTTATCTACATTAGGGCTGCCAACGTCCCGATTTTGGCGGGACAGTCCCGATATTTGAACCCTGTCCCGATATCTATCCCGATTTACAAAATGTCCCGATTTTGTACCGACTTTCCACTTTTACTTGCTATATACGGCAATTATTGGTTTCTGTCAAAAACAAAATTCGTGGTTTCAATCAAAACAAGAATTACGATAATGTAGAAGTCCAAAAACTAATTTTCGACAAAAGAATCCGTCGGTTTGTTTGTCTGTTCGTCCCGGTTTATATCGAGCTAGAGACTAATCGGCTCGGTGGATTTGCTTCAATTCAATGCCGAGATTCAATTTTTTGTTTAAGCTTATCTGGATAGAATATTGGTAATACAAGAATTTCGGTTTTATCAAGTTTTCTAAAAAACGGCTGAAATGGGTTTTTAAAACACTGCATACATTTTTGCAAAAAAAAAAAAAATCGAAGAACTAAAATAAATGTTTCGGTTTTTTATTTTGTGCAAATTATTGGTTTCTTACTTGTTTTGATATATTCCCGAATATCTTGTTTAACTTGACTTTGTCAAAATTTAGCAATTCGGGAGGTACTTCTAAGCTATTCAAAAAATATTGGCCCACATTTTAAACAGCCTTATATTAAGGTTTAAGCATTTTTCTAATTTTAAAGCAGTTAAGTATAATTTTCTTAATTTTAAATATTTTTGAACTTGTAGAGCACGTTCAAAAAAGTGGCAATTGTGCAAACAATTTGCAAACAAACTTCATTTTGATGTTTAGAAACGTTAAGATGTGTCATATAGATTCAGTACGATACTAAATATACAAAATAGATTTTAACTTAAGTAAAGTGTTATGTTATGAGATAGTACGATGCCAAACTCGTTTTTAATTTATTACTTAAAAATGATTTAACATCGCACTAATTTTTTTGTATGTATAGATTTTTTTTAATGTCCCAATTTGTCCCGGTTTTTGGGCCCTGGCATCCCGATATTATCCAAATTTAATCTGGCAGCCCTAGTCTACATCATTAGTTTGCCAATAAAACTTATTAAAAAAATTTACAGAGAAAAGAAAATTTATCGTAAGCGACACTTATATTTTCATAGATTGATTTTGCCATAGATTGTTTTTGCTATTTAATCAACTTGGCTTTATTGTTGAGCAAAGTGATGCTGCTTTTATATATGTTTACATAATTGGTGGATCCAAAGGGGGGGGGGGGTGATGAAAGGGGTCATTATCCCGCTGTGAGATTCGATTTTTGTTTTTGTAGCTATGTGAGTTGTGTTAAATTAGGGTTTTTTGACCTTTTGTTCTGTATTCATTTTGGACTTCTTTAGAGTTCCTTGCATGTTTCCATTTGAGCTTCATTCCCGCGCCCAGGCTAGAGGCAGAGTCAAAGTAAAAAATAATTGAATTGAATTGGAAATTCTATGTTTTTCATATTTAATTTCGGGTTTTATTGGACAAAAACGTTTAAATTCATATTTTGAATATTTCTGTCTGCAATATTATTTGTTACGCGATGAAGCAACATATTCTAAAGTCCCTTTAAGAAACTTTGATAGATTCAAAAATTTCTGAAAACCACGAATATTTTGACTTTTTATTTTTTTGTTCCGAAACAATTTGTTTTATGGCACTAGGGTGATGCTTGGCATTAAAAACTAACATAATTTAAAAATACAGGTACTTCGTCTAATGTTTATTCAAGCCATTATCGTTTGAGTTCCATGTACGAATAGCTAAGATGGTGATGGATCGAAAAGGCTTTGAAAAATCAGAAGATTTGAATTTGTATTTTATCCTCCGGAAGAAGGCGTTGTTGGCACTTTTAAGTGACTTTTTGAGCTTAATACCGGCTCTATATTCATATAAATAAAATATTTCTTCTTTCCATGTCTATAAAGACGTAACCTATCAAATTCCTTTGAAAGATGTCTGTGATGTCGATAGTTATTGATAGACAACACATCAAGTAGTAATAATGTAAGTGAATATGAACACAGACTATGGATGGTCCAATGGCAGAGAATCGATCAATAGTTCCATACAAAAACAATTGAGGACATAATGGCAAAATGTGATCAAGTAAGGGATCCAAACATCAAACAATTTTCAAATATACTCGCTAAGCTAAGTATACTCCCTAAGCTACCTATTAGTAAAATACAGCAGAGGGTCCGTCCTTAAGCTAAGTTGATTAAAAAATTGGTTCAGGTCTTCAATGGTAGACAGGTTTTAGCACTTATGCATATGTCCACAAAGATGTGTCACTAGACGTAGGGGAAGTTATTGATCGGTTCATAATCAAAAATGAAAAATCAATTTCGTGCTTTAAGAAAAAGTATAAATCCATATTACGTATGTATGTATAATTGTATATTACCTTTCTTTATTATTAGTTATTTTGTTGTTTTAAGTAATTTTTTATGGGAGATTTGACCCAACCAAACATCCTGTTTTTGTTGATTATACTGTGTTTACTACTTGTTACTATACATTTTTGATTGCTTTATTTCGAAAAGCTGTAGTTTGGAAACATAAATTGGGCTCAAATTGAAGAAAATTTTATTTTTCATAAAAATACGTTTTTTGTTGCTATTTTTTAAATTTATCGTAAACGCTAAAACTTGATCCTCAGCTAGTAACTAGTGAACACCAAAAGTATCGTAAACGCCAAAAAACGACAAAAACAACGTAAACTTGGCAACAACAGTAGTTTGTTTGTATTCACTTTATTCCATTTAAAAAATATAACGAAATAATGAAAATCAACTCGTTCCGTTTTGCAATTAAGGATAAAAACAAAAAATTGTGTTTCCTGTAAAATTTGCATTTTGTTGCTTACGGTAAATTGGCGGTTAGGGCTCCATTTGTATTTATATGTTGCTATGGCAGCTCAAAAAGCTGTGTAAAAAAATTCATTCGCTTAGTAAGATTCTTATTTTCCATTCTAAATGCCACAAATCACAATTACAAAATAACTTTTTTCTCACAGCGATTTGATTTGAGCTGACAGTTTTTGTTTATAGTCTCGTGAAGTTTGCAAAAAACAATGGTTATAAAAAAATTACTCAAAATTCAATAATTAAATTGATACCTACTCACCATTTTCGACGTTGATCGTTCGTTATTGGTTTATCAATCAATGACCGACAACGGACGCAATATGAATTTTGTTTTAATATTTTTTTTCTTAAAATTAGGGCTGGCCACGAGACGAGACTCTGCGAGACTTTTGTAATTCTCAACTCAGTCTCGTTAAAATCAAAAATTTTCAGTCTCGTCTCGGTCTCGTATAATAAAGTCTCGTCTCCGAAAAATACGATTTCCGGCCAACTTGTTGATTATTGGAACGAAATATTTTCGATAATAGTTTGAACACGTGCAGAAGAAAATACACATTTAACTGAAATTGGATTTTTCAATTTATTAGACGTTCTGTATATTTCCGTCCAAATATACAGTCTCGTCTCTTCTCGGATGCTTAAAAGCCAGTCTAGTCTCGTCTCGGTCTCGTCATGCGAGACCGTGACCGAGACTTTTCTCGTCTCGTGGCCAGCCCTACTTAAAATAAAAATGTTTTCCCCAAATTTGGATATCTTGCACTGTTGCTTTAAAATGCTAAAAGTCCCGATATTGCTCAAGCTCACTCTAGGTACCTACTTAATGTGGGGTATTAGCCGTTTCAATTTGTACTTACACTATATTTCTATTCATATTCTCATCCAATTCGTTTGCCAAAGCCAAAGTTGATAAAATCAACAAAGTCAGTGTTTGGCCATCATATTTGATAAAAAAAGCCTTACATTTTCTTTCGACAAACAAAGTCATTCTTGAAGTTACCTATACAACTAGTCATAGAAATTAATTGTATGCATATATACACTGTATCAAAATAGTCTCCGTACAGCTTCAACTTTTTATTGTTTGCTTACATATTATTTAAAGTACTACTTACATTTAAGAGAATATGACGGCGCAGGGTCAAAAGTCCACAGGCCAAAAGTCCATAAATCAATTGTGAACTTGTGACCCACTCCGATGGGCCAAAAGTCCCTACAAAAATCTTGTGGACTTCTGGCCCATTGATTGTGGATTTCTGACCCACTTCAGTGGACCACTTAATAGATAGTTTTCTTTAACAAGACTGCTGTGGGTGGCCCGCTTCGCGGGTTTAAGGATTTTAACTCCCTTTAAGGGTCCTCTGTCCCGCTAACGCGACTCCGTCGCTCCGCTTAGGGTATGCTTGTGGACTTATGACCCACTTTCTTTCTAAAATAAGGGAATATTGACCTTTTTTTTGTGGACATTTGACCCAATTGTGGACTTCTGACCCACCCAAGTGGGAAAAAAAGTCCATTATGTACTTCTGGCCTGTGGACTTTTGACCCTGCGCCGAATATGACTATAAATGAAAGAAATACTTTTAATTAAACAGAAAAAAAATAAAAACTCACATTTTTATTTCGAAAAAATAAAACCCAAATTTATTAAATCCAACACTTTAAAATTCCAGAACAAAAAAGTCTCCGTACATCAATAGAATTTACCTACCGGATGATTCACCTCAGGTGTAACAAAAAGTTAGAGCACGTAGGTTGGGGTCGAGACAATCAAAAAAAAAAAACCGTAAAGCCAGGAGGGGCAATTATACAAGAACATTGACATAAAACAGAACAAAAATTATTAAAAAACAACGGTAATACGTACAACAACGTGTTATACTCTTTTGCAAAACCCAGAAATCCCTTCTTCTATATTATTTTTAAATAAAGTAGTTATAGTAAACAGCTTTCGAAAAATTAGTTTTCGAACTTAAAATTTCGAAAAAAAATGAATACAAAAATTTCAAACTAATTTTTTTCAAAACTTTTCTATGTTAGATACTATTTTAGTTTTCAAAATTCAATGCTCCAATTGATTCTCAGTCAACCGCTGACAACCGGATGGCTCTGGGACTTTTACTTTTCAAAATACGAATCAAATTATGACCCAACCAAGAAGAATCCAACTAAATGATCATTTCAACTTCGGTTTTTCCTGTTTTACTAAGAAGTTATAAAGTTTAAGTTGAAGTTATAAGTTTATTTTGAAAAGTAAATGTTCTAGAGCCATCCGGTTTTCAGTGGTTGCCTGGGAATCGATTGGAGCATTCAATTTTGAAAACAAAAATAGTACCTAACGAAGAAAAGTTTTGAAAAAAATTAGTTTGAAATTTTTGTATTCATTTTTTTTTCGAAATTTTAAGTTCGCAAACTAATTTTTCGAAAACTGTTTACTATAACTACTTTATTTAAAAATAATATAGAAGAAGGGATTTCTGGGTTTTGCAAAAGAGTATAACACGTTGTTGTACGTGTTACCGTTGTTTTTTAATATTTTTTTTTTCTGTTTTATGTCAATGTTTTTGTCCCTCCTGGCTCTACGGGGGTAATAGACTCCCCCTTTCTCACACGAGTTTTTGATTGTCTCGACCCCAACCTACGTGCTCTAACTTTTTGTTACACCTGAGGTGAATCATCCTGTAGGTAAATTCTCTTGATGTACGGCGACTTTTTTGTTCTGGAATTTTAAAGTGTTGGATTCAATAAATGTTGGTTTTATTTTTTCGAAATAAAAATGTGAGTTTTTATTTTTTTGTTTAATTAAAAGTATTTCTTTAATTTACAGTAATATTTTCTTTAATGTAACTAGCACTTTAAATAATCTGTTAGCAAAGAATAAAAAGTTGGAGCTGTATGGAGACTTTTTGATACAGCGTATATATGTAAACTATATTCTTTTGGTAGTTTGTCCACATTATAAATCTTTTTAAAATCATTAAACATCTAGTAATTTTTTTGTGATCAAACAGTTCCTTAATTCTAGAACCATGCATTTTTTATATATATATTAATATATACTTATACTTATAATTATAAGACTTTAAAAACTTACTTTTAATGTTTACTACCCTTCAAATTTGAATAGAAATCTAAAAACCGAAACATAGAATTCTTAACACTAATGTTAATGGTTTATATTTGTTAACTTTTGACCCCGAATTAAAAAAAAAAAAATAGAATAGATTATACTGATTAATGTTTTTTTTTCTATTGGTATTGTCATAAAATGATAGGCACCTACTATATATTACGAATACTTTTGTCAATGAGTGTATTATTTGGATATAAACATATAATAGGTACACACATCTATATAAAGAAAACTTATACTCATATATCAACGACCATGAATTTAAAGCCATTAAAAACTCTTAAGTGCATGTTTGACCTTTTTGTTTGCGAAATAGAAGTACACTTTAAATAAATCCGCGAATATGATTTTAGAGAAATTTTCCGGAATCCGTATCTTCAAACTCAACCTTTGGCATAAGCTTCGTAGATATATGACACAACAACTTAAACTGAAATAAGCAAAGCACCATACACACTCTTTACACATGAACGTTCTGTTTTGTTGTGATTTTTGTATTTTTCCTTAGTGTCCTGATGTGCATGGTTTCGAAAGGACAAGTTTTTTTTTAGCAGGAGGATGGTCTGTTGTATACCAATACTGTTCACATTCCAAAGTTATATAATGGACAAACAACAACAATAAGTAGGATCTATTTACAAATTCAAATAAAACATTCACATCCCTTTTGTGGGTTTTCAACTTGTTGGAATTTTGATATTTTTATCCTCTTACGTTGGTTTGAGTAAGTGTATGTACATATAACTTTATATTTTAAAACAGATTTTTATGCGGCTTCTAGACAAAATATGCTATCCTTGATGCTTGTGCCGCGAAGATTAATCGAAATAAAAGTAGATATTTATGTATAATATATTTGTACTAATATAGGGGGTATTTGTTTTTATATGTTTGCACGTACGTAGGTACCTAGGTACATCTACATAATATTTATATGTGCTTTTTGCTTAAAATGTTGTCTTGACCTTAGTTTGTAGGGATACCTATCCGATATAACATATTTACTTGCGATAACAATAATTCTCGTATATACATATAGATATAGTTTTCTTTTCTCAAACACGACTCACTAGTTTTTTTTTAAATCTGGTTCCAAAAAATCTATGATTTATATCCAGAAAACATCAACCCGATTTAAATGAATTAATTTTAATAAAACGCAAATCAAAGGTTAATTATTTTAATTTATTAAAAATAGAATTTTTTCAAACGATTTTTTTTTGTTAAAAAGCGGCAAAAGTAAGTAATAAAATAACATTGATATTGTACCGATACTTTTAGCTAGTTAAGGTTTCCAAATATGTGTACAAAAATCAGCTGCATCTTAAGGCCCTATAATTTTGCCCACAGCTGACGCATATGCCGCGCTGTACTTTGTTTTTCATCTGTTATGCCAAAATAATCAAAGCGATTTGTATTGTATTTAAAGATTTCATTTTTAAGTATTGTCTAAAGTCTAAAGGACTTGAGTCCTTATTTATAGCAGAATTGTACAATTTTGTACCTGTCAGTTAAGAGCTTCAAGACTACTTTGTTTTTTTGTTTTTAATAACTTTTGTTAACTTCATTGCTATATATCACCCAAAATGTACCATAAGCTATTTCAAAAAAAATGTCAAATAGAAGAGTATTTTATAGAAAATGACCTCATGTCAAATGATTTTTCCCTATAAGATGTATATTTTCAAAGTTATATATATAGGAAAGTAACAAAAAACCACTTTCTTCTCGTTTCGATTTCCCTGCAATTAGTACACCTTTCAGAGCCGGAGCCAGCAATTTATTATAATTGTATATATTATTCGGGATCGAATCCTACAAAAATCTAGGTTACTAAGTATAATTTTATATCCAAACCAATATCTAATTGGCCTAGATAATTGTTCATTGTAATTTTCTGATCAATGAGTCAGGTTTGACCTGATACTAGGGTTTCAGGTTCGAATCCTGCTGGTATACCAATATTTGTTTTTAATTTACAGAATATAGTTAAAACGATGAAAATATTAACATCAAATACTTATTCACAGCATTATGTTGGATTTTTCATTAAATAATAATTAATTTACAACGTCCAAACCTTACAAATGTTCTGGTGGTTCATTCGAATGACAATACGTCGCACAGTGGTTCGGTTTGTATGGGAGAGTGGAAAAAAGTCTGTTTTATCTGAACGGTTCAACGGATTTAAATGAAATTTGGCAAACATGTTTAGATTAGTCTTATACATATTTGGTCAAAATTTGGTTGAAAAAAAAAAAAAAAAACAAAGTACCTGATATTTTTCTAAAATTTGAGGGTTTTGATGATTGTATGGGAGAGCGGAAAAAAATCTGTAACATCTGAACTGTTTGACGGATTAAGATAAAATTTGATTCGCATTTTAAAATTAGTCTTATACACATTTTGTCAAAATTTGGCTAAGAAAAAATCATTAGTAAAAAAGTTATTGACTTTTTTTCTAAAATTTGAGTATTTTGATGTTTGTATGGGAGAGTGAAAAAAAGTCTGTAAAATCTGAACTGTTAAACGAATTTTAATGAAATTTGACACACATGTTAAGATTAGTCTTATACATGCTTGGTCAAAAAAAAAAAAATTATCAGAAAAAAAGTTATTGACATTTTTATAAAATTTAAGGGTTTTGATGTTATATTTAAATAAAAGTTTTTTTTAGTAAAATCTTAACTTTTTATTTTGAATAAAATATTATTATTAACTATGTATATTATAAAATTAAATAAATAAATAGATAAATACATACAAAAATAAATAAAAAACAATTATGAAGTAGTAATTTTATAATGCTAAAATGAGGTTTTTAGCATCTGCGCTGATTGGAAGTATTTTCTTTTTTGCCTGTGGCCTTAAACCTGTTATTATTGGATCTGAGGATATGAGTATATGATGCATCACATCTTCATTCGTCGCAATTCGGCTGCATTTTCTCGAATGAAACCTGCGGTAGGCTTTATAAACCTTATTTCGGCATTCTTGGGCTTCCTCGGAGAGCGATCTTCTCCATGGATCAAAATCTCATGTACGGTTGCTGGCATATTGTACCATTTATATTTCTCAACAAACAGTTCAGCAGTTTCCCACGTGTAAGCTGCATATTTTTTTTAAATCTAATTTTTTCATTCGACGTTATTACTTCAAGGATAACAGCGAACCGCCGAATTAGGGATTCACTAACTCCAGTGATTTCTGAAGTCATGGTTGGATTTGCAAAAAATCAAAATAATATACATATAAATACACAACCTAAACAAATCAAATAAAACTTTAAAAGAACACCTTTTTTTTATTTTTACCTGCCCTACTTTTAGCGAAAAATTAAAAAAAATTAAAGGATTATCCCTAATTCTTTTCTTTATTTTGTATATTATCATATAATTCAAAATATCATAAAACTATATTATTTTTCGTGTGTTGTTTTCAAGAAAATTGAGTTGAAAGTTGGCTTTGAAGTCAAATACCCCACGAACCCCATATTTTAGAGCTCAATGGCCATATAATGAAATCATGCAATTGCAATTACCTTTTCATAAACGTATGAAACATACTTGTTGACTCGGTTGACCATTTCCAATTAAGAATTGCACTGTTATTCTATTTGCCGATTTTTAGGCCCAAATACCTCTCGAACCCCAGGGTAAAGTACCTGACTTTTACTTTGTAACCATATTTTTTTTTTTTTTTTTTTTTTATATTTAGCGCGCGCTAAAGGAGTTATGAATACCCTTAAAGTGATAAACACAGCACGAGCGATTAGGTAGGTTGGAGGGGATTTGAAAGGAGAAACCGATGTACATTAGTTTTGAATGTCTGTAGATCACAATGGGAGGGGAAGATAGCGCTGGGTAGAGCATTCCACATTCGTGTAGTGCGACTAAAGAAAGAATCTCTGTACTTAACTGTACGTCCGAAGTTGGGCTCAAGGGTAAACTGATGGGCATTCCTAAAAGCGCGAGTATTACGGTTGAATTGTTTAAGGGGAGGAATGCAACTGGCTATTTCGCTAGAGCAATTTTTGTTAAAATAACGGTAAAATAACGAAAGGCATGAAACATTTCGACGGTGCTCCAGAGATGTAAACGTTTCCGTTATAGTTCTTTCACCTATCATTTTAAGAGCTCTCTTTTGAATTCTATCCAATAGACTCAAGTGGGTTATTGGAGCACCTGCCCAAATATGGGAGTTGTACTCAAGTTTTGGACGAATAAAGGCTTTGTAGATCACAGCCACATCGGAGGGGGAGAAAAATTTCTTGCATCGACGGAGAAAACCTAAACACCTAGCAGCATTTTTGGCGATGTCAAATATGTGGTCGTTCCACAAAAAGGTGGTCTGTGACACACATACCGAGGACTGAAAGCTGTTCAGTTTCCTCTATGCAAGTGCCGCTCATGGATAGCAGCATTGGGGGTGGGTTCCGCTTTAATGACAGGAGACAGCATTGAGTTTTAGAAGCATTAAATTCTACACGGTTTTTTATTCCCCAGTGGACAATACTGTCAAGATCAGAATTTAATGAGCTTATCATACGCTGCCGTTCAAGTTCCACATCCGAAGGACATGGGTGTGAATCAAGAAACGAATATGAAAAGCTGAGGGTACTGTCGTGATAAACACAGCACGAGCGATTAGGTAGGTTGGAGGGGATTTGAAAGGAGAAACCGATGTACATTAGTTTTGAATGTCTGTAGATCACAATGGGAGGGGAAGATAGCGCTGGGTAGAGCATTCCACATTCGTGTAGTGCGACTAAAGAAAGAATCTCTGTACTTAACTGTACGTCCGAAGTTGGGCTCAAGGGTAAACTGATGGGCATTCCTAAAAGCGCGAGTATTACGGTTGAATTGTTTAAGGGGAGGAATGCAACTGGCTATTTCGCTAGAGCAATTTTTGTTAAAATAACGGTAAAATAACGAAGGGCATGAAACATTTCGACGGTGCTCCAGAGATGTAAACGTTTCCGTTATAGTTCTTTCACCTATCATTTTAAGAGCTCTCTTTTGAATTCTATCCAATAGACTCAAGTGGGTTATTGGAGCACCTGCCCAAATATGGGAGTTGTACTCAAGTTTTGGACGAATAAAGGCTTTGTAGATCACAGCCACATCGGAGGGGGAGAAAAATTTCTTGCATCGACGGAGAAAACCTAAACACCTAGCAGCATTTTTGGCGATGTCAAATATGTGGTCGTTCCACAAAAAGGTGGTCTGTGACACACATACCGAGGACTGAAAGCTGTTCAGTTTCCTCTATGCAAGTGCCGCTCATGGATAGCAGCATTGGGGGTGGGTTCCGCTTTAACGACAGGAGACAGCATTGAGTTTTAGAAGCATTAAATTCTACACGGTTTTTTATTCCCCAGTGGACAATACTGTCAAGATCAGAATTTAATGAGCTTATCATACGCTGCCGTTCAAGTTCCACATCCGAAGGACATGGGTGTGAATCAAGAAACGAATATGAAAAGCTGAGGGTACTGTCGTCAGCAAAACAGTTTAATGGATTAGAAGTTTCAGATAAGAGATCGTTTATGAATATTAGGAAGAGGGTCGGAGACAAAACGCAGCCCTGGGGCACACCAGCATTTATTTTGTGGATTTCAGATTTGAAACCGTCCAATACAACTTGTATTGAGCGGTCCGAAAGGTAATTTCTAATCCAACGAAGAAGATATTCATCGATACCAAATGCACGCATTTTCGATAAGAGAGCTTGATGCAATAATCTTGCTTTCTCCAAAACGATGTAAAGATTTGTGCCACTGTTCGGTGAGATATACCATCAGATCACCAGTGGACCTATTGCTACGAAAGCCGTACTGCCGGTCATTAAGAAGCTTTCGTTCTTCGAGATATTTCTTTAGCTGAAAATTTATCAGCGTTTCCATGACCTTGGAAAGAAGGGACGTAAGCGCAATTGGTCGATAGTTGGAGGGGGAAGAAGACACGCCTTTTTTAGGGACAGGCTGGACAAATGCTGTTTTCCATCCACTCGGAAAGAGATCAGTAGAGTAGGACAGATGGAAAAGCTTACGCAGTGGTTTTGCCAGCGTTGAAGAACACCTCTTCAGAACAATGGGAGGGATACTATCCGGGCCAGCGGATTTGTGAACGTCGAGATCTTTTAGAACTCTAGCAACTGCACAAGTGCGAAAGAAGATTTGTCCCATAAAATCGTTTACGCTCTCAAGTACAGAAGGAGTCATAACACTTTCTGGCAGCGTCGAATTAACAGCAAACTGTGCTGCAAGCAAATTGGCTTTATCTTGCGAGCTGACAAAAGGAGTATCATTGAAGACGAGCGTTGGAACCGAGGACGAGGTGGTGTTTCGTATGTTTTTTACAAATGACCAAAAATTTTTACTACCTTTGGGACATTGTAGTATTTTTTGCCGTAATTTTTGATCATGTAAAAATTTGGTTCGTCGAATATGAACGTTACAGGTCTTTCTAGCTTGTTGTTCTCTTGGGAGTTTTTTCTCTAACTGGATTTTGTTGGCATGAGAAATTAGCAGATATGACACAATGGTCTGATGTGCCTAGAGGCGATAATATACTAATAGTGTATTTATCAGGGTCAGAGGTAAGGAACAAGTCTAGAGTGTTAGCGGATTGACCTGCAACGTCAGGAATCAGAGTAGGCTCGTCAACAAGCTGAGTTAAGTTGTTTAACTCAGCAAAAATCTCGGCGTACCTTCCTTCGGGTGTTGTCTGACCCGAATAGCGTAGCCACGAAGAATTATGTACATTGAAATCGCCCGTAACAACGATTTCACTGTGCGGAAAATGGGAAATAATTCTCTGGATGGAGTCAGATAGTGCATCGAGTTCATTGGAAGTCGAATTACCATCCAAACTAGGACTACGATAAACAAAACAAGTATGGATGATGCGCTTATGGATGGTGAATTTAAACCACATGAAATTAAAGTTTGTATTCAAACAAGACCCATATTGTGGTTGAAGCTGATAAGCAACATCGTTTCGAACATACACGGCGAGACCATGATGAGAAAAAAATAAAGGCACTAAGCTATAATCATGTAGGCTGAATTCCGAGTGATCGGTATTTTCCCCTACCTGCGTTTCACTAAGTGCCAAAACAGCTGGCCTGTTTTTCACAGTATGGACATATGCAGCACAAAAATTCTGCCTAAGTCCCCGAATGTTGCTGTAGTCAACCCTAAATTCACCCCCCATTACTAAAAAACAGACACAAGAAACCAAATCAGACAGTTAACTATGCTGTTATCAATTTTGGGCCCCAAAAAACTTCCCAGTACAAATACTACTAGTGTTATGCCTAAATAGCAAATGCACTGATCCGCCCCTGGATACACAAAATCAATAACAACAATTTATCTGATATGCTTTGGCTCAATCAATTATAAGCATTGTATGGTATGATACATACACACACTGCATATAATGACTAAACCAAAGCACTGTGAGTGATGTGGGAAGGAGAGATAGGAATTTACCGCTGTGTTATGGATCGTTGTAATTTAGCATCATCTTCTTTGATGCATGGGTGCGCTTTTTGTTGTTTCTTTTATGCACTGGCACTGGCACTTGAACTTTGATTTGGGTATTTTTTTTTTTTTTTTTTTAGGGAATATGGGCTATTGATTTTTGTTTTGTTTCACGCGGCGCTACTTGAAGTTACAGTTTTTGTTGTTGTTTTGCACTAGTACTGTGGCACTTGCACTTTTTTTTTTTTGTTTTGTTTCTTATGTGGGACTATTGTAATGATTAATTAGTGTAGACAATTATTAAGAACTGGGGATATTTAATTATGTAAATCACCACTCCCGCACACGTCCACTCACAGTGGGTTGCAGATCGGAACTTTACAACGATGTATGACAGATCACTGTTGAGTTGGTAGACCAGTTGTCAATGAAGAATTGCGTTGTTTGATTTTTGCATCTTAACGACTTTTGACAAAATAAAGTAGGCGTAATAATCTTTTCAACGATGTATGACACTTTACTGTGGGTGGTAAGACAAGCTGCAAATGATGAGGAAATTACTATCTTTTTTGGTGCTTTGAAAGGCGCTTTACGTCCATATAATAAATTGATGTACACGTCGTTGCCTTTTCAACGATGTATGACACATTGGTTTTCTCCTTTACTCCAAGGATCCTATTTCTACTAAGTAAATAGAAGATTATTCTTCTTTAAAGTTTTGAGTTTGAGAATTAAGTAGTACAACTTTTATTTCTAAGATTAAAAATGCGCGAGTTATAAGCAAAAATCAAAATGAACATTCAAAAGAAAATGGCGGCCAAATGACTCTAGGTACAGTTGTGTAAAATGTGGTTTTAGACTCGAGAACCAATACCCTATCGAGTAGTGAAGTCAAACCTGACCTCGGATTTAGGTCCCAGTGAAAGTCTAACTTGACCGTACTAAATAGCCAGTTGGTGATTTTAACTTAAGTAAAATGTTGGGGGATAGTACAATGCTAAACTCGTTTAAATTTAGCAAAACACATTTTTTACCCTGGTATCATACTAAAAATTAATAAACAGTGAACTAAATCGTCTAAAATTTTGCGCCATTATGTTCGAATGCAAATTTAAATTGATTTCTCTTACTTTTAAAGCTAGCGGTTTGAAAACATAAGGGTTTCCTTTTAACTTTGGCAAATTGATACTGATACAATTTTTTTCTTTTGGACATGAAACACTTTAGATATGCACAATTTAATTTCAAATATGTGAACTTTTGATTTCAAAGCGCACTTTTTTTCTCAGTGTATGTATAAAAACAAAGAAAAAAAGACATTATTTTTATCTTATAATCAGTTTATACCTATAAAATTAAATAACTAAAGTACATAAAATGTGATAGTATGTAATAACTTATAAGTTATTGTTTAAATTTTGTTAAAAATACTTGATTTAAAATGTTCTCTGGTGCAACCCATAAAAAAGTCTACTCTTAAAAAAAAAAATTGCTATCTCTGATGCAACGAGAGAAGTGTTCATTGTGGTCTTAGTTTGTAAGATGAGACTTCTCATAAATTAATTTAGTAAGGTAATATGTTGTACATACCAACGCATAAAACCATTGAGTAAAATCTAGACGTTTTAAATTTTTGGCAGACTTGTTTATGATGGATGAACAATCCAAGTTTTCCAGATCGAGTGCCGTACACAACCATGCCATGGCAACAAAATTTAGAAATGTTTAAGGTTTTTCACTTATTGGCGATTTCTTTCTAAAGGTTAAAAAGATTTATTTGCTAAAGATCTTCAAAATGTAGCAATAATTAATTTATAACAAAGGAGTATATACTTGAAAGTATTATAACAGATGCAGGGTGTTAACACCAGATCGTGATGTCGAAAGAAGAAAACATTTTTCCAGCAGTGGATCTACATTCCCTCGCTAATGCGCAAGCGGAAACATTCTAAGAAAAACTTTGACTTATAAAAATAAATATCATAATAGAACGGACAAACTTGCATCTTATTAATTGTAAGTCAAGCAATGAAAACCAGATGCTTAACTGTCTGGCGATAAAGTGAAAAGAATAAGTTATTCATTTTTTGTAAACTGCCTTTTCTCAACTACCCCTACCACGATTTGTCTCTCCACAAAATATACTCATTTTACAACACCCTGTAGGAAAAAGGAAAAAACTTTGGTAGATCCATAATTTCAAACATAACACATGGATGGAAAGAAAATTCCCAAAGGATCAAAACTCTTGCATTGGTGAAAAACAAACGAGAACAACACAACCGGAAGAAGTCAAAATGAAATCAACAGAAAATGCTATTACATCCCCACGACGATGTTAACAGTGACGACGACGATGATGGGGGAATTACGTATGAATTTTGCGTTGCTGCGAGGGTGTTTTGTGGTGACTAGAAAACCTGACAACTCATAGAAGGGGTTGAATCTAACGCTAACTTATGGAATGAGAATGAAAATATAACGACACAATAAGTATATTTCTCCCTAGGGGTAGAAACGGTCCTGCGGCTTTTCAGTAGCATTCCCAACTAATATGACAGACTCATTCATACACCTATGAACGATTGATTAGAATTCATAAACATATAATGTTGACAGGTTCACTTATGACTGAGCTTGTTTACACCATATTTATGCACATTCGCCTGGGTATAGAGATTTAATGAGGAGCGGAAGGGGGTACGGTACATCTAAATGTCAAAGATTACTTATCAGAGTATTTTAAAGAATAATCTTTAAAATTCACAGATTGTCTGATAATTTATACAGACAATATAGAAGAGGGTTCCATAACTATAATTTTATATCACATCATTAAAAAAAATATTGCAGTCCAGCCTTTATGTTAAAATCTTTTGGGCAGTAAAAAAAGGCATCAACGAGGATTGCTTGCTGGAGAAGATTTTTTAAGTATATTTTTATAAGAATTGTTGAACGAGGGGTAAAAATTTATATCTGCCACTTGTATATAATGAAAAAAGATCGTCTCAACTATCTACCCCTGCGGAGCAAGGTCATTTAGTGCACAACCATACTTTTTCATTATCTCAGATTTTATTTGAGAAAGTGCCTGATGAAGGGAACTCGAAAGCAGTTTTAAACGCCACCCTTAACATAGAAATTCTGTTGGCTTTTTTTACATTTTCATTTTTGATATAATTACTTACAAGATAGGATAGAAGAATTGTTTATCTTTATTACCCAACAATCTTTAAAAGTTCCCTTTATAAATGTCCCTAAAACCAACTTCCTATACTGAATGAAAACTTTGAATGATTTTTTTAAAGTCTTCTTTTTTTTAAGTAAACAAACTTTTTACTGTAACATCTTCTTTTTTACTTTGCTGACGGTAGCAGTGGAAAGCATCCCGCTGGGGTGGTAATAAACAGTAACCGGATACAAGTATTTTCTCTGTGATTTTGACATATGTTTTTTCAAACGTTAAGCCAACACATTATGACACTTATTGCCCGAAGGCCTCCTCATAAATCGCGAGTCACATACATTATTATTCAATTTTTATTGTAGCACACTTGGGTTAAGGAATTTGGCAGGCGGCAGCTTCATATTAAAATCAGATATGTAGGCACCTTTACGGGGTTGTTGAACGAATTTGTTCACCTGGGGGCAGCGAGGCAAAGTTTCTTCCAAGATAAATGCCACATAACAACACAACCGAAAAAGGTTTCGTTGCTGGAGGAAACACGTGATACTTCCGGACGCACACTACACAAGTGTATTTTATCCATCGCTTTATCGACTGAATCATTATAGAGACCATCGTTTTGGGGAAATTACAAGAAGTTATCTACGTAGGTTGCATCCTTCATACCATAAGTTATCATTTCAGAAACTGTTTATACGAGTACAAAAAAAAAAACATTTTTAGTTTTTGGAAGCGGGCCGCATTCTTTCCAATTTGTAGCCCTGCCAATGGACCGCCAACGGATATGTATAAAGTTTTGTTATTTAATAAAACAGTGTAAATATTTAATATAACTATCTACACTATTGATGCTCAAAAGGGTAGTTATGTGCATTCAAGAGGACACAAGCGTCCACAGGTTTTTCTCAAAACTCACCTCTGTCTACCAACTCCTACTCTCACCTCCAAGTGGTGAACATCGGGTGCCTAGTATCTCAGCTGCAGACGGGGTTTTAATCCCCGTGGAAAGCTATTGGGGACAGCCAACGAGAGAGGGGGAGGAGTGTTCCCACTAAGGCAATTCTCCTTTCATCGAGGCGGCAGCAGACGAATTCTCCAGATGGAATCAACGGTGGCGTCTACAATTCCAATTAGGTTGAACTACTTAGTGAACACCTTATATGGGCTACTGCGACATATTCATATTCGTAGCTCAGGCCTATAAGGAGCGGTTTATCCAGCTCCCTACCCTTGGAGCTATACGAAGGGTCTGGTCCTCCAGGTCGGGGGTTGTGCGTCGGGGTAACTTCACTACCACGTAAAAAAAGTTTGGCGGGTGCTTCAAGGAGCAGGATCAGCGACTTTTTGGTTGCGGTTTCCTGATAAGGGGAAGACTTAGGCAAGAAGTCTTGGGAAGTATAAGCGAGCGCCTGGTCAGAATCCGCATCAAAGGCAAATTTAAGAACATTACGCTGATCTGTGTTCACGCCCCCCATGAAGAGAGCGATGACTCAACCAAAGAAGCATTCTACGATCTCCTGGAGACAACGTATGATATGTGCCCGAAGTACGACGTGAAGATCATTCTTGGTGACTTCAACGCAAGATTCGGAAAGGAGGGCATCTTTGGTTCGATAGTCGGAGGACACTGCCTCCAGGACGAAACTTCCACAGGATGGCAGGCTTTACGGCGCGGCGTGGCGAAATGTCATCATCTCAAGTACCTGTTTCCCGCACCTCAATATACACAAGGGGACTTGGCGGTCGCGTGATCAACGAACCGTCAACCAAATCGACCACGTTGCGATAGACGCGAGACATGCTTCCAGTATCTTGGACGTCCGAACGTTCCGAGGGGCCAATATTGACTCGGATCACTACCTGGTGGTAGCTAGACTACGAATTGATTTAAAGTTACCCTAGTTTTTCGTTCACTTTTTGCAGTTCTTGATGCCCGTATAACGAATTTCTTTAATGCTTATTTGTCTTTACACCGCGTAAATCTTTCTTGCAAAAATCCAACTCTCATACGTTTTTGTCTGACTAATTTGTCAAATAATGTTCTGTTAAGCATAGATTGCCGAAAGTTGCAGAATAAAACCAACAAAAACATTATTCCTGAGCTAAATACCACAAATTTCTTCAAAAATTGACGTACCGAATTCGAAAATTTCTGGAAATGAATGTTATCATATCATCTTATGTGTTTAAATCTCTAAGGTCCAGTTTTTGGGTGCACACTAAAAAACTGGGGAATGTATTAAAAGGTTTTGTTGAGAAATAAAATTGGAAGAATGTTATCATAACTAAAATAACTAAATTCTTAAAATAAAAGTTAACAAAAAAAAATCAAAATGTTTGTATAACGATTTAAGTCGCTAGACTTGTTATATTTACTCTGGGCCGTTTACGATTTAACTACAACCCTGGATAGGTATGATATTTTCAGAAATAATATGAGAATTTTTGCGTTATTTGTTTTGGGGGTGGTAAAAGAGGGTTAGATTGGATTTAAAAGTTATTGTAAAGTCAACATATACAAACTGAAGTTACAAAGAAATTCTATGGCGCCATAAATGCCAAGAAGTGTCTGAAAGTATATTATTTGATGTTTTAGAAAAGTTAAAAATAAGTGATCAAATTTCCTTTTCTTGTCTTGTTCTTTTAAATTTCATCGTGGAGGTTTTGTCATTTTGTTTTTCTCGAAGAGCCCATGTTCAAATGCTCACAAAATAACCATTTTATATAAATTGTTTTTGGATTTTCCTTAAAACTTTTGTAAATTCACCTAGTATATTATTTTAGGATATAATTTTTACTCTTAAGACGGTATTAAATTATCATATATGTATATATTGTATATGAATATGTATATGAAAAACTTTGCCATGTACATAAAAACGTTCGACAAGCGACATACGTATAAGGGTGATTATAACTTATTACTATGACAAAATATGTATGACGTACCTATTTTGTGTCTTATACAGGGTAGTTCGCCTAAGGTGTGACACAAAGATAGAACGTGCAAGTTGGGTCGAGACTTGAAACAAATCGTATGGAAGGGGGAATATTTCCCCCCCCCCCCGCCATGACCAAGTTAACAATTTTCTAAAAAATTGACTAAAAACAGAAACAAAATTATTAAGAACGGCAACACTTAGAACAACATGCTATACCTTTTTTTAAGCCTAAAAAACCCTTCTTTTATTTTATTTTCAAATAAAATTGTTTTATTTAACAGTTTTTGAAAATTTTATTTTCAAACTTAAAATTCAAAAAAAAAAAATACAAAAACGTTTCAAACTATTTTTTTTTTTCAAAATTGTAGTTACAGCGGTTCCCAAACTTTTTAAGCTTTGGAACCCTTGACAAGCTCCAAATATATTTCGGAACCCCAACTCTTAACGGTAGTAAAAAATGAAAAACAACACATCACATTTCAAAAAAAAAATGTAAACGTCAGACATATTTGAATTTGTAATTACATACCGGGTAGCTGGGTAGAATTTGACCTTGGATTGATGAATTTGGCCAAAGAATGGACAATTTTGCATTTTTTTTTTAAAATATAAAAGACTTTTCTAATCCTTTCTGCTTTCTTTCTTAAAGTGTATAATTTAATACATCTAAAATGATTTTAATATGTAGCTTAATAAGAATAAATTTAGAACAAAAGTAATAAGCTAAATAATTTGTATTAAGAAAACCTTAAAAAGACACCTCCAGCAATCGTTGAAAGGTCAATATTTTGTGGAAATACTACAACAAAATAATTTTTAATCAGTTATGTGGGAAATTATGCAAACCAAATTTGCTTTTATTTATGAATGTAACAGTAATAAAATAAATATAAATAAAAAAATATAATAAAATTTAATTTTTATCAAAAATGGAATATGGTGGGCCGGCATTCTGAGTTAATTTGGCCACGAGAAATTATGAAATAATGCATCAAAATTATAAGAAAACTTGTCATAAAAAGACCTACGAAGCTTATACAAGTCTTCTTATATAAGGCTGCAAAAGAGCAGAGAAAGATTGATCCTCCTAATATTTTGTCCAATGATATGAAAACTTAAATTAACAATTCATATTTTTAAAAAACAAAACAAAAAAAGATAAATTAAACCCTAAAAATAAAAAATCCTCAGTATAAGAAAATGTCTCTGATATCAATTGGTAGGAGATCATCGATTGATTCTAGAAAACGTTTACCCGACCAAAGTCTCTCAAAACTGCGGGAAGACTTTGGGAACCAAATTTTTTAATTTTCAAAAATAAGCTAGCCAACTGATTTTTCTAAAAATTGCGATACTTGTGCAAAAAAACTACTCTTTAAAAAAAAATCTAGGTATCCAAAAGTTATTCATATTTTAATTTGAAACACAGTTTGGGAACCGAGGGTAAAGTATACCTACTATTTTTGTTTTCATAATTGAATGCTCTTATCAATTCTTAGTAGTAGCCCGTAGCGTAATGGTTAGTGCGTTCGACTGTCACGCTGGAGGTCTGGGATCGCTTCCCAGCCTCGTCCACCTAAAAACTAAAAAGTTTATTTTTCAGGGCTGCCTCTTGCGAGGAATTGACAAATCCTCCAAGAGTATCACTTGTCACGAATAAGTGCTTCTCGTCTAGCCGTTCGGATTCAGCATAAAATTGTAGGTCCCTTCCATTCCTGTCGAAAGGCGCACACAGGAATGGTTGCGAGTTGTTAGTCACTAGGCCCTGGTTCTTCATGAGCCGTTGTGCCACCCGATTTATTTTTTTTTTTATCAATTCTTAGTCAGAAGCTGAAAACCGTATCTATGGTTGAAGGACTTTTTCAAAAAATTTACAAAATAAATTAACTAAATTCTTAGTAAAAAAAATAAAACACGAAGCTGAGGATAATCAACCGGTTGCTGAAATGATTATTTAGCCGGATTCTTTTTAGTTTTATAAGGAAGTAGGTTTATTTGTTTTCAATATTTTGAAAAGAAAATATCCTTCCGCCATGGGAAATTGGGAACATAGAATATTATACATACATACCTACTTACTATTATACACGATACACCGCATTGCTAAGATTTATTTCCCTGAACATTTTCCAATTAATAAGCTTTTTCTCTTTCGCTTAAATTTTTAAATATACTCATACAATACATCAGGTCTAAAACATCTATAAATTTTTGTTGTTGTTCCTTACTCTTCGCAATAACTTCATTGGTGGCTAAAATAGAATTATTGATATCAAGTTCCATTCGAAATATCTCCTTGTCCGGTAATTGCTGGAATATTATTTTAAAGATTTTTATTTGTTTAACAAAATCCACCCCAAAATAAAAATATAATGAATAGAAAAAGTCTCGCATTGCGATTAATTTTATCACTGGTCTATTTAGTGAGCGTAAAACTCAAGGAACATATTTGGTTAGCGATGCAAGATAAAGTCAAGAGTTCTTTTAAATTGTTCGCCACATTGCAATGCTCAGAGAATAATACGAAAGAGTTTCACGGTCTCTTGAACGTTTCAGAACCGCAAAGCGAATATTTTTTAATTGAGGTTGAGTGCGCCTTGCAAGTTAACCAAACAACTGTCACTTGAAAAGTGAAAGAATATCAACTTATTGACACTTCTTTGCTATATGCAATAATAAACAAAAATAATTTAAGATGTAAAATACGCATATAAATTAAAAATAAAAGATTAAAGAGCTCATTGATTTTTACTTGCGATACTTAAATTTTGTAGGTACTATAGGGCCAAGTTTTGGACTCGTAAAAAATTGAATTCGTAAGTCGTTCTTGAAATTCTGTGTGATATATACCTACATAAACCTCAACGTACTAGTCTCAAGCAAAGCTCGAAAGATTTTAATACTATTTTATGTACAGTACATATTAGCATTGAGTTTATAAACATTGAGGAATCACGTCAGAGTTATGATATCACCAATGTAGGTGGCGCCCTTATTTTCATCTAGAAAAAGAACCAGTGACAGGCAATACAAGAACCATTTTCTCCTTAAGGTAGACTATTTCCTCACTATTTTCACAAATAGTCTACCTAAAGGTGGAAATAGTCTACAGACGCCACAACCGCAATGAAAATTATATCTGTGTTGATCAACAAGTCAAGACTTAAAAATTGATGTTCAGTCGACCCAACATTGTTGATTTCTACCAATTTGAATCGGGTTACGTTCGGGTCAATAAAAGTTGATCGACTTTGTTGATATACACGTCCGCATTAACTCAACATTTTTGATCAGCACTGTTGATATACATAAATCAAGATAATGTGGACGCCGCTTAACCGTTCAGTAGTGTTATGATATCCTTAAAAGAAAAAAATATGTTCAAAACGTAAGAATTTTTAAGTAACGTATATTTTTGTTTAACTATAAATAATAAACAGTTTCTTCGTAAAATTATTAAATTGTTATAACTACTGTTTGAGCTACTTTAAATCATCCAATCGCTAAATTGTTACAAACTCGATCCCAGACCTTTCGAGCGCGTGCCGCGCCGGCCGCTTTTACAATTTGTGTAGCGCCATATATAAATGTTTTACCATAAAGCAATGAGACTTCTTAGACGGTGTTCACATTGTACTGACTCTTCTGACTATTTTTGACTTCTCTGAAATTTGTCTCCCTCCCACTTTATGGTTAGAAAATGCGAAAAGTAGCAAATTGGACATTGGACTGACTCTTCCGACTATTTTTGACTTCTCTGAAATTTATCTCCCTCCCACTTTATGGTTAGAAAGAGCGAAAAGTAGTAAATTTTTAAAAAAATTTAAAATTTGTGGATTTGTGGAAAATTCGGAGGAGTCAGTCCAATGTGAACACCGTCTTATGATTCATGTGAGCCGAATTTAATTGTCAAAATTGACATTTTTATACAAGTGTTATATAAAATGAATATTTGTTATTCGATTGCTTCATTCTTGATAGTACCTTATGATCAGCAATAAAACTTGAACCTTTTCTATATAACACACAGATATATTATTACAGTGGATGACGGATATAACAAATTCAAAAAATCCACAGAATTCCTTTCTTATATCCGTGTTTTCTTATATAAAAAATTGTACATAAGAGAGAAAATTTCTTATATAAATTAAATGTATGTAAGAAAGAAAATTTCTTGTATAAATAAAAATACATAAGAAATAAAATGTATCCAATGTCAATGTATGGTTTTTTTTCTTTCTCGCTGATCTTCAATCTGCCATTTCTTTTGCCATTCAACAATGGTGGCTTCATTTCAAAGTTTTCACGAGAAAATTTCTTATACAAAATTAATTTTCTATGTTGTGAATGGAATTTGCAGCAGAATAAGTTTCTTATATCAGTGTTTTTCTTACAAACGTTTTTCTTATATGAGGTTTATTTAACACGTATCTTTATGGGAATCTGCATGGTGTTTTGGAATGTCCGTCTTATAAGCGTCTTTTTCTTATATGAGACTTTCTTATATCCGTCATCTACTGTATTATAGCATACCATAGTGAAATATTTTAACATAAGTTCTTATGTCTTTAGAGCTATAAGAATACATTAATAAATGCATTATAAAATGCTTACATAAAATCACGTGCGATATGCTATCACGTGCAAAACGAAGGTAACTAATTCAGATAAGTCCATTACCGTTCCAAAATATAGACACAATGTTAAGAGTTCGAGAGAATCATAATTAGGTTATTTCGTAAAAGGATTATATTTTTTTATATTTTTAAAGTTTGCATTTATCGAAATTTGTTTAGTATAAAAAAAACGGGAGGGTTCCAAGTAAATAAAAGTGGATACAAATCAAATTATTAACGTTACTTTATTTAAATTCGCACTTAAAGAAATCCATTAGTGAGAAACGTGCATAAATTGAAAACAGTATTCACTCTATTGACACTAGTCATTTGAAGGAGTCCTTTTTGGTAGGTTGACTACACAAAACACAAAACTTGTATTCTCTTGCGTGACGAGCAGTAGCTTCCAACAAATTCAATGTATCAATCAAGGTAGTAATTCCCTTTTATAGACGCCCATTGGGAATACAAGAGGGTGTGCTTTGATTATTCGGGTAGAGTTCGACAAGTTGTCACAACACATGTCAAATGTGCACAGAGGGCGGATGGTTTGGCATACCAAAATTAAGAACCTAAGCTTACATAGAAATTTCAATACTACTTCATCCGTTGGGAGGTTATCGTGGCGATGAAGCAAGATTACCATATATACGCCACGTGTGTGTCGCGTGCTCATCTTGTGAAAGCGCTACAGTGCGAATTGTTAATAAAGGCCAACTAAACTCAGCTTTTCCCATCGAACTCTAATCCAACTTGTGGTTTTGGCAGACCTTGGGCTGGCAAGGCCCGCCTTACTCTTAAGCGATAATTATAATTGAACCCTTCGACTCACTGCTTTCAAAAATCCATATGGGTTCGGAAAAGCGTACCACGCCATTGCCATCCACTGCAGGATGACTAGAAGCTAAGAATACCAAACTCAAATTTATTCTTATAGTTTCTCGTACATATATATTATAGAAGATCAACCAACCCTTGGGAATATGCAGAGAATTGATTCTGATGAAGCGTTAGATAGACTTCTAATTTACTCCGAGGGTGCCCGATTGTTGCTGTCGTATTGCAGTTGCATGCTTTATTAATTTATGCCAAAATCAGACATAACATTTTACACTCAATTATCGGCACTCGATTGCTTGCACGTGACATTGAACTGTTTTTATTTTATATAAATAAAAATATGTTTTAAATGTGTATCAAGAGTTAATCCATCATATTTACATGCATTTCTTTATACCTATAAATCTGAATTTAAATAGAACAGACAATTTAAAATATTAGTTTTTAGCATTAAATTAAATTATTAATTCAAATAGTAAACCCGTAACAGTATTATGTAATTATACACAAGGGCCACAGTTCTGTTTATATTGCTGCATAGTTGGTATAAATTTAATTTAAATCTTAGAAATACTTTTTGCAGTATGGTGTGCTTATATAGTTACTGTACCAGTCATGCCTGGAGGTCTTTTCCTTGCAAAATCTTTGATGCGTATGGGTCACATTTACAATCCAAAAAAGGTTTTTATTTAATTAATTATCCCTTTTGTATTCATAACAATTATTCTGTTTTGAGTTCATCGACTCATTGTTAATGCATTTTGTTGAAGATTCTTTTCACTCTCATTCGTATACCTATACAAAATAATAGTTTTGATTTGAGTATACCTACCTACACCTAATAATATTACCTATTTGAACTTTTGAATGTTTTGAATGAACAGTTAAAATGAGTTAAAGTCCTACCATACCTTTGCAATTTAAAAATTATGAACACATATAAGTTTTGTAGAAAATATTACTGTCTTATGTGTAGATATAAGTCGTGTTTTTTGAGAGAGAGACTAGCAACTCAGCAAAATATTTACACGCAAAACAAAAACAAAAAAAATTATTATAGAGAATTTTGTTTGTGTTTTCCGTGTTAAACTTTTACTGAGTTGCTAGTCACTCTTTTAAAAAACACGGCTATAGTCTAAGAGCCAACGACATAAAAAGTCAAGACATTTGCGTAATGTTGAAACCCATACCAATACATAGCTCTGGAAGGGTTAAACCAGGATTACCTTGTCTGCCTGCCCATACATACCCTTGACGAAGGGGTGGGGGTTGAAAATGTAGATTTTCTTAATTTTTTATCTGGGGTATTATCACTTCAATTATTTTTTTGAAAATATATCATGATGCTCTGTCATTTTCCTTACTTCTAAACACCTTGATTTTGATGATCCGACTATAGTAGAACGCAAGTTACAAGCTTCTTAAACGAACCATAATCTACTTTTTTTGGGGACTTTGTTTTGGCTCCTAACCTTAAGCACCTCATATATGGGATATTCGCAAAAAAATTATATCTTAAATGTCAGTAATTGGTCAAAAAAGGTCAACTTGTATCAGAAATTGGTCAGCCATAGGAAATTTGTAATGAATGGTTAAGTTTTTTAAGGTCACCAACTATTTTTGGCACCTCATTTATGGGATATTCGCAAAAAAAGTGTACCACTCGAAAGGCCACCGACTTGTGATAAAAGGTCAGCTAGTTTCAGTAATTGGTCCGCCATAGGACATTTTATATGAATTATTGAAGTTTTTTGTTTTTCAAGGCCGTATAAGACTTTTAGCACCTCATTTATGGGATATTCGCAAATAAAGTATACCAATTGAAAGGCCACTGACTCGTGATAAAAGGTCAGCTAGTATCAGTATTTGGTCAGCCATAGGACATTTTATATGAATTTTTGAAGTTTTTTGTTTTTCAAGGCCGTATAAGACTTTTAGCACATCATTTACCGAATTTTACAAAAAACAAGATACCATTTGAAAGGTTATTAAATCCTCATAAAAGGTCAACATGTTTCAGAAATTGGTCAGCCATAGGTTTTTTTTAATGAATTTTCAAAGATTGCTTCAAGGTTACAGGCTGACCAATTACTGAAACTGGCTGACCTTTTATCACGAGTCAGTGGCCTTTCAATTGGTATACTTTATTTGCGAATATCCCATAAATGAGGTGCTAAAAGTCTTATTCGGCAAACTTCAAAAATTCATATAAAATAACCTATGGCTGACCAATTACTGAAACTAGCTGACCTTTTATCACAAGTCGGTGGCCTTTCGAGTGGTACCCTTTTTTTGCGAATATCCCATAAATGAGGTGCCAATAATAGTTGGTGACCTTGAAAAACCTAACCATTGATTACAAATTTCCTATGGCTGACCAATTTCTGATACTCGTTGACCTTTTTTGACCAATTACTGACCTTTTAGATGGCATACTTTTTTTGCGAATATCCCATATATGAGGTGCTTAAGGTTAGGAGCCAAAACAAAGTCCCCAACAAAAGTAGGTTATGGTTCGTTTAAGAAGCTTATATGTAACTTGAGTTCTACTATAGTCGGATCATCAAAATCAAGGTGTTTAGAAGTAAGGAAAATGACAGAGCATCATGATATATTTTCAAAATATTAATTGAAGTGATAATACCCCGGATAAAAAATTAAGAAAATCTACATTTTCAACCCCCCACCCCTCCGTCAAGGGTATGGGCAGGCAGATAAGGTAATCCTGGTTTAACCCTTCCAGAGCTATGTATTGGGATGGGTTTCAACATTACGCAAATGACTTGACTTTTTATGTCGTTGGCTCTCGGTCTTATACTGGTATATACATACATGTTTATCCAACTTGTATAATTTTTTAAAACTCAACAAGGCATTGAAGTCTTGGTAATTAAAACTTATTCAGTCTTTGATATTTTTTTCTGCAAGGAAACATTAAATTATTAAGATTTGCAGGTAGGTAAGTGTTGTGTCTTCTTTCAATTTCTTTTCATAAGAATGTGCTTCTTAAACGACGTTAAGCTATACTGCTCATAATTTCGTAAATACCCCATCTACAAAAATTACAATTTTGAGTTTCTTTTGCATATTTGGAGTAAATGCATTGTCTCCAATATTTTGTATTAATTTCTTAACCCTAGAACTTGAAATAAGCTCGAAAATCACAATTTCTAGAAGCCCTAAGTACAAATCATACGCATCATAAAAAACCTAACTAAGGGGCCGGTTAAAGCGATCAGCAAAACTAATCAGGAAAAACTTTCAAATAGATTTTTCGCACTATTTCCATTCGATTAGAAACACAAATTATACACTAATCGATGACAAATAACTCATAGAATTTTCTGATCAAATAAAATTTTCAATTAAACAATTATTTTTTGTTAAAAATGTATATACAGGGTGCCCCGTAAAGAACTTTTACCAGTTTTCAGGACGGCCATAAAGTCTACTATGAGCAATTTCAGGGTTATCCATTCTTTACGGGGCACCCTGTATATCTATTTTTTTATGATTTCTTTCTCCTCCTTTTTTTCTCATTTATAAAATAGTCAAATCCACTAAAATAGGTATCACTAAATAGGAATTTACACATCATACTCATGATAATGACATTGCACAAAAACTTTATGTTATACCACACTATTTCTTTATAAACTTAGGAAATTTCAAATAATTCAATAAATGAAAAATTTGACATAAAGAATACCACACTTTTAACACATTGAATGAGCGAAAGACAAAAATATGTATTACTGCTGTAATTTAAAATTCTCTTTTTTTCCGCTGCACCTTGAGTGAGTGGGGAGAAACATTCCTTAGTTACACCCTGCATGAATGAAAGGAACATATTTGTATTACTTTTGTAATGTAAAATCCTCTTTTTTCGCTTGCACATTGAGTGAGAAACATATTTGTTACCTACTTCTGTTGTTTGTAATCTTTTTTCTCATTATAAAAAGCCGAATGCATTTATTGGGTATCACTAGATTGCATGAATGAAAGAAACATATTTATTAATTCTTTAATTTAAAATCTTAGAAGAAGAAATAGAGGAACGGCCATGTAGAGGAAAAAGTGAGGCTTTTTTCAAAATAGTGTGAGTTACACAAAAACAAATGCATTCACACAGGATTGAGATTTAAGTTTAATAGTAAAAAAGCTTATTAAACTAAATAAAAAAGTGAAAACAACATAATATATGTATCTATAAAGAAAATGATAAACAAAAAATTCAAACAGATTTCATTCATACACGGGTCTTCTGGTAAAGTAATAAAACAAATGATTTTTTTTAAGTTCAAATTTTGTTATGCAAGTTATTATTGAAAGTTTTGTGACGCAATATTACAAAGGTTATTAAAAAAACCTACTTATAAATTAATACATTAAGGGCCAGTTTGTTCACAGTGGGTTAAATTAAGTATGTGAATTTCATAGGCTTTAATTAAACAACGCTTATCAACCGAAATTGGCTGATTAGTGAAATCCATGATTAGCAACTCATACTTTGAATTTAAAACAACAATTGAGGATTTCCCAGCTCCACTAATCATGGATTAAAGATAATTAGCTGTGAACAAACTGGCCCCAAGTTTGGTATCCGATTATATCAAAAGAGGGAAATGAATATAAATACAGTTTTTTTTATCCAAGAATAAACATTTCAATATTTCTTTTAAAACCCGTACAAATAAGCAGCACACCAGGCAGATACAATTGCGGGGCCTACTGCTTTAATTATCAATTATAATAAGACTAGACTTTTATTATGTTAGGTATATCCTAAACTCTAATGGTGCGATGTGCGATACCGAAAGTAGTTTATGGTTGAAATGGATGGAACAATTTATTCAGCTCCCTTATTTTAGATTTCATACACCCAGTAAACTTTTTTGATCGTATTTCTTTCACAAAATAATAGAAGTATCTTCTGTTAGAGCTGTGAGTTTTGTTTGCATTCAAAACTCTGAAAATTTGAATAATGTTTGTGGTGGTTGTTAATTGTATACGTTAGGTAGAAAGTATTAAATATTGTTGTAATTGGTAGTACCAATTAGTTCCGCAATCTTTCAAATCTATATAAAAATATAAAAGCTTAAAGAGATTGAATATCCTTTCTAACCAATCTTTAAATAAGTAGTAGTAAACAGCTTGATTCGGATGCTTGGGTACTTATTTTGCGGTAATTTTGTTGATCACATGATTCGCGATTCAGATTTAAAATAAATAAACATATTTTTGGATATTATTATAATTATTGTTTTTGGAAATATGTAATTTCTGGGAATTATAATTAAGTTTGCATTATTTTAATTTGAAATTTTGAACAAAAAAACTTACTTATAAATCTCGTTACCTATTTTTTTAAGCTCCATAGTCATATGATATATGTATGTAGAATTTACAAAGCTTGAATCCGCTTAAGCCTCCACATTTTCGCATACTTAACTTTTAATTGATCATAAGATGTTCATACATTTATAAGCAGGCTAAGAAGCTTAATTGTGTTTCTTGAAAAGTCCACCTGGGTTCTCCAATTTCTCTAGCAAGAAAGCGCAGAGAGGCATACACACTTTAAAACATGTTTTTTTTTTTTTTTATACATATGATGGTACAAATGTCGCTAATTGGGTCCTTAAAATCAGATCCTGGGCACATGTGAACACCCATGACGTACGTTGTAAAGAAGAGGCACCCCAACATGTTTCGCAATCCTTTCATCACTCATCGTCACCATCATCATCATAATTGGAATCTCAAGTTGGTAGTGGTGGTTAGCACCCATCTTTCTTTTAATCCCATCTGCAATACAGGCAACTACTTAATAGAAGGGGCTGCCAGGAGGTTGGCCTCCTTGTGTTATGAACCCATTTTTGGTGTGTTTAGTTAATGCACCACGTAGAGGTGCTTACGTTATAATTAAAACGCTATTCTTATCTTTTTACAAGGCGTCTCTCCCACTTAGCAAGACTGAATAATTTGTTATTAAGCAAAGTCCTGGTCGTGTATAAGTACCACAAGGACTGCATCATAGGTATTTCTTCTCAAAACATATTTTATACTTAGTTAAGACAATTATTCTTCAACATAATAATTTCAGGATATGAGTATTCACCTACTCGTATTCTTATATTTTTATGTAAGCGACTCACCTCACATTATAAAATATAAGCAAAGTGCATCTTTTGTCTAGGACGGCTTCATTAACGTCTTGAACAATTTAAATACCTTTGAACATTTGTCATTATTTGTTATATTTGTTGTGTTGATATTATGATGGTATCAAGTATATAACTAAAAAATCAACTCCAATTTAACTCTTGTAAGAGGACCTTTTCAAATCTTCCGCCTTAACTTATTAGTATTTTATTCACGATTGATTTATCCATTTTCTCATTTCATAATGCAACTAAAACCTGAATTTATGGAAAATACTATGTTAAGTTCAAATCTTTACCAAATACAAATTTATTATTATTCTGTCTTTATATGAGACTTCCGTTGTTTTAGACTGTGTCAGTTTGAACTTGGGTAAACATCGATTGCAAATCTCATTTTCTTGAACTCAACATGCGTACAAACATGTGTATATAATGTGTTTTCAGTTTTGTTTGCTAGAGAAAGGTTGGTGAACCATTTAACCAAATTCTAGAATATGGAACCAGAACCATACCACAGCAGTTCAAGGATGCCCTGATTTTTCCGATCCACAAAAAAAGGCAGTATTGAAGAACCAGCAAACTATAGAGGGATATCCTTTTTAAACGCATCGTATAAAATGTTAACATCGATTCTTTTGAAACGATTGAACTCATGGATACACACAAACCAACTACTTAGCGAGTTCCAGGCTGGTTTCAGAGCAGGGTACTCAACCATAGACCACATCTTTTTACTTACGATAAAAGCATTGCTGACTCGTTCCTTACAAGAAACAAAAAACTATATACATTTTTTGTAGATTTCCAAGCCGCATTCGATACAATTGATCGAAATGCATTAATGTACAAATTTTTTGGATTGGGAATGTCGCTAAGGTTTGGAAGAGTACTGCAGAATTTGTACAAGGACACCAGGGTTTGGAATAGTAAAAATGTCTCTGAAGACAGGAGTCAAGCAGGATTGCTCCACTAAGTCCAAGTTTATTCGCACTATTCATCGAAGACATAACTAAAGCATTACCAGGAGGTGTAGATTATGCAGGAGCTGTTATCAAAGCACTGTTTTTTGCTGATGACATTGTGCTGTTTGCATACACTGCGGCATCGCTGCAGCTTATGATTAACATGTTGTCTGAATACTGCACGAGATGGAACCTGGTTGTTAACTTGGGTAAGTCGAAGGTGATGGTATTCAAAAAAGCTGGATGCAGGTCTTGATCAAACGAACAATGGTGTTTTCACAACGAACGAATAGAAGTTGCAAAAGAGTATAAATACCTAGGAGTTCTTTTCACAAAAAAATCTTAGCATGGATAAACACCTCAATGAAAAGCTGTTAAAGGCTAGAACCGCCATTAATATGGCTTGGAGAGAATGTTTCAATAATAAGAACATTGCACATAGCAGTAAATATAAAGTTTTTAAAGCAGTATCTGAATCCATTCTTTTCTATGCAGCTCAAGTGTGGGTAGTAAAGAAGTATGAGTTCGTGGAAAAACTGCTCAGGTTTAACATAAAATGTACCTTTCATCTTCCTCCAAACACCCCGAATTACATGATAATGCTGGAAACAGGTTTATCACCATTATTCGTCAAAACCTTAAAACTACAAGTGGACTACATTTTAAAAGTACTGAATATGTCTAATGATTGCTCCCGATTCCCGAAAAAAGCAGCTCTTCAAGCTATACATGAGCAGGACAGGATGGTTCAAGGACTGGATGGAGCTTGCGCAGGAAATAGGCGTTGATCTAGGAAGAAACGAAGGGAGTTCAAGGAAGTCGACTATGTATGAGTTAATCAGTCGTTTGAATGAGAAATTTAGAGGGATGTACATTAGGGTGTTTCATATTTCCAAAGATGTGATTTCCATACGAAATCGCTCACGCCCTGAGTCTAAGCGATGTAAAAGAAATATATACCAAATTTCATGACGATTGGATTATGTTTAAAGGTTGCACATTTTGATCACTTTTTTTCAAACTAGTGGAAAATAAAATACTGAAGTTTTTTGTACTAATTGGTTTTTCATGATCAATAGAAGGAAAATGGCAATGAAAAACGACGTCTCACTATTTAAAAATCCTTCTCATTTGGCCTTCCTTTGGGATGGTAAATTGGTGCCCTCAGTGGCCCATGGGAGAGGGTGTGTCAGAATATTGACTCTAAGATTTTGAGAATTATAAGCTTGGCATACTTCTTGTTGTATTAAATGCACTGGTGTGAGGTAGAAGTAGTAATATGAACTGACCTGGGGTACATGACAACGTCATGGGTATGCCTTTTGATACTACATCATCTATTATATAAGACTTATCTAAAGGGGGCGGAAAAACGTTTTTATTGTTTGCTTTCCGTTTGATATCTATCAGAAAAAAAGGGCAATATGATTTAAATTTGAGAAAACAAACCTGCTTGGAAAAAGGAAATTAAGCTATTAAAGGGTAAAACCTAGTTTTAAATGGAAAATACCTGAGAAATTTCATTACAAACCAATAAAACAAAGGCGTTCTTTGGATTGTTTGGGGTCCATTAACTTTAATAATATGGAAGTGATTCTTTAAGGAGTCATTTGGCGCTTTAAAAGTGGTCAATCATTCCACAAAAATAGAAATTGCATACAAAGCTTAGCAAATTAGCAAGGGACGAGAAAAAAAAATATTAATGATGGAAGTAGAGTATCACAAGACAGTCGTCACTAAGAACACAAAAACGGGATTTCCTAGTTCAAATTGTTTGATTAATAAAAACCAAATGTTTATCCTTGTCATACTTCATATTTTCATAGCGTAAGGTTACAATATTTTTCAATTTTATTAATTCAGTTCTCCCAATAAAAGTAATTAACTTTGTAAAATCGTTTTTTTGCCTGTTTTACAAAAGTGATCGAAGTGTGCAACCTCTAAACATCAAACAATGTTCTTGAAATTTGACTGAAAAATCTTTTTCATCACTAAGACTCAGGGCGAGAGCGACTTCTGCAAATATTCTAAATTTAATTTTTTCCTTACAAAATGAAACACCCTAATGTACATGGAAGAGGCCTCAAGTTCGCTACATCGGGTGGTTTATAGCTGGTTAAATCATAACCTCAATCTAAGTAATTATTTTCAAGATGATTATACAATCGAACAAATCTCGAGTATGTTTCGACTAAGAGGGGAGCTTCTAAACTTAAATTTTATACCACATCGTGAATACCTCCCAATACTTTGCCAAATGTGTAATGTTGCAGAACGAGAGGATGCTTTTCATTTTGTTGGAATGTGCCCGGTTCTAAGGGAAATAGGAAGACACACATTAGGACGTGATTTTCTAGCAGAAGACGAAATAATAGTCCTACTTAATGAAATGGATGTACCAAGGATGTTCAAATGTTCTAAACTAACTCTAAATTGTAGAAGGAGAATATTAGGAAACTATTTTTAGTTGATAATAAATGTAACTTAATTTATTTAAACTATCAGTATTTTTTAATTTTGTCAATCAGACCGACGGCAATGCCATGCTCAACTGATTTTTGTATATTATTGTATTATAACTTGAAAAAAAAATTTAGGGGAAATAATAAAATCAATCTAATCTAATCTAAATCTAATGGAGAAAGCTTGGTGTTCCCATTTAAATTCTTAATTTTTATTCAGAAATGATTATATGCTGCGTTATTCGATAAAAATTTGTGTAAGACAAATAACTTTCAGACTTCGATTGAAAACAAAATTTCCTGGTGACTTGCTATTTTTTTTTTCTTTGCTTATTTTTTTTTTTTTTAATTATTGCAATTTTTGGGTTGGGTACAAAATCCTGTATCACGAAAACTCGTATTACGAAATCCCGCGTCACAAAATCCCACCGGACAAGATTCCGCCGTTTCAGTACCAAAGTGACAGCAATCTATCGATTTCTATACTCATACCCCTATATTTATAAAGAAAAAGTAATTAGTTTATCCCTCGTGTTTAGGAAAACTAAACCATGGAATAAGAATTTTCCGGACTCAAATGGAGAAGTAAGCAATTGCCTTTAGTTTCAGTCCGGAAAATTCTTATTCCATGGTGTAGTTTTCCTAAACAGGGAAGATAAAATAACTATTTTTTCTTTATAAATACGGGGGATAGTGTTTGGTGAAAGTTGAAAATTCGCCGTCCAATAAAAAAGTCAAGAAAAATTCCGCATTTAAAATCAGCTCTTCTTAGAACTCAATAAAGATAACACCTTGAGGTATAGCGGAGGGATATAATTATATTTTTAGTGGTAGGTGTTTGCTATGTGTTTGATGGGTCGGTTAAGGACAAGATAAGACAAGGCGAAAAACCACCTAGGAGTAAAATAAGAAATAAAAATGAAAGCGCTCAAAAAGGTTTGGGAACAGAACCGATCAGTTCAATTTGTGGATAAATCTCGCTCACAGCCACTTTGAATGACGCACCCCCCCTATTTTTTCTAAATAAATACAAAAAAAAATCGTGTAAAATTTTAGCTCATTTAACGTTAATACGGCCCCAAAGATATTTAAAGTCTTATATGGGAAATACCATGGGGTGTATTCATAGTCATTTTAGAGCTGTGTCTAAGTTAAACATAGGTTTGGTTGAATTTTTTGACGTTGATTCTATTTTTTTAAGCTTATCATTTCAAAATATTTGAAGCTATTTGTGTAGTTTACCAAGTTAATTATCTTATAAAAATATAAAAACAACAACTTGTAATTAAAATCGGTCTGTATTCATTGAGCCAAAATTGTCTTAAACTGTAGTTTAGTTAAACCTGGGTCTATCTGCGACTTTGAATATGCTCCCATGTATTTTTGTACATAAAACTTTAAAAATGCATAATTTTAGTAATGATTGCTAAAGAAAATTGAATTTTGGCACACATGATTTATTTAGAACAAATTAGGGGGGTGCGTCATTCAAAATAAGGCAATGATTCATCGCTGACAAATCCATCCTTTTCAGGACGACCGAAAATTTATTAAGATGTATTTTGTATTTTTAGTATTTTTTCTTATTTTCAATATTTTTTTAAGGAGTTTACCACCGTCCTTTTAACATGGAGGAGAGGATACCCTTCCTTGATGATTTTTGTCTGGTTTCATTATTGTCACCCAACCACCAGCATCAAGCATCGTCGCTCCGCCAACGTTATTAACCACCGCATCGTTCGACCAACATTAGGGCTGTATAGTCGGAGAAGAAGTACATATGAACATTGGCAAGATATTTCACCACACACTCTACAGGTAGGTATACACTCCACAGTGAACACTTAAATTAAAGTTTTTTTTTTTAATTCTTTAGTGTCATAGAAGTCATAATTTTTGTTCGCTAATTTTTACTTGCGATACGTAGTATAGGGTAAGTTAAGGATTCGTGCAAAAAAATCGAGATAATAATTTTGCCTAACATAACGATTATAGAGAACGCAAAAAAAGTGGGTCTCGCAATTATATCTGTCTGTTTGTCTGTCTGTCCTCCCCCGTACAGCCTAAACGGCTGGAAGGATATTCTTCAAACTTGATATATAGTGTTTATTGACTAATATGCCAAGACATTTTTTTTAATTTTTTTCTTAGGACCAAATATAACGGTACCTGCCATACAATTTTTGTTCGCCAAAATGGAAAACAATATTTTTCTCAAAAACGAGTCCGAGGATTTTGTTAAATTCAAAGAAATTAAGTAAGGAAATGCTACTTTTTAATAATTTTTTTATTTTCATAAATTAAATATTTTGGGTACCTCCAGTACAACCTTTTTGTTGGTTATTGATTTTCTCGAAAACGGTTAAGTTGAAAATTTTCATTTTTGTATGGTAAAACTTCTAAAAAATATAAACATTATTGTGAACCAAAATAAAAAAAAAAATAAAAAAATTGAAAATTAAAAAAAATCATTTTTTTTTTTTTAACTAAATATTTTAAAAACGACTTGGTCAATATTTTCAAAACTAGGTGTAAGAAAGTTTTTAATTATTTTGTAGAATACTTGAAAAAATCATCTTTCTAAATTAAAAAATAAAGATGTGTGTTTACTATTTAAGGTATGGCCAATATTTTGATGAAACCAAATTTTACCAATAAAGGTTATTAACGGTACCTGTCATAGAACCGATTTTTTTGTTTTCAAATTTCTCGTTGACAGCTGCTCCGAATTCAACCAAAATTTTTATACAAGAGCTTCTTCACAATTCAAATAATTTTGCATTAACAAATTTTCAAAAAAAAAATTTCATTAAATTCAGTATCTTGAAAACGGGCTACTGCTTTTTTTTTATTTTGTATAAAATTGTATTTTATTAATACTAAATGTTGGCATACTAGATTTTATTTTTGAAAATTAGTGAAAAATCTTATATATAAAAAATTAATTTTTAAGAAATCCGTTCCAACGATTGTTTATTTTTTTTTTTTTCATAAATTCATATTTATCAAACAAATGAGATGGCATACTTGACATTAAAATAATAAATTTATAGTAATTTAAAGTAATAATTTTTTCTTTCATGATATCATATAATATTTTGAAACCAATAGCTATGTACTTGTACATCATCAAATTCTAGCTACGTTAAAGTTGTTAGCTACGAGAGCAAGTTTGTGCGATCCAGTCGTGCCCATTTTTTTTTTCTTGGTATAATTAACTTGCCACCAGAAGATTCAATCTTTTTTTTTTTGCATCATGTGGTTATATAAAAATATTGTGCGCATGCCCTTTGCACCAAACTAAATAAATTTTTATTTAATTTTTTAAATTAAACCATCTACCACTTCCACTTCAACTAGCGCAAGTTCCAGCAAAAAACCAACTGCACCCAACCCGAAAAGTTTAGAAGGCAGCAAAAAGCTTGCAATGAATGAACCCATAATTTTGTTCGCAGTTTTTTCTTCTTGGAACAAATAACTTGCCACCAGAAGATTAATTTTGTTCGCTTTTTTTGTTTAAATAAAAATTGCAACATGTGGTTACATTTTTTTGAACAAAAACTGCACGCATGCTTCTTCCATTAAATTAATTGTTCCAGTTTTCATCTTCTACTTCCTCTCTCATCAGCGTAAGTTCAGACAAAAAAGAAATAGCGCTATACATACCAGAAAAGTTATGTAGGCAACTAGAAAAGCAGTTATCAGTTATTATTTTTTGTTCGTAAAAAATATTATGTACAAGTATTTTTATTTGTTTTTTTATTTACTAGTATCGCGTACTGACAGAAATTTGACCCCCAAAAACTCACATTGACAGACCTTAGAGTCAAATTATTTTTTTTTTAAATGGCAGTTTAAAAACAAAAATTACCCACAGTTTCCATACCTGGCGTGTCTTAGGTATATTCTGCACATTTCCGCAACTGTGGCCTTCCAACCATATAAAATTTATCGAAATCGTTCGAATACTTTTCGAGAAAATGGTACCAAAAAATAGTATTAAGGCTAATTATTATAAATAGATATTTATGCAAATAGATGAAACAATTCTTCGAGTTCGTAATTTAACGGTTTCCGCTTTTTCTTATTTTACACGGGTTGAATTTATTTAAGTTGACCAAGGAATTAGTTTTTCCCCATTGGAGCATTCGCATTTATAGTCGTCAGTAAATAAAACGTCTCAAAGTTGAAAACAATAATGGTTCAATTCAATAATATTCGCCACGATTAAGCTTTGAATTCAAAAACTTGTTCGTCAGATCTAGTCGTGCATATTATTTCCAATGTTTCCTTTATCTGGAAATAAAGGCTATAATTTAGGTAAATTATTAAATGTTCATAATGCTAATCTATATCTTTTGTTTAATTTATCTAGATAATATAGTTAAAGTCAACTTTTACTTTTTGTTCGAATTTAAGTATGTATTACATATTTTTAATGTTTATAACATCAATTTATTTGATTAATTTCCTATATTACTTTCAATAGTAATTGATGTCGTATTGGGGAGAAAAAAGTGGTGATATAATTTATTTAATATTTGATTTTGTAATTTTAAATTAAAGTTTGATATGTCTTAAAACATGTACATTTACAATTATACATAGGTAATTTTATGAAATATAACTTGGTTTTCAATTATATTTACGAGCTAAGCTGTAATGAGAAAAAATGTCAACGAAATGATCTTATTCAATTTTTCCGTTGTGTTTTTGCACTTTTGGGGTTACCAAATAATAGATAGACAATAAAATATTAAATATATCAAATATGTAGGTACTTTCTTTTTGCATTTGAGACCAAGTTACTTATAATAAACTTAATTTTGATTTTTCTTAGTTTGTGTATTATTTTTTTTTTTTTTTTGCATAAACAACATGATTTCAAATTTGAAAGATCTTCTATTTGGATAATATTGTCAGTTATGAAAAACTCCTATCAAATATAATCTCCCTTCGTTCAATGTAATATTTTAACGAGTTGAATCATATTGTTAACGGAAGCCAATACCGAACGAAATATCCCAGCAAACTTTAAAAGCAGAGCATTATGTTTGCTTCCTTTTTTCTTTCCGCCTTCTTCAAAGATTTTAAATTTACGAAATCGTTGGTTGATCCTTTTCCGGTTGATACACCCGGAGCGGAAACATCCCATCCAAGTTTTCCTCTTTATACGTTGTATCATTTAGACACCCAAGTGGATTCCCAATCCCTTGCAAAATACGACTGAATATGATTAGATACGTATTCCATGGATATGCATGTGTATTAAATATGTGTAATCACTAATTTTGCAAAACGAAGCTCGCCTAAGTAATAAACCTGTGTTGGTATTGTAGGACGTACACTATCAATTCATACATAGAGTTAAAACTGCCATCAAATGAAAAAAAAAATACATTCACATGTCTCATTTTCATTCGGTGGAAGTATATGGAAAATTTGGTGGTTTTCTCCGACAGTGGAGTATATCTTTTGAAGGGTTTGAATAAAACAATAATTTGTGTAGTTTTAAGTAATTTTGTATTTTATATACACACAAATATAGTTATAATAAGTGCTCAAAGTGCCCTCCTGCTTTTTGAATGCATGCTAGAGCCCGTTTTTGGATTTAATGTTGAATGTTTATTCTCGATAACTCTTGCTTTACTTGAGTGATCCTTTGGAAATACGTCTAATTCAGTTAAAGTTGTTATTTCAGATGAGTAAACGATTCATTACATTCGTCTCCATAATAAAAATCCAGTACAGTAAGATCGGGAGATCTGGCAGGCCAGTGAATCGGTCCATTTCTGCCTATCCATCTATCACCGTATTCTTCATCCAGCCAATCCTTAACTTCACGCCCATAGTGGGGCGGAGCACTATCTTGTTAGAAATATGATGAAGCTAGTTGAAACAGTGAATCATCCTCCAATAGGTCTGGTAGATTATTTTGTAAAAACTCAAGATAGTTAGTAGAATTTAGTCGGGGTGTTAATTTGAAAGGCCCGATTAATTTATTTCCAATTACACCTGCCCACATATTGACACTGAATCTGTGCTGAAATGATCTTTGTCGTCTTGAATGTGGATTGCATGAATGGAGATTATGGAAATTCATAATACCATCTCTTGTGAATTGAGATTCGTCTGTCCAAAGAATTCTGTTTATTAATTGGTTGTCATCCAAGCTACTCTCTAGCAACCAGTTACAAAATTCGAGTCTCTTTTTAAAAAGCGCTCTTATCCAACTGTAATCGTGACTTAACTTGATAATCTGATGAATGAATTTGTTTTTCTTTTCTTTTATACAACTTATTTAGTTAATTTACCCATTAAACATTTATACCCCAAATTTAACTTTCCCAGAAATTTCGACAGCAAGTCAAGTAGGCATTATTACACTTTTAAACCTTTTCATGAGTGCACAGTTTTAAAAATAACCTAAAAACTATCAATTCTTGGAAAACCGCCTTAATTGCCAAGTGCTGCAATAAAATAGGTAAACAAACGCAAAATTCGATATTTAACCTGTTTTAGATTTTCCCAAGTATAATAAAGTGTATGGGTTTTTGGATGCACTTATTAATGAGTTTTTTTTTTATTATTGTTTTGTTTATCAGGTAAAAATAAGAAAATTATGTTTATTACGCATTTTTTGAAAAAAATTGACCCCAAAGTCAAAATTTCGTTCGGGCTAGAAAAATTGAACACCATTTAAAATTGAATATCAGGCAACGCTAAAAATATAAAGCTTAATTTAAACGTAGTTTTTAAGGCTAGTATTTCTTCTTTAAAAAAAAGTCCAAAATGAGGTCCATACCATTAGTACTGACAGATAAATTGACCTTAACATGGGTCAGAGTACACCAAAGTTAGCCTTTTTTTAAATCGTCAAAAAGTCATGTCAAAGTTGAAAATTGGACTTTACTGCAGGACAATATTTTTCTAAGAATATGACCAAGAATCATATCTCGAAGTATGGCACACGAATTACCGGACACCCTGTACATATATTTAATTTTTTTATTTTTTTACTTAAATTTATATATTTTCAATAAAAGTAGTGGGTTTTGTCTTTTTAAATTGCAAAAAAAAACGAAAATTAGTCAGATTTCAAAATTGGTAAAATGTCATTTATCCCTATTTACACTACATTTTAGGACAGCAAAAACATGTTTTCTTAAAAAATATAACAGTTAAGTTTAGTATAACAGTTATAAGACTAATTAATTTGAGCCTTCTCCACTAAAGATAAAATCATAGCAAAATAAACCAAGCAGATAAGACTACGACTTTTAATGTTTAAGCTTGTTCTTAACACAGGTACTTCACTCTGTTGACAGCTCATTATCAACACATATGATGAAATAGTTAAACAAGGACGAACGGTAGAATTTTATAATTAAAAAAAAAAAGCATAAATATGAAAAAAGATCAATGTGAGGGTTTTTTTTTTTGTCGCTGGGTGTATATTTTTATACTATTGTTAATATGGTAGCGGTCGAAAAGCCTCATATCTTATAAAACAAAACAATCATAAACCCAAATCAGCTTGGATTTATAAGATATAATTGTTTTCAAGTTAACTTCAGCCTAACTGTATAAATTTCTTTTACGAAAATGAGAAAATACACGAGGAATTATTATCCTTGAATGTATAAATACCTTCAGTTCATCTCATATTATTCCCTTTAAAGAAACTCTATGTGTATTGTGTATACTCTTTAAAATACATAGCACAAATAAATATACCAAGACGGTTTCTTACTCCACCAGAGAATGCAGTGTGATGCTTTCAGTGTTGAGATAATTTTCGTATTTTAAGTATACCTACCTACAAAAAAAAAACCGTTTCAGCACGGTAGACAAGGTAGCAAAAAAATATAATCTGCCCATAGCAAAACTTTTTTTTTTGCCTCATTAGAGATCAAAATATTTTTTTTTTCATTCATATTATTTTTATTTGATTTTCTTTTCGTATTTATTTCGTATAGAGTTTTTTTTTCACATTTTAAAGGCGACCTGAAACTTTTGGGATATAAAGCTGTTTTATAGCAATAATATATCTACTTATAAAAGTTCTAATTAACATAAACAATAATATTTGCTTAAAATTCAAAACAAAAATGAAAATAATGACGTTTGGGTTAAATGAATTTTTCTGTTATTGCTCCCATTTTTATTATAATCAATAAGAGCTCCAAGGGTCTAAAATTTTAAAGGCGAACTGAAACTAATAGAAAACGGTGAACCATCATACCTACCCTGTTAGAGTTTTTGATTTTCTTTATTCAAACTTTGAACTTCATTATGCCTACATATAAATATCTGTGGATGTATAATCGTAGATAAATAAACAATAATAATAATAATAATAAAAAAAGGTTGGGATATGTTTTATAAATTAAGATACATACTATGTATGCCCGTGCTTCTCATCACATTTAAAAAAAAAAACTGTACTTAATGAAAAAAGTGCAAATCCTGTCGGTGCATATTTAGTTTTTTTATTATGTAGTATTCCTACATACATATACACATTGACACTTGTGTAGGTATATAGCAATTTTCTATAATTTACCCCGTTTACAAGCAGTATCGAAAGCTCGAGTTGGATTAGGGTCGGATTTTAGACCCAAGTTTTTCGTCATGCGAGTTGAGAGTCCCATTTGAATTTGAGTTGATAAATGGTGTTAAGATAACATATGATGAAAAATAATAAAAAAATCGGGTGGCACAACGGCTCATGAAGAACCAGGGCCTAGTGACTAACAACTCGCAACCATTCCTGTGTGCGCCTTGCGACAGGAATGGAAGCGACCTACAATTTTATGCCGAATCCGAACGGCTAGACGAGAAGCACTTATTCGTGACAAGTGATACTCTTGGAGGATTTGTCAATTCCTCGCAAGAGGCAGTAGCCCTGAAAAATTAAACTTTTTTTTAGTTTTTAGGTGGACGAGGCTGGGAAGCGATCCCAGACCTCCAGCGTGACAGTCGAACGCACTAACCATTACGCTACGGGCTACTACCCTATATGATGGAATGGCAACAATATATTTATTTGACACAAAAAAAGTTAAAATTTAATGAATTTTACGAGTAGTACATACTTCACATAGCTATCAAATTAAATAAATAATTTTACTGGCAAATGTGCAAAAACGCTGTGGTCAACACATCCTCAAGACCAACTCTTCGACCCAGGTTTTTTATCAACAATTTGGACTCGACTCCGCTCCTGAAGTGGAATCGAGTCGGTTGAAGCTCATTTCAAGTCAACGCAGGTATACAAAGGGGCCAAGCGAGCTTGAAGCTCGCTCGAATCCCTCATGTAAACGGGGTAATTATGTATGTATTGTATAATTCTCTTTCCTGGAACGAGAAAAATTAAGCCTATAAAGATTAAAGATTTACTCAAAAAATTTCTGAAAGGTTGCTTAGCTAACACAAGGATTGGGTTAATGTTAAGGTTGCCTAATACGTTTTTTTTTCATTTGTATATCACAGGAAAAGTATTTTTATCTATACCTACACATAAGTTTCTAAATTTGAACTTGCCTTTAATCGCTTATTTGTTTTATTTTGCTTTTTGTTTTTGTTTCGAGTTTTGATATTTCCGTACAAGAACTTTTGGATTAGTCTTACCATAATAACATAATTTCGTCTAAAATTAAACTGAAACTATCTCATTTCAAAATGTGAATTTGAATGCAGAATGAGATAATTTAGAATCCAGTTTGTAAAGGATGATGGGCATATTGGTCGTTGATCCAACACAATTAAAATAGATCTCAAATGAAAGGTCTTGTCCAGTAGTTTATTTTACTATATGGCAGCAATAACCAAAACCACCGGAGAACAGAGATATAGCCCCTTCAATGTTAGTATTACAAACACCATATTTCAGATTTTTTTGAAATAATTGTCCATAACTTTTTATATAAAGAACGTAGGAAAACGACATTGGTATTAAATAAACGGTAGTTTTGTCATCATAATAACAGTAAAGTTATTATGCTTATTATGTTATTATGTTATATTATGTTTATGTGTTATTATGTTTTATACACTTTTAGATATTAATTTTTAAAGTCTTGAATAAAAACTTTTTAGCACTGGCTTTACACACCAATATCTTAAAAAATTCAAGGGTGACGTATACTTTTTTTAGCACCATCGATAAGCTATTTTTACAACCTTTAATTTAATACATCACAAAGTGTCCTTTCCTCAATAAATACCTGCTTATAATAAACAAAATTGCTAAAAAGACACCTTATTATGCTTATAGACCGGGAAAAGTAGATTCAATGTTAAAAACAAAGGAATTATACAGTCTTAGGACTGGTATCGACGTATAATTTCATTCCTTTTTAATTTACCTAATTATTTTTAATTAATTAAATATAAATACACTCTGGTTCGGTCAATTAAGTCATTATTTATTTAAAAAAAAAAAACTTCTACCGAACCGGAGTGTATGGTTCAAGTTTTTATTTTTGATGGCCATAAATATTTCTGCTACCATATAAGATATGTTTGCACTTAAGGTCCCAATTAACTAAAGATATCGAAAAACATATAACGCATCGGGCAAACAACAAGTTATAGTAGTTAATAGTCGCTAAACCACTTGCGGCGCGCCCGCTCGGCAGCGGTCCTTGGCGGCGGAGGCACTTGGTGTATACCTTATTTGGTCACAGCGATATTATTTATTCTCATCAAACATAAGAACTTAAAACATACACTCCGGTCCGGTAGACGTTTCTTTTTAGACTTTAAAATAAATAATGACTTAATCGGCCGAACCAGAGTGTATTTGTATTAAATTAATTTAAATTAATCAGGTATATTAAAATGAAAAGTGAAATTATACGTCGAAACCAGTCTTCAGACTGTATAATTTTATTGTTTTTAACTTAGAATCTTCTTTTCCCGGTCTATAAGCATTATAAGGTGTCTTTTGAACAATTTTTCTATATAAGCAGATATTTATTGAGCAGAGGACACTTTATTATATATTTAATTAAAGGTTTCAAAAATATCTTTTTGGCGGTGCTAAAAAAAGTATACGTCACCACTGAAGTTTGTAAGATATTGGTTTTACACGCCAGTGCTAAAAAAGTTTTTGTTCAAGACTTTAAAACTTATGCTGGTATTCACCGATCGCTCATAAACTGCTCTTAACTTTATGAGCTTCTTAACTTGGAAATTATTTTTGCTATTCACCAACCACTCATAAGTATTTTTCCATGTTCGAAAAAGAGAGCTAATGTTTGAATATGAGACCAAATGTTCGAAAAACCAACCAAACATTCTCAATTGGAAACGAAAGACAGCTGGCTAAGCAGGCGCTAAGATAATATCAATAAACTAAAAACATTTTTCACTTTTGTCTGTAAATAGGTATAATCTCTGAACAAAAATAATAGGTACAAGTTTTTTTAAGAATTTAACATTACAATATTATGTTATTCTATTGTCATCTAAAAATATAGCTCTTTTGGATGATTTAATTTTGACTTCTTTAAACAAAAAATAATAGCAAAAGATGATTGTGAGCTGTGCTGTCATAGAAATACTATGATGGCGAATTGGGTGTATCCAATGAGCATACTTTTTTCTGTTTATCTTGAGGAGAAGGGGGGTTTTATTGCGAAAGTTTTCGGACAACCTTTTGAAAAGAGCGCTCGTAACTTAGGAGTGCTCGAGACCACTCATAACTTTTGCGAGCGCTCGTAAATGTCCATTAATATTGCTTGGTGAATAGGTTTATGAGGCTCTTAAGTTATGATCGCTCGGTGAATACCAGCCTTAATATCTCAAAGTGTATAAAACGTAGCTTACTAACTTTACTAATATTTGAAAGACGAAACAACTACCTGCGACACTAAAACCATTTTCCTACGTCTTTTGAACAGTTATTTCGAAAAAAACTGAAATATGTTTGCAAACGCAAACTTCAAGCTCAAATATCTCGAGTTTCCCATGTTTTTGAAAATATTGCACTTATGTATGAAGCTCAACATCTCCTTTCATTTGATACCAATTTCATTAGTGTTGGTCTAACGACCAGATTTCATACAAATTTGCCCATCATCCTTTTGAACAAAATATCTCTTACAAAAACGTAGTACCTATAGGTATGAAAAAACGTTTGTCAAGTTTGTATGATAATGTGTTTTTATAATTGATACGTAACTGCTTTGGCTGGTGAAGTAATCGAAACGAAGAGGGAGGTAAAATACCTAGGAATAACACTAGATAGCCAACTCCTCTGGAACAAACATTTAGAAATAACTGTCGGGAAAGCCACAAAGGCCTCATGATATGCAAGAGACTTGCAGGGAAATCTTGGGGTTGCAAGCCACACATTCTTAGATGGATGTACACCATGATGGTAAGACCCATCATTACCTATGGTGCGGTTGCATGGCACAAACGAACCGAACTCTTAACAACTAGGAAAGCCCTAGGAAAAGTCCAAAGGCTCGCATGTTTATGTATAACGGGAGCAATGAGTACTTGCCCTACATCAGCCATGGAGATTATCCTCCATTTATCTCCTCTACACGAGGTTATTGAAAGTGCTGCAAAGGGAGCCATTATGAGATTTGCCAAAGAGGGAACTGGGACCGGTAAATGAATAGGACTCAGAGAAAGAGCTAGCATTCCGAAGCCTTCAGTTACAAACCTTATTGACATTCCAAGAGATGGCATGATTCAAAAATTTAACTTCGAGAAAAATTTTCAAATAGAGTTAAGTAGCAAGAAAAAGTGGGTAGGAGAAACCGTTAACTACTCCCTTAAAGCAAACGCTTTGGATCGAGAACGAACGAAGGGACTGGTGCAGGTTTTTTTGGGCCTAGAACCAAGATTTCTATACCGATGGGTCAGTCTTCCAAGCGGAAGTACACGCAATAGGAAAATGTCCAGGTCAAAATCTCGAAAGAAAATACAAAAACCAACACATGCCATTATGTCGGACAGCCAAGCTGCACTCATAGCACTAAGTTCATACACCATTAGTTCAAAATTGGTGTGGGAATGTGTAAGCAGGTTAAATGAACTCGGCAAGTACAATATAGTCACTCTTCATTGGGTACCTGGCCATGTCGGTACCAGGGCATTGAAGAAGCGGATTCCTTAGCAAAAATAGGTGCAATGTCACCCTTAACGGGGCCTGAGCCCTATAGCAAAATAGGTGAAAATGTGATTAAAAATAAAATCAAAGAAGAAGAAGAGTCCATTAGATCCAACAATTGGAAAGAACTACCAGGGCTGAGACAGGCTAAACTACTACTTGGGAACTACAACCAAGAGCGGTTTTTAAACTGTAACAGCTTAAGTAGGAACAACCTAAGAAAAATTACAGGTCTCCTCACCGGACACTGCAAACTTAAACGACATCTTAGCATTCTCGGCTTAGTAAGCAGTGCCACATGCAGATTCTGCGATATCGATGAGGAAACACCGGACCACATTCTAGGCAAATGTGATGCACTTGTGCACCAAAGACACAAACACCTGGAACGTTACCAGGTGGAAGAGAGTGATTTACCATCTCTGAATATATTCCAAATACTCAAATTTCTAAGAGAAATAAATTTGGGGGAAGAGTTGTAAAATGTCTACCCTCATCCAACTCCAGTAGGGGGCACAATAGATCCTTAGGTCGCAGTGCAAAACCCCATACCCATATTCAATCATTTCATTCAACTGCGTTGGGTGACGTAACGCAAAACATTTCATAGATCTGGTACAAAAGACTTGACATTCTCAATTGAAGTACAAAAATTGAAAAATAATCTTTTTAAAAAGTTTTGGTTTGTTAACGTAGTTACGTTATATTTCTTGCAAATAAGAATTACTGTGTAGAATAATAGTGGGAGATTTGGGAACAAAAAGGTGAAAAAATTGTTCAATTTTTTTTTAAATCTTCAAAATGCTTACAAATCTGCATTTAAATCAACACTGATCATCACACATCAACAAAAAATAAACTATTAATTATACCTCTTTTATATCGAATTCAATTATATTGGGTTCCCGCCCCTTCGTCGTTTGGTCACGAAGATAAAAATTCCGAGATTATCCCAAAGCACATATTTCTTGTGCGTCATAAACCCCGATTGCCGATCGAATCAACAAGTTCGATTGTATCGATTGGTTTTCATGTTTAATATTGTCTAACATAATCGAATTAACGTTTTTGTAAGGTTTCAGTTTGAACAATTATTGTTTTTGGGCGTTCTATATTAATTATTTTTTTTTTTGTCGATGAAAATCCCAACATGTGTTATAATAAAGACTATGATGTTTATACTTTTACGTTTTAACTTCATTGTTAAAAAAAAAGTTGGATACCAGCAGGACCTGGACATCTCGACACTTGGGGCCAAAGCTTTTTCTATTGGCTCATTAGAATATTTTGCACAATACCAAAGATGATAACTTAACGATACAATCGAGAATTTCGATTCGATTGGTAATCGACAACGGCAATCGGGGACAACAATTTTTTTAACATTTTGTATAACCGACTGGTCTAAAAAAAAATGTACATCCATTTATGCTGTAAATACAGATTTTTTGCTCATGCTTGCTATGTTCGTTCACTCCTGAAAACTAAAAAATAAACTGTTCCACTTTTATTTTAAAGTCTCTCAAAGCTCATAAAAAGAAAAATTCCAACATCTCCAATATACCTAGTTTTGAAATTATAGACTTTTCAATGTCTCAAAATAAAAACGCACGAATTTAAACTGAATTGCAGAAATATTTGTTAAGGGGCTGAAACTCTCGACTTTGTTTACCTTTCCATTAACATCATGAATGTCTTGAATACATGCGGACGAATAAAATAATGATATAGGATGCTGCGCTCTATACAATTTCCATGTATATAACATACAATATGTAATTAATTAAAAACTAGCTAATAGTCTAGATACTTTTTGTTACAAGCGGTTAGTTTCTTTTATCTAAAAAGCATACATTTACAAATCTAGAAAAATAAAAACCCATATTTTTGTGTACTGTATTTCTACAAAACAATAATTATTGGTGTTTTGGCCTTTCATGTTATCGTAAATATTTTCCTTAAAAAGGCGCATGCCCTTCTCTTTAGAAAAGCCTATCGTTAAATGCTCCTTTGGTTTTCGTGAAATAGTCGTGCCCCAGTGATGGTAAATCAACAAAATTAATCTCGACAGAGAAGAATATGAAAAATTGACAAAAATGCAAACTTTTAAAAATAATGGTCATACGGAGATAAAAATAATAGGCATTAATAAACTAAATAATAAACAGTAATTTTGTGTCGATTGTTTTATTTGCTTAAAACTGAAATACACGCAGGAAGGGAGTATCCGAGAAGATTATCGCCATTATAAAGGCTACCTATGAGGGTGCATCGTGTCAGGTCTTACACAACGGAAAGGTATCAGAGGACTTCGATATCCATAGCGGAGTTCGTCAAGGATGTTTGCTATCTCCACTACTTTTTCTGGTGGTTATAGGGGATGACCTTCATGCAGCTCTAGCTGAGCAAGCGCGTGGAATTCGATGGACGATGTTTTCCTTCCTGCAACATCTTGATTACGCTGACGATATTTGTTTGCTCTCGCACAACATTATTTATCTTCATCATATGGTGAGTAATCTGGAATGCGAGGCAAACAGAGTCGGTTTGAGGATTAACGCAGGGAAAACAAAATTCCTCAACATTTCTGAATCTTCTTCTCAAGTGGTCGTTGCGGGATAGTAGGTTGATGCGGTGGACAACTTCCTGTACCTCGGTAGTGTTGTCTCAAAAGACGGCGGTTGTACGGATGAAGATGTTAACTGCCGAATCGGCAAAGCTAAAGCTGCTTTCGACATGCTGTCTTAAGTTTGGAGGAGCAACGTCTACAGTACGAAGACCAAGCTGCGACTGTTCCGCTCTAACGTAGAGTCAGTACTACTATATGGGTGTAGTACATGGAAAGTGACCGCCTCTGTCACAAGGAAGCTACAAACTTTCGAAAATAGATGTCTTCGAAACATCCTAAGGATTTTTTGGCCGAACACCATCTCCAACCATAAGAACTCCTCCGGAGAACGGGCCAAAGTCCTATTGACATCGTTATTAGAAAAAGAAAGTGGCAGTGGATGGGTCACACCCTACGTCGTGGTGCAGACTCTATTGCAAGACATGCAATGGAGTGGGATCCTCTCATCCAAGATGGCAGAAGACCTGGGGGCCAGAGAAAATCTTGGCGCAGAGCAGTCGACAAGGAATCACAAAAGCTCGGTAAAAGTTGGGGAGAGCTAAAATACATTTCCAGAAACAGAAAGAGATGGCGTGTAGAGGTAGTTGACGCCCTGTGCCCCTTGGAGGGGTCAAGGTTCTAAGTCAAGTCATTCATATGTATTTTGTTTATATGAGCCGTTTTTTTTTTTTTTTTTTGAGGGAGTGATATTATGAGTGATGTCATAGTATATGATATTTAATGAAAATGTCCATTAATACAAAGCAATACTTTAAGTTTAAGTAATACAAATAATTCAATACAATACACTTACAGCCGTATCTATAAAATTATCTTAAAATGCCTTTTAGAGGTTATTTAGTTAAGCTTGCTTAAATATTAAAGTTGCCTTTAAATCACGTTACTTAAATTTGTATCTATAATCAATATTCCTTTCATACTTAACTAAACAACCGTAATGTAACGTAACGCAAGAAAATTGACAATTCTGATACAAATTTCTAGTACATTTTTCACTCTCAGGCTATTTCTGTCAGATTGCAAAACAAATTTGCAAACACAAAAGAGTGCACAAATAATAAGACAGAAAGAGAAGCAACTGGGTGTATGTGTGTATGCATCGTCAAACACAGAAGACAGAGGAAATGAAACCATTCCACTTTAGTTTTTTTTTTTTTTGATTTTGATTTCAGAAATTTCCTTCCTATATTGGTGAGAAAGTAAATCATTTACTATATTATTTTCTTTAACAAAAAAAAAAAACAAAACAAAACAATTTAAACCCGGCCATCACAGTACACACATAAATATTTCCTTACTCAACCTACGCACAATTTGTTTTGATAAAAAAAAAACAATTCTCATGTGTCAAAATATATTTAAGTTGGCTTTGCGTAGCCTTTAAACGCTTTGGATGGTGTTTAAGTTAAGAGGTGTTTAAGTTACGTTGCTTAAATGTGGAAATTGATTATAGATACCGATTTCACACTTAAGTGATATTTAGAGGTAGTTTAGAGTTAAGAAGCCTTTAAAATTTCTTTATAGATTCGGCTGTTAATAATTATTCCCGTAAATAATAAAAACAATATTAAGCTTATAGCCAAATCCGCGGGAGGTTGCTTTCCCAAGTATTTTTTTAAGGTACTCCTATGGCTATCTCCACGGAAATTACTTCCTTTCGAAATAATGTGTAATTTGAGAAAATTAAACTTGTGAAATTATTTAAATGTTTGTGACATCTTTTTTTAAATCAAATTACGTTTTGAGAATATATGTGGTTCAAATAAAGACGTTTTATTACAATAATATTGTAAACTTTAAAATTTGTTAAAAACATCAGGCAAATAAAGTGAACTTTGAATTGAGTTGAATTTTGAATAGTAGCTCTCTGCGCATTTTAACAACTATTATGATATTTAGAAAATATTTCATACAGAAAAACACACAAAATATGGGAACTATGGAAATAAAACAAAAAATTACTTCGTTTACATGGAGAATTGAATCAGACTTGAAGTCGGATTCAATTCCATATAGACCTGGATCGGATTCAAACAGGATTTCTCGATCCGATTCCACTTTGAGAGCTGAATCGGATCGAAAAATACAAGTAGACCTGGATTGAAAAATTAAAGAATCGAGTTTTAAGTGTGTGTATTTCAATTTGCTTTGTTTTGTGTTGTTGTTTTTTTGTTTTCTCGTAGTCATAAACTTATTTCCTCACGCACACAGTAAAGTCACTTCAAGTTTACTTCGATTCTGTTTGAATTTGATTCAGCGAGGTCGTATACCTAGATCGAAATATCAATCCGATTCGATCGTCGAATCCTGTCATGTAAACGGAGTAAATTAAAATAATACATTACACTAGCAGGATAACTGGCAGGATACTCGCAGGCAAAAATATTATAGTATTTGCCCTATTAGTCGGCTCTCTCGTGTTCAGGTACACTAACATATATTTTTTTTTTTTTTTTTTTTTTTTTTATTTTTATTTTATTGAAATTCGATTTCCTTGCACAGAAAAATATAATATCTTATAATATAGTGCTAGGTTAAAAATAATAAAATGATTTAAAAAAAATAATCTAATGATAAATAAACATAATCAATTTTAATAAATAATGTTAATCAATTTCAAATAACGAATTTTATCTGTATGAGTTGGTTCATATAAACACTACTATACTCTGTTCAACAAAAATTTTCAGTACAGGGAAGATAGGACGTTTGTATCTCTGTCTGGTCGCAGTGACTTGCATATACCTATTTCAAGTAAAAGCTCTTATAGGGTTTCCGTACTTTGCATTACATCTCACCTTAATTAATTCTGTTCTCAAAAGCTTGAAAACAGAAAGCTGTTTTATAAAAACCACTGAAAAAGCTCTTTTGTATTGTTTTCAGTTTCAATTGGTAAGCCAGAGTAGAAACGATTATATGATCAGTGCGCTTTGGGCATGCATGTACGATATTTTGCAGGGCATTACAACAACAGTTCCTGTACGTTGTTTTGTGGTGCGTTCTTTTATTAACCATAGTTAACTATGGTTAACTATAGTTAACAATGGTCGTTCCTTTATTACAAAATAGTTACGATTTGTAACTATATGACGTCATCACATCGTTCCTAAATTCAGTTTATTAGTGTCAAATAGTTACAATTCGTAACTATTTCCAACTCATCTCCATGATATGAGTTGAAAGTGTTGATCTGTCAAAGCACATGTGAGAAGGTTTGAGTGAAATGATTTAAAATTGAATTTTCTACCATTTTTAATGAAAAAGGAGAGTATATTGTAGAAAAATAACATGATTTTATGGTAATTTACGATGAAATAAAGTTTTCCAAAATGTTCGTTTGACAGATCAACAAAATCTAACAATAAATCGTTCCTAAATGAAATGTAACAATTTCCAACTAAATCTTACAATGACACTTCAACAATTTTTGACATAACAACTATAGTTAACTATGGTTAATAAAAGAACGCACCACAGTGGTGTTGAATCTTTTTTATTGGCAGCAGGGATGACAATGCTGAGCCCAGAAAGTGAAGCAAATTGGAAAAAAAACGAAGTAGATTTCAAAAATTTGTAGTAGATAATGAAAAATCAAAATATATATAGAAAAAAGCGATTGTTTTAACAATATTATGCGTTTAACGTGTTATACGTTTAACAATGACTACTTTTTAAAGAATAAGTTTCACGTAGCTGCTACGTAGTTGGTACGTAGCAGATGCATAAAATAAATAAATGTAGTAGAAATACTACATATGTAGTAAATAGTCATCTCTGATTGGCAGTTTTCTCAATTCAGTGTCATGAAAGTATACACACGCACAACTGTTTTGAAAAAAGCTCGCCCATGAGCCCTGTACTGACAATTTTTGTTGAACAGAGTATATACCCCGTTTACATGAGGTATTCGAGCGAGCTTCAAGCTCGCTTGGCCCCTTTGTATACCTGCGTTGACTTGAAATGAGCTTCAACCGACTCGATTCCACTTCAGGAGCGGAGTCGAGTCGAAATTGTTGATAAAAAACCTAGGTCGAAGAGTCGGTCTTGAGGATGTGTTGACCACAGCGTTTTTGCACATGTGCGAGTAAAATTATTTATTTGTTTTGATAGCTATGTGAAGTATGTACTAAAATTCATTAAATTTGAACTGTTTTTGTGTAAAATAAATATGTTGTTGCCATTCAATTAAATGTAATCTCAACACTATATCAACTCAACTTCAAATGGGGCTCTCAACTTACATGACGTAACACCTGGGTCGAAAATCCGACCCTAATGCAACTCTAGCTCTCGATTCTGTTTGTAAACGGGGTAATAGTTCTACTCGCTCGTCTAAACCCCGAGTATTTCGTTTAAACTTAGTACATGTAATCTTTAGAACCATAGACCTATTATATCTGGACTGCTAGGAGCCAACTTCACGATGGTTCCATTTATAAAAAATTGATACACTAGCGACAATTGGCGCAAAGTGGAAAACATGGGGAAACTTTTGACGTTCGTTGATATAGGTTTAAGGCTGCATTTATACTTTCGGTGTTATGCAGCGTTAATATTGTCGTTTTTGGTCGTACATATAACAACAAAAGTGTAAATGATAAAAGAGTAGAATGAACTAAGGTCGAATTGATTTCCTCTTAAACGATTCTATTGGTATTTTTATTTTTACTTGCGATATAGGTATAGGTAAAATGGCAAGTTATGTGGCGTTTTTCTTTTTTAACTCTGAGCAGATCACGAAACTGTCAAACAAAAATTCTATGTTTTTTTTCAGCTCAGACATATCAGAGCACATAATGTATCTTTTTTCCATCTGAGCTAGCTCAGATCTTGATCGATTAGCTCAGGATAAAATGACAGAGCAAGTCGAGCGAAACGCTGAGCGAAGCCAACTTCACTTTTTTTTTTTACTGATTTGACAGACGAAAGAAATACACTAAATTAAAAATGGATTCCCAGGACAGCCGCCCGTCTACTTCAGGTAAACAAAAATGTATTTTAGTAAAACACCTTTGAAATGACTGTGTGTTTTATAAATAAATCTGAGGGCTCTGATCAGAATCTGCTCAGAGCTCTGCTCTGATCGCTCAGCCTCCGCTCAGAATTGTTTTTAGAGCCAAAAAAGAAAAACGCGAATGTATTCGTAAAAAAAATCGAACTGGAGATATTAATTTTACCTTTTTTATTTTTAAAAGGAGAGAGGCTCCTTTTTGGTAATTTAATCCCCTTTCACACAGGGAAACCAGTTGCTGGAATTTTTTTTTGACGTTTTCCTTTATTTGCTTTATGTAGCTTTCACACAAAGAAATAAAATTGCCGGAGATTTTTGTTTCTTTCACACATTTTCTCATTATTTAGATAACCGATCAAAATAATTTTTTTTTATGCCGATGCTCTTAAAAATTACAAGTAATTTTGCATATAAAAATTATTTTCAAATGTTTTTTTTGATTAAAACAATACCAATTAAAATTTTATTTGTATATAAATAATTACTTTAAATTCGAGTTCCAATTTTTTTTCTTAAAATATGCTATCGGTTTTGTCATTTAAACTTTCTTTATTCCGTTTACGACCATCAACAAGCAATGTAAACAAAGCATAACACGGCGAGTCTAAATGCAGCTTAAGACACAAACATAAATGGCTAAAACAGATGTGCAGCCAGTCTGCATGCATCTAAGCCTCTATTTCTAAATTTGCTGCCTAGTTTCATTGCAGCCACAACTGAAAAACGAAAATTTCTAAATAATTGCTATTTGGCATTACTCATATTGACATCACCTGCCATTCTTTCAAAAAATGTGTTTGTGTTGGTGATTTTTGTTTAAGAATCCATGAAGCCGGCGTTGCCACCCTACCATCGTCTAACGAAGAAAATCTCATTCCAACACTATTGTGTGACATCGGCAACGCTGTGCTTTCATGTATTTGTTTGACATAAATATGCATCATGAATGTCAGAAACTATGCACATGTATTTCGTGTGCAGCTCTGCATGCAGAGATGCGTGCAGACGCGCTGCACATCTGTTTTAGCCATTATGATGTCAAACAAATACATAAAAGCACAGCATTGCCGATGTGACACAATAGTGTTGGAACGAGGTTTTCTTCGTTTGACGATAGCAGGATGGCAACGCCGGCTTCATGGAGTCTTAAAAAAAAATCACCAACACACAATTTTTTTGAATAAATGGCAAGTGATGTCAATATGAGTAATGCCAAATATCAATTATTTAAGATTTTTTTCTTTGCTGTTGTGGCTGCAATGATGCTGCCCAGCAAATTTAGAAATAGAGACATCGTGCAGCGCCGCGCTGCATGCAGCTCTTGAGTGAATTTGCTCCCATAAGAACCTGTGTAAATTATTTTCGCTGCATGGAAAAAGCTGCACATCTGTTGAGCCCATAAAAGATTCGAATAAAAACAGATGACTCTGCTTTTGCATTAGTAATAATAATAGATGGCATTAGTTTCTATTGGAAAAACTTCTTCGATGTGCTAATTAGCAACAGATGGCCTAAGGAATAATCCTTTTGTTTGCCAATAGGCGCTGCTGTCGCTTTTAATCGGCGGAACCATATCTAGAACAGTTTTAATAAAATCGTGTACCAAGTTTTTGGCAAATTAGCTTTTTGAGCATATTACCTTTTTTGTCTGGACTATTCCGGAATATATCGTCATTGGCTTGATGGACCGTATCATTATTTTGCAATTCGGTACTCCTACGTTAATCAAAAAATATTCAATTTTTATGTATTGTATACGAAAGAATAAAATCAAAGAAAAGTCTATTTTTTTTTTTTTTTATTTTTGACTTTTTATCCACATTTTTTTTGTATTAAATCAGCCAATTTAAAAACTGCTTTTATAACTTGTTTTAATTATTTTCTAGTTAACGATATAGGTACATTATGTCATTTTATTTGAACTCTATTATTTTACAATTTTGAAATAAAGTTAGTTAACATTAATGCATCTTCTTAACAACAAATAATCCTCATTTATGGAACTATCAAGAGAGAACATGACGTATATGTATTTCAATATCCGTGTCTAGCGACATCTCCTGTTCAAAACTATATTTGTTTGCATTCTCTTTTTCTCATTTTACTTCTATTCACAACCAAATTAAAATAATATAAATGTTGATGTGTTTTATGTGGATGACGTGTTTAAAGATGTTCATATTATAAACGCTAATATCTTAATTAATAGCAAAACAAAACAAAAAATACACAAACAACTAAAACAAAAATGTTTATTATTGAAACGCCAGCATTTATTTATTTAATAGTTCCATGCTTCGAAACCAGCCACACACGAAACTACACCACAAGCATGCCAAAAAAATAATCTTGATCAAATTGGTAAATTTGAAAAAAAAAAATAATTTTGCAGAAAAAAAAAGTTGGTTACCAGCTGGATTCGAACCCGGACCTCTCAGGTCCATCCTGACCATCGATCAAAAAAATTACAACCGACAAATTTCGGGCAAAAATCAGATTCAAAATATGAAATACAGAAATAAAGGATTGAGAATCAGAAAAATTCATCCATCAGCAAATAGACAACCGCAATCGGGAACATTGTAAGCGTAGCACATAAATTACAAAATTTAAAATACTTGTTTAAGTTCAAAACTTTTCACTTAATACTACGTTTTCATTGGAGCCGAAATGAGGTAATTTTGAAATTAGCTCATTTGGAACGTCAAATTTGTATAGGAAATGACGTTCCAAATGAGCTAATTTCGAAATTACCTCATTTCGACTCCAATGAAAACGTAGTATAAGATTCTACTGAGATAAGCTTATGTTACTTCATAAAATGTAAACTTCTTGGGACTTATCTATACATTTGTGTATGCTCATTTCATTTAGGTATTTAAAAGTTTGTTCTTGGGATCGAAAGTCTATTCCAAAAGCATCTTGATTTCCTAAAGACGGCACTCAAATCTTCTAAGTAGGGTAAGTGTACCAGTACCCGACCACCTAACGCATTTTCTTACTTTGGTGTCCTATAAAAAATCAGTCTGACAATATAGAATTTGCAAATAAAACTAAAATTAATTTTGTCATAAAAGTGCTTTTTCACCAGTATCCGGCCGTTGAAATTCAGTAGCCGGCCACTTTTGAGCTAGTGTCTGGCCAGTTATTTTATTTTGTAAATATTAAAATCCAAACATTAATTTGAGAATCCGTTTTAACTATACGTAATCATTAACAATCCTTGATGATATATTCCAAAAATCAGACATAAATAGGATCTGCTGTTAAAGCTGTGAGCATTCTTTTGTTACTCCCTTCTTGCATAAGTAATGTATCGATAGGATCAAAATTGGGCTACAAAAATTATAAAACTTAACGGTGTAGCTCCTATCACCGGATACATAAACAGCGTGTGCCAAAAACCGGCCAGAGAATTCATTATTGTTTTTATAATTATTATGAAAAATAGTGGCCGGATAGTAAACCTAAGCATATTTAATATATTCTACTCACTCTTGCATCAAAAGAAAGATCCTAATTTAGTTTAGGAACAAATGAGAGAACAATTTGTCTGTACTTTAAAATCTAGTATCCGGCCACTTGGCCGGTTACTAGTACACCAGGCTTTTGCTTCGTTCCAGTAAACGGCCACCATTAAAATTGAATATTAAACATAGGTTTTTTTGTTTTTTGTTGGTTCTATTATTGTTTATAATATTGCTTTTAATAAAAATCTTTAACAAAAACTCGATTCACTCTCAATACCGTTTAAAATAATGTTTAATCTTCACTCTTTCGAATTGCAATCCAAGACTGTAAATCTCACTTTTCACAAGTCCTAATTTTTTTCCTGACAAATTTATGAGACCCTGATTAACCAAATTTTACCAAAAGTTTAAATAAGACTGAAATAATTTAAATATTTTATTTTGATATGCAAAAAGTCTTTGGAATTCTTTAGGCTTAACTACATACAAACTACTTTTGTACAAAAGTACAAAAGTGAGAAATAAATATCTATTCTGAAGAAACCTGCTTGCAAAAAAACAATGGAGAATTGTGCATGGTAGTTGAATATATATGTCAGAACAATTTTCGTAGTTTTTTTTTGCAAGCATGTTTCTCTAGCGAGGTTTTTAATTTCTCACTTTTGTACTTTTGTACAAAAGTAGTTGAGGCTTTATTATTGAAAAGTGGCCGGGTACTGGTGCACCTACCCTACTTTAGTCTCTTTATTCACTGGACTCTGCCATACTTTATGTCAGTTTAAAACAGAGACAACAAAAGCTTTAGTCATATAGTTGTTTCATAATTCATGCGAGAATGATGCCATTATATTCATCTCATGTATAATTCTTGTATCTTGTGGATAAAAGTTGTGGCGGAGATTTGAACATTGAAATAAAAAAAAATATTTATAAATAATTTGCTGATTGTTCAATTTGAAACAAAAAAAAAAAATATGTAACTAATTTCATCCTGTTATAAATAAATTGAAGTAATATCTGAGGTGCCTCACAGCTCTGTTTTTTGTGTAAAAAGTAAGTGTTACCAAGGAAATTATTTGTCTATCTGGTTTCAATTGCTCGCCCATTAAATTTTAACGCAGAAAAAATGGAAAAAATAAATAGATGCGAAGCAAATCAATCTTTTATAAAGAAAATAATTGAGATAACCGAAAAATACGGTCACCAGGTTAAATTTAAAAACAAGTTGCTTTCTACTTTTGTTTAATAGATATCATCTATTAATTTCTGTTCTATTTTCACGATGGAAGAATATATTTTTTCTGTATTCCTAGGTACATACATATATAAAAACCAGATTTCAGTTACCTACCTGCATTAGAAATTGAGGACGGAAAATTTATCAAGTGCAAAGAAAGAATCGAATCACACTGTCAAATTTCAGTTTTGGGATTGGATTGAAAGGTACCTTAGGTATATGTAATTTTTACAATTAAAAAATAAATGACGTTCTTTAAATCAGATTAGTTTTTGACATTCGTTACTGCTTTTTGGCAGCTGGATTAAAACAAAGTTAACATTGATTTTCCCACTTTTGCGAGGGAGATCCGTTTAAATAACTCTTCCGATTTATTCACGATATTTTCAATTACCTGAAGAAATGGGTGTTAAAGTATTTTTACTTTTACTAATGTTAATGTACATTTAGGTAATCAGGCACAAAGCCGTGAATCGAGATTTTTTTGTGAATGAAAACAAACTACCTAAACAATAATTGTAAAAAATCAAAACGTCAACAGAATATAATAATTGTTACATTCGTATGGATATGCAATTTCTGTAACCCGCCCGCAGCGGCCAAGATATTCGTACGAGAAGTATGTATGTCGACGTCCTCGTGATAATTTTTGTTTTTCTTCATACAAAGGTGCTTCAGTTGAACTATAAAGTTTTGTTTTGGCAAATATTTATTGACTCTTATTGCCTGTTAAATTTTTAAAAGGGCTTTATTTTTTTTTTTTTTAAAGGGCTCTATTTTTGTTATAGGTACATATTTTATGAAATTTTTAAAAAGATGTTTTCTTCCATCAGAAAATGTATCTCGGCAACGTTTTCATCAGATTATGCGTTTACTTATAATTAAAATATTATGAGCCGTTGATTTGTTATGCAGCTTTTTCCTTTACATAATGTATTAATTATTGATTTATTAATTAAAACCAGCTTCATAAGGAATTCCTTCTTACCATTTTTTGTAATTTTTTTGAATAAACATAATGTATGTACAAACTTTAGAATAGCCATTTTTATATTTTCAACATTTGCTGTTCTAATTTTTAGCCCGCGGACGTTCCAAACACCATGGCTTTGAATATGGCGGTTCCTCTACCCGGCATTGGGGTGATATCGCCAATGTCTCCAATCAGAATGGACTGTTGGGATAATATAAAAATTGTGGTATCACCAATAGGCAGCGAATCCAGTGGTGTTAGCTCTTTGGATTCTGAAGATATAAAGGTTTGTTAAAAGAAACTAGTGAAAAGAATCTATCTTTATTTATTTTATTACAAAACATAAGAATCCTTAGAAATCATTTGAAGGTTTTATTAAAAATTCATAAAAATGATGAGTCATTCCATGTTATAACGTCTAATCGAAAAGCCGTCGCATTTTTGATTTTTTTCTAACTTTGTGGGAATCATCTCGAGGTTCCAAAAGATTGAAATGCAGCTGGATTTAATTTTCGCATTCACCGTTCCCCCTCTACCTCCCTTGAACATTTTAAAAATCATAATCAATGATTTCTTATTTTATTTTTAGAAATAATATTTTTAAAGGTATCAATACGTTTGAGGTGTCATTTTAAAGATAAAAACCGGTAGTTTTTGAACAAAATATTTTAACTTACAAAATCATAGCCAAACAGTATCAACCACGGTGCTGAAAAAACGTGTTTTTTACTGTTTTTAACTCCCTTCCGGTTGCCGACTGTTAAATTTAACGCAATAATATTTCTCAAATACTAAGAACACATATTTTCAAAGAAACAAAACCAAAAATTGACTCAGTTTTCTCACCCTTTATATAAAATTTCACTGCTTTAAAAAACCATATTTTGAAAAATTGCTTTTTTAAGGCCATAAAATCACTATGTTTGACAAAAAAATATGGAGATGAAATTTTCAGCATTACTTAGCTTGTAGTTTCAGCTTTATTTCTGAAAGTTTTGTTTTGTTGTTTTCATCCATAGTGTGACTGCACTGGTTTAAAGAAAGCACTATTTTTCAAATAATAACAAAAGTGATACTAGAATTTGAGAACCGTTATAAGCAATATTCTGAAGCGATATTTTATATAAAGGGTGAGAAAAATGAGTCAATTTTTGGTTTTGTTTCTTTGAAAATATGTGTTCTTAGTATTTGAGAAACATTAGAGCGTTAAATTTAAAAGTCGGCAAATGGAAGGCAGTTAAAAATCAAGAAAAAAACAGTAAAAAAAACACGTTTTTTTCAGCACCGTGGTTGGTACTGTTTGGCTATGATTTTTTCAAAAACTACCGTTTTTTATCTTTAAAATGATATCTCAAACGTATTGATATCTTTAAAAATATCATTTTTTTAAATAAAAAACCATTAAAATGATGATTTTTAAATTTTTCAAGGGAGGTAGAGGGGGGACGGTGAATGCGAAAACTAATTCCAGCTAGACTTAGATCTTTTGGAACTTATAGATGATTCCCACAAAGTTGGAAAAAATCAAAAATGCGATGGCTTTTCGATTAGACGTTTTCATATGGAATGACTCTGATGTGTTTAAAAAAAAAAAACGGTTATGGTACAAAAAAAAAATGGGCAAGACTGAATCACACAAACTTGGTACGTAGCTAACAACTTTTACGTAGCTAGAATTTGATGATGTACAAGTACATAGCTATTGTTTCCAAAATATTATGATATCATAAAAGAAAAAAAAAAAATAAATAAATTTTTACTTTAAATTACTATCAATTTATTATTTTAATGGCTTTGAGAGTTAGGGCTCAAAATCAAGTATGCCATCTCATTTGTTTGATAAATATGAAAAAAAAAAAAAAAAAAAATCGTTGGATCGGTTTTCTTGAAAATTAAATTTTTAATATATAAAATTTTTCACTCATTTTCAAAAATAAAATCTAGTATGCCAACATTTAGTATTAATTAAAATACAATTTTCTACAAAATAAAAAAGAAATTCAATTTGTTTATGCAAAATTATTTGAATTGTGAAGGAGCTTGGTTGAATTCGGAGCAGCTGTCAACGAGAAATTTGAAAACAAAAAAATCGGTTCTATGACAGGTAACGTTATTAACCGATATTGGTAAAATTTGTTTTCTTCAAAATATTGGCCATACCTTAAATAGTAAACACACATCTTTTTATCAAAATCCTTGGAGCCGTTTTCGACAAAAATATTTTGTTTCTTAACGGTTTTTCAACATTTGTATGGAAGGTAAATTTCCCTATCTCTCCTTCCCAAATCACTCCAGTTCTTTGGCTTCGTGATTATATGTAGTGTGTGTAACATTTCATACAATGCTTGTAATCGACTAAGCCAAAGCATATCAGATAAATTGCTGTTATTGATTTTTGGTATCCAGGGGCGGATCAGTACACTGCTATTTAGGCATAAAACTAGTAGTATTTGTGCTGTGAAGTTATTTTGGGGCCCAAACTTAATATCAGCATAGATAACTGTCTGATTTGGTTTTTTGTGTCTGTTTATTCGTAATGATGGGTGAATTTAGGGTTGACTATAGCAACATTCGGGGACTAAGACAGAATTTTTGTGCTGCATATGTCCATACTGCGAAAAACAGGCCAGCTGTTTTGGCACTAAGAGAAACCCAGGTAGAGGAAAATACCGATCACTCGGAATTCAGCCTGCATGGTTATAGCTTAGTGCCTCTATTCTTCTCTCATCATGGTCTCGCCGTATATGTTCGAAATTATGTCGCTTATCAGCTTCAACCACAATATGGTTCATGTTTAAATACAAACTTTAATTTCATGTGGTTTAAATTCACCGTCCATAAGCGCATCATCCATACTTGTTTTATTTATCGTAGACCTAGTTTGGATGGTAATTCGACTTCTAACGAATTCGATGCACTATCCGACTCCATCCAGAGAATTATTTCCCATTTTCCGCACAGTGAAATCGTTGTTACGGGCGATTTCAATGTACATAATTCTTCGTGGCTACGCTATTCGGGTCAGACAATACCCGAAGGAAGGTATGCCGAGCTTAATGCTGAGTTAAACAACCTAACCAGCTTGTTGACGAGCCTACTCGAATTCCTGACGTTCCAGGACTATCCGCCAACACTAGACTTGTTCACTATTACACTATTAGTGTATTATCGACCTTAGGCACATCAGACCATTGTGTCATATCTGCAAATTTTTCATGCCAACAAAATCCAGTTAGAGAAAAAACTCCCAAGAGGATCGTTTGGCAATATGAGAAAGCCAACTGGGACGGTCTCAACGATTTTTTCGGGAGCTTTAACTGGTCACTATGCTTCCTCGATAGTGACGTAGACGCCAGTGCAGATATGATTACAAATTTAATTCTTTGTGGAATGATAAATTTTATCCCCAAATAGGGTAAAATCTTTCAAACCCAAAGAAAACTCATGGTTTGATTCGAGCTGTAAAGAGGTTATTAGGGTTAGAGAAGTAAGCTTCCGCTGTTATAAAGCCAACCCTACTGAGGAAAACCGGAAAAAGTTTCAGCAAGCTAGAAAGACCTGTAACGTTCATATTCGACGAACCAAATTTTTACATGATCAAAAATAACGGCGAAAAATACTACAATGTCCCAAAGGTAGTAAAAATGTTTGGTCATTTTTAAAAAACATACGAAATACCACCTCGACCTCGGTTCCAACGCTTGTCTTCAATGATACTTCTTTTGTCAGCTCGCAAGATAAAGCCAATTTGCTTGCAGCACAGTTTGCTGTTAATTCGATGCTGCCAGAAAGTGTTATGACTCCTCCTGTACTTGAAAGCGTAAATGATTTTATGGGACAAATCTTCTTTCTCACTCGTGCAGTTGCTAGAGTTCTAAAAGATCTCGACATTCACAAATCCGCTGGCCGGATAGTATCCCTACCATTGTTCTGTAGAGGTGTTCTTCAACGCTGGCAAAACCACTGCGTAAGCTTTTCCATCTGTCCTACTCTACTGGTCTCTTTCCGAGTGGATGGAAAACAGCATTTGTCCAGCCTGTCCCTAAAAAAGGCGTATCTTCTTCACCCTCCAACTATCGACCAATTGCACTTACGTCCCTTCTTTCCAAGATCATGGAATCGCTGATCACTTTTCAGCTTAAGAAATATTTCGAAGAACAAAAGCTTCTTAATGACCGGCAGTAAGGCTTTCGTAGCAATAGGTCCACTGGTGATCTGATGGTATATATCACCGAACAGTAGCACAAATCTTTACATCGTTTTGGAGAAAGTAAGATTATTGCGCTTGATATTTCAAAAGCATTTGATAGAGTTTGGCATCAAGCTCTCTTATCGAAAATGCGTGCATTTGCTATCGATGAATCTCTTCTTCGTTGGATTAGAAATTACCTTTCCGACCGCTCAATACAAGTTGTATTGGATGGTTACAAGTCTGATATCCACAAAATAAATGCTGGTGTGCCCCAGGGCTCCGTTTTGTCTCCGACCCTCTTTCTTATATTCATCAACGATCTTTTATCTGAAACTTCTGATCCATTAAACTGTTTTGCTGATGACAGCACCCTCAGATTTTCATATTCGTTTCTAGATTCACATCCATGTCCTTCAGATGTAGATCTTCAACGGCAGCGTATGATAAGCTCACTAAATTCTGACCTTGACAGCATTGTCCAATGGGGAAACAAAAACCGTGTAGAATTTAATGCTTCTAAAACTCAATGCTGTCTCCTGTCGTTAAAGCGGAACCCACCCCCTATCCTGCATTCCATAAGCGGCACTTGCATTGAGGAAACTGAATCGCTTTTAGTCCTCGTTTTGTGTGTCACAGACCACCTTATGTGGAACGACCACATATTTGACATCGCCAAAAATGCTGCTAGGTGTTTAGGTTTTCTCCGTCGATGCAAGAAATATGTCTCCCCTTCTGATCTGGCTGTGATCTACAAAGCCTTTATTCGTCGAAAACTTGAGTATAACTCCCACATTTGGGCAGGTGCTCAAATAACCCACTTGAGTTTATTGGATAGAATTGAAAAGAGAGCTCTTAAAATGATAGGTGAAAGAACTATAACGGAAACATTCTCATCTCTTGAGCACCGTCGAAATGTTTCATGTCTTTCGTTATTTTACCGTTATTTCCATAAACAATGCTCTAGTGAAATAGGCAGTTGCATTCCTCCTCTTAAACAATTCAACCGTAATACTCGCGTTTCTAGGAATGCCCATCAGTTTACCCTTGAGCCCAACTTCGGACGTAATGTTAAGTACAGAGGTTCTTTCTTTATTCGCACTACACGAAGCCAAATTTTCCACTCCCATTGTGATTTACAGACATTCAAAACCAATGTGCATCGGTATCTCCTTTTAAATCCCCTCCAACCTACCGCTCGTGTGTATATAACATTTTAAGGTAGTCACAACCCCTTTAGCGCGCGCTTAATATAAAAAAAAAAAAGAAAAAAAAAAGGTACCGTTATTTTTGAATTTATAAAGAGCGTTTTTCTTTTGTTTAGTTCAAAGGCAGAGCCTGAGCTGTAAAACACAAATCCGTGTTTCTTTTTTAGCTCAGAGCATTCAGAGCTCCAGCTTTGTGTTTCTTTTTTCCTTCCGAACATGTTCAGAGCATGTTCAGAGCGCGCTCTATGAGCTCAGAATAAATTGATAGAGCAGACGGAGTTGAGTAGCTGAACCCAAATTTGACAAGTGGAAAAAAATCAAAAAAGTAAATATGGCGGACGAGAATAGTCGACGAGAATAAATCTGAACTCTCAGACCAGAGCACGATCAGTTCAGAGATCGCTCATATTGTGTTCAGAGTGTTCAGACTCTGTTCAGAGCTCTACTCTGAACTAAAAAAGAAAAACGCTCAAAGATGATTTTTTCAAGTATTCTATAAAATAATAAAAAAAACTATCTTACACCTAGTTTTGAAAATATTGACCAAGTCGTTTTAGTTTAGTTTTCAAAAACTTTAAAAGCTGAGGAATCACATCTGTACCAGCCTGATTTCGGTGGATCTTTTTTTTAGTTTTCAGATGATTAAAATGTGTGGCTTCCCAAACAATCTTTAACTACGGTTTTACCATTGATTTTGCTAACTGGTAATGTTGAATTTGACGCTTTTCGGAGTATGCGTTGTCTTTCTTGAGGTGATGTGGCCATGTTCGCTAGCGGTTTGTTGTTTTTTCATCGTTTTCCCTATATCTAAGGTAGCTGCATACTTAGTCCAATGTTGTGACCTTCACATCGACTGCTATGACCACTGTCCTGATAGTCTCGAATTTGAGCATTTTTCTCTTCGGTTAGAACACTTCCTTTTGGCAAAATTGTTAAGTTCATGAGAAAATGTCTTTAACTGTTGATTATTTGATTTTTTGCATTCGATTGGTCGATTTTCTGACTAAAATTGTTCAAAGAGCCATAAGACTAACAATTTTTTAGGAGGATTCAAAATTCTTCCCGGATCTTAATCCGCATATAACACTTAATAAATTCTATAATTAAATTTGTCATAATTATAAAAGGTTATAGAGAAAGTTTAAAAGTTTAGTTAAATGTTTATTAAAAAAAAAATCTGTATTTAAATGAGTGAATTGGAGTGTATATCGCAAGTAAAAATATTAAATGTATGTAGAATTTTGTTAAATGAAAAATAAATTTGAATAATTACAAATTCAAAAGTTGATTAGTAAATTTAGAATCTTGAGTAACAGTACCTAAATATTCCTTATTGGCACCACCATTTTCTAATTCCATGAAATGGTTTGTAATAATGGTGTGTATGGATGTTGTTTAACAAATACCTAGTTATAGAAAAAACTGCGATTAAAACAACTAATCTATTCTTTAAAATATTTTTATAATATTTTAAATATACCTGAAGATTCGTTGAGTACTTTAAACTTTTTCAAGACTTTTGTCGGTTTTTTAAAAGCTTTTGGACACATGGCCTTTTGTGGATTTGAAAAAGCGTCATTAGGATATATTTTTTATGCGAAATTCCATATACATACATACATATTTGAATTGCGTATATCAGCGGCCTTATTACGTAAAACGATAACGATAAAACCATATCGTTTTGGCAATAGGTGTTCCTATCATATAAATGGACAAAACAAGGGACAGGTAACGCCAAAACGATATCGTTATCGTTTTACGTAATAAGGGCCCAGTTTATAAAATAACTGACACCGATAAACAAAACATTTTTAAAAACCTTTCTGCGAGTGTATTTGATTTTTTTTTTCTAATCCATAAGATCCTTGCTTGCAACTGAATGTCTCATTAAAAATACTTTCTTGTTTTCAATATTGTTATTTAAAGATATTTATTATTCTATTTTTTTTTCTAACGCAGATTACACCGACAGCACAAAAACGACCAGAGGCAGTTAATCGAGAACTACGAATTTACTACAACGGCCGGAATGTTTTAGACCTTTACAACAACTTGGAAACAAACTCAACGACATGGAATTTCCGGTACTCTCATCTGCCTGAGAGGAATAATATATCTATGTTTTGGGCCAATCGATCTCTTTATAATCGGCTAGGACCGAACGGTCTCACTCCTGTTTATACGATAAGCAAATGCGAATGCTGTGATTTTCAATTTACTAGTGACTGTCCTAATAGTTACTTAAGTGAAACTTCTCTTGTTTTGTCTTCAACTACATCATCACCTATGATGTTTACTACCGCTTCCACTAAAAGAACAGAATTTTGTCCATCAAAGGCAGATATGTCCGTTTCACCAAACTTAAATGTGCCATCTGGCTTTAAACATCAGCAACATCCACGAGAAAATACAAATTGTTCGGAACATATAACTAAACAATTCGTTAATCCAAATAAACTGAAGTTAAGTGATGTGTTTTCCAAAAACACGGTACCCTTTGCAAATAACAATGGTTATTTCAACAACAATCTAAATAAATTAAACAATCTTATTTGTAGCACTAAAACGACAACTAACTCATCACAGTTAGCATCCAACATAGTTTCAATAAATTTTTCTAACTCTACCTCTTATACACCTCCATTAATAAATTACGGTAATACAGTCCTCCATAATAATGATTTTAATGAAGCAATGTCAAAGAATTCTAAATCTAACGTACCTACAAACTTGTTCAACAATAATTCGTTTACTTTAGCCAGCGCGAACGCAGCTGCAAGTGCAAATTGTAGTTTTCAAGATAGCAATGTTTTTCAAAATAATCTTCCTCCTAACCACATTCATTCAGGGAACTCTACTGGCAATAAATCTCAAATATCTTCATCAAATAATTTGTTTTCACTTTTTAACTCAAACAACCCAAATAATTCAGTCAATCATGCATTCAGTGCCAACGTCGAAAGCAATAACTTCGTAAATTCTTTTAATCCAATAAATAATAATAGAAGTAATATTGGCAATAATCCTCTAACAGTGAATTCTCAAAATTATGGAAGAATGTACAAATATTTTTAAGATCAAATCTTGGCGTTAACTACGCATTTGTCCATAAACTGATATTAAAGATTTAATTATAATGATGTTTTATAAGAATTTAAATACTACAAAACTGATATCACATTCGTGTCCTAAGTTTTTTTTAAAGACAAATATTATAAATGTACAGATGTTTATTTGTTATAACATGGTACATAACGAAGTTGTTGATAGCTTAGTAAATGCACTGTGTTAAACTCAAAAAGTGCAGAGATATACTACTAATTATAATGATAATGAGGTTACGTTTAAAGTCAGAGTTACACTTATAAATCTTTACGGGGACATTTAATAACTCCTTTGTTTATAGTTTTTAATGTATTCATGTTTTTGCCTTTATTTAAGCACGTTAATGTAAGTAATGCATATAGTTAAATAAATTTAGGCTTTTAGAAATGTGTTATGTTTAATATAATGTGATAGTTATTTTTCCATTACCAAAAGTAAATTGTATAATTTTGAGACTTACATTTAAAAAAAAAAAATCACAAATTGTGTTATTTATTCTATTTTAATAAAAAAAGAAATTAAAAGAAAACTCAATTTCCAGTTACCGTCCTTAATAATATTGTAGGTATGTGTACTTATTTAATACTACAATGCCCACCATGTGATGTGAAGTAATGAAAATCTCGTTTACTAACGACTTTCTACTTACGGAGCAACAAAATCATTAAGTTAAAATTGCTCTTCGAGACGCATAATCATTTTTCATTATTATCTAGTGTAAGGAAATTTATTAATTTATAAGCTCTGAATAATATAAAAACTGTTGTACTACATGCTTTGAAACCGCTCTTAATTATAAGCTTGAGTTTATTTGAATAAATTACTTTGACGATTAAGACCGTTGATTTCGTCGTCCTTCAATAAAACTGTTGAAATATCAATATCTGAATGACACAAATGCTCTAGTCACAAATGTTGAACTAATAAATTGGATGTATGTATGTATGTAGATGATCGTAGGATAGAAAACTTAAACAGGGCCTAGATTTTGTTTTTGTTGATTGATAGCCAGGTCAAACAGCTTAAAAATAGGGCTTACCTTTTGATAGTTCTAACAGATGTTGATCCTTCGTAGTAATGCCCAAAAGCAATATTAAGAAAATTTAGATCCCATTAAGCTGTATGTACATATGTAAATTAATACATTTTGGGAAATACTTACACTTTATACCTATGCACAAAATTATGTACCCATATAGAACTTTACTATGCGACAAGATTATTATTTGACATCATATCAATATTTCATGCTTTCGGCATGAAAGGTTATGTAATTTGAAATTTCTATAATTGTCAAACATACCCAATCCTATGGTGTTACAGTGTTTAATATTGTGTTTTGTTTTAAATCATCCCCACTGAAAATCGTGTACACATAAATAATTGCTATTCCGCATGAGTATGATTTTTGACATTTATATAATAACGAATAGGCAAATATACTTGAATACAAAACTATAAATTTCATTCAAAATAAGCCGTGTTTTTTGAGAGAGTGACTAGCAACTCTGTAAAAGTTTTACACGGAAATCAAAAACAAAATTCTCTATAAGAATTTGTTTTGTTATTGTTTTGCGTGTAAATGTTTTGCTGAGTTGCTATTTACTCTCTCAAAAAACACGGCTATAGTTTGAAAAAAAATTAAGCACAACAAAAAATCAATTCTCGTGTTTATTTATCAATAAGTCATAAGATGGATCAAGTTTTGCATTCTAAATTTGGTAATTACGTCAGTTATCTGTATTTTTAAATGAAATAAAACAATCTATACATAATACGAACAACGAGATAATTCCCTAATTTAATTTTAAGACCAATAGCAAGGCGAATGCTCCGAAGCAAAAAAGTACAGTAACTAAGTATTATAATTAATGATTTGCATGCAAACAAGTAGTACGAACGACGAAAATTCAAGATTTTGTTTGCATGAACGGCTAAAACTTAATTAAAATTATCTGGGAGTTAAAAAAGTTATTTGAATGATAATTTTTTAACATGAAACAAATATTTTCGTTTATTTAATCAAGGTTAATTAAGCACTATACGGGTTGCTTATACCGAGTAAAATATGTTGCCTTGGATACTATATACTATTGTTCAGAAAAAAGATACATTTTTAATATTTTTTGTCGTGCGAGGCCTGTTACTTTTCATTAGCCTTAAACTGCTTTCATCAAATTGATTAAATTCCATTCACTATTACAAATTTGTTATAGGCTATAAGAATATCTTTGCTGTGAAACTCAAATAAAAAAAAAAGATTAAATATCTTATCTGTAACAAATTCGATTACATAAAATTAAAATGTCTCCAAAAACAAAATGTTTGCATTAATATATTTAATAAGTACTTATCTGGTTGTTTGTAAGATATAAGACAAAATCCCAAGTGCTTGCTGGTGTAAATAAATAATGTGAAAAATATAATAAGTATAAAATACAAAGCAATTTAGAATGTTTAGGTAACGTACAACAAAAAAAAAAAAAAACTATTGCAAAACATGGCTTTGTAAGCTAGGTTAATAAATCCAAAAGAAGTGAAATATTTGTAGAATAATTTATTTTTGCTTATTAATTATGATACATACATTCATGTATATATAAAACAAAATGTTAACTTCTTTTGGTTAACAAAAACAATGCCAATGTTATGTTTGATTTCACTTCATATTGTTATACATCTATTCTCAATATATTTTAAATTTAAGAAATATTTCTATTTGGGATTGCTTTAAAATAAAAAGTCATTCATAAAAAAAAAATGTATTATTAGTTCAGAATAAAATTCGCCGTCTAAAATATTTTGTATTTAGTTATTTAATCATGAATAAATAAATAAAATCCATCATCTAAAAATAAATAATGTTATTAGTTGTTCAAATTATGGATCGTTGACTGAATTGAGACTTATTTTTATTATTAAAAAAGCATTGTAATCTATAATACGAACAAAAACACATGTGATTAAATTTCTTTTTATATAATTTTGATCATCTCTTTGATATAATTTTGATCATCTCTTTGATATATTTAAATAAAATATTTAAGGCAATTTATGTGGTTCAGTTTGTTTTAGACATTATATGCTGACGAAATGTACTAATACACTCAACTATTTGTTGTACAAGATATTTTCTCAGCATAAAGCCTTAAAGCCAAATTATATTGCTAGTTTTTATATTTAAGAACTTTTCACATAAAAGCTTAAATATTTTTGTAGGATATTGTGTAAAGTTACTTTAAACCAGAAAATAAGTCCTAAGAAACGGTAAAACGATTTTTGCATATTTTATTTTATTCTAAACTTATATTATTTATATCCAGTAGAACACATTTTGCCAAATCAATACCGTTTTATGTATTAAGAAACAAAATAAAAGCTTACAAGATTTATATGTATTATAAACAAAAATTGTTTGTAGTTTTACAAACTGAGTTGTATATTTTTTTAGTAAAATATTCAAATATTGATATGCAGGCAGCGAAAGAATCTAAAAGTAAAACAAAATTGACCTAGTTAAACTTCAATGTGTGTTTTTTACCTTTTTTAACGTAGCCGATTTTTTTATGATAGATTTAAATAAATAATTAATTAAACTGAGTATACTGGTTTTTATAATTCTTGAAATGAATTTAATAATATGTTTTTTTTTTTTACAAGACATAATTTTCAGTTCATTTAAATCAAGAAAATCCCAGAGCTATGAAATCTTTTGTCCCGCAATATCTATATATCTACAATCTAAATAATAAATGCAACATGCAAATATATAATCGCAAAAGTCTCTTTGGTTTATTAATGTTGTTTAATATAATGTAGTACTTTCATATCTGATGTATATTTTGAATAGTTTCATACATAAATTATGTTTACTTAAAAGATATTCACTTAAACGTTATAAAATCAGCCCAATTCTAAACATTCCCCGGGAAAGTAACTCCTCGGGAGATTTGTTCACCCAAAATTTAAATGCTCGTCACATCAAATATATTTACATTTTCCATTTTGTGGATATTTAGAATGACATCTTTTTTCTCGTAGTAGTATTTCTCATATTCGAAGTTTACTTATAGACCAAGAGCCCACAGCAAATTTTGGGAGTGGATTGATAACCAAAATATGACTATGAGGGTTTGTAGGTGCATAAATCGCGGTATCAAAAACAACCGTCACGCCGGTTCTCTTTCAGCCTTTGACGGGGATGGTGGTTTGAAAATAGCAATTTTCCAGTTTATTTTGTCAGAGGTTTTACCACTTCAATAAATTTAATAAACGTATTATCTTGGCAATCCGACCAATGAAAATGACAGAGCACCATCCAGAGAGCATCCGACAAAAAGAAAATGACAGAGCACCTCATAATATATTTTTTTTAATTTTATCGAAGCGGTAAAACCTCTGACAAAATAAACTAGAAAAAACCCCCACCCCCGTCAAAGGCTGAAAAAGAAGCCTGCCAGACGGTTGTTTTAAATACCGCGATATATGGAATAAAATTCCCGGGAATTTATGGTTGAAAATAAGAGAGTAGTGAAAAGGGAAGCATTTCCCCGGGAATTTTTATTTAGAATTCGGCTGATTAACTTATGGCAAAGGCTAACCAAAATTAAATATTTCAAAGTGTTTAATACGACAAGTCCTTAATTACGCTTGTTTAAATTTTCGTATGGGAACATTGAATAGAATATCAATATCAAGTTATTATGTGTGACAATCCCTTTCCAAAGTACAAGACAATGAAATCATATGAGTACGTTCTTAAATCGATTGTTAAAACAGCAAAAACTCTCCTTTTCACAAATTGCAAGACATAAATGAAATGGAAAAATTATTTTTCGAAAACGAACGGTAGCGGAAATTAATTTTTTCTAGAGTACAAATTTGTGCCTTATTTGTTGAGATAAAGTTTTAAAAAAAATGCTATTTTCAAAGTTCATTATTTTATCTCACAAACCAAAAAATCTCTGAACATCAAGAAGTTACTATGTTTTTATATTATAAAAAAGAGCTAACAGTTATGTTTATTCTGAATTAAGTCATTCTGTCACCCTTTCATTTATAAAGATAATGAATATCAAAGGTTGTTTAATAACGTTTGAACAGTCAACAATACTGTTTTGACATGCATATTGTAACATTATGAAAGATAAATCAATTTCTTAAAATATGTGTAACTAAATGTATCTTTTTTCACTCTTATTTAAATACGATTAATTTGTACATACATTATGAGCATATCTTTATGACAAAATTATTCAAAACGTTTAAGGAAATAAGTTCATATTCAAAAAGTGTGAATATTATGTTTACATAATAAAATATAAATAAGTAGAAATATTTAAAAAGGATTACATAAATAAAATAATTCTGAGACTGTTTTTTTTTTTCAATTGTGATAAAGTTAAACCACTACTACAAAAATAAATATAAAAATACGTACATATTAAGTAAAATGGTGTAAGAGTTGACATAATAAATATAATATTGTCTTAGTTAAACATACCTTGTTTTATTATATTATTATTAAATACATAAAAAGGTTTATTGTATGATGTACCATACAATAAATAACCCCCACGATTTTTGGGTTGTTTCTCAACGCAAAATAGACTACCATCACAGGGCCGATAGACATACCTTTTATCAAATTTAATTTACTTCTTGGTATCTGACGTTAGGACTCACAATCCTTTTCTGGCAAGCTTCAAATAAAGTAAGCGCGTCGTCCGACTCTTAAACATACATAAATTAAATAAACCTACATAAAACAAATCGACCTTAAATAAATAATACTTTAAGAACTGACAGCAAATTTTTCGTGCGTGTATAGTGATACAGTACAAGGAAATCGCTATTTTGAACAACCTCACTTGAATCTACGTTATGGTATATAATCCCAACTAAATATTTGATGTCGACTCTTGGACTATAACGTAATCTATCAACATTTTTTGTAAGTTACTTTTATCATCGATATCACCTAAAATAATGTATGCCTTGTGGGCTTGTGGCCCATCGGTTTTTTGATAGTTTGATCCAGCGTGACTATTCCGTCGGATCGCTTTTGATGGATGATTTATATTTAACAAACATAACAAAAATGTAATCTCACTTTTACGGATTCTTGTAAAAAAAAAAAACAGAAAACTCACTCATTCTTATTTTGAGGTTCGAACTCGATCGAAAATTAGTCGAATTCGAGAAAATTGCATTTTGAGATTCGATCGATTCGAAAGTTCATTTATTTTCGAAAACTAAGCAAACTTTGACTTTCGAATGATTTGAATTAAATGTCATTTTTGTGTCGATCAAATTTTTCCTGGTGAATAGATAAAAAACATGTAAGTTGAAACAATTTGTATAAGATAATTAAATAAAATAAGTTATATTGACGAGATATTTGTCTTGTCATTTTATAAAGGGAGCAATTGCATTCCAATCGGAGTAACAGGCAAACAGGGAACTAAAAGAAGTCAAGTTAATGAAGGAGAATGCGGAGGTAGGTAAGGATTTTCCTGTAAACAAAACTAATACTGGCCGGTTTCCATTTAAAGGTGGTGCTACCATTTCGTTAACGTTGAAAAACTACACCGATTTGACATTCTTGATTCCTTATGCCGTTTTTCATTGGACGTCCGGAAGCGTCCGGAAGTCTTCTGAAACCATTCCATTGGCACAGAAAATACGCTTCTGACGATTCTGGATTTCAAATCAGAATCCACTCAAGAAGCACTAATACATTCAAACAACAAACTGCAATGTACTTCATCTTTTTTAACTTTCCATTTTAATTTAATTTGCATCGAAAATCAAAGTTTTTGGTAAATTTTAATCAACAAATTAAAAAAAAATCAAACAAAAAATATTATTTGGAAGTTCTGAGTTGATACACTCGTGTTTTACATTTCACTTTTTGTGCGGTAGCAAATAATTTTTATTTGACGATTCACCTATACAGATACCAAACCCCAGAGTAAAATCATCTTGAACTGTTTAATTGGATTTCAGAATGAGTAAAACCTTGAGTGAAACCAATGGAAAACGGCATAAGATTTCTACAGTTCATGTAAAGTGTGATCGTATGTGTCAAATATTAAAGATAATCAAGATGACATAGAAATTTAACCAAAATATTGTTACCTTAGCTTACAAAATGTTAAATTTCATGTCTTGGATGTTTTTCTATCAGTAAGCTTTGCTTCACTTAATTTTTCATTTAAGAAACTGCGGCCATCCAATATCCGCTCAACGATCTTCATGGTATGTGACATCCGCTTGATCGAGTGGTAGCTGTCGCAATTTCGTGTTTCACACTTCCCCTTGTAGATTGGAAGAAGGTAACTTTTCCTCCACTGATTAGGCATTTGGTCGCCGCAGAAAAGTTTGGAGATGAGAATCATGAGCCATCTAGACCCGTTCTCTCCCATCTTTTTCCAGAACTCATATAATATATTTTTCGAATTTATTGAAGTGGTAATACCTCTGACAAAATAAATTTGAAAATCGATATTTTCAGGCTCTATACCACAATATATGCACCTACAAATCCTCAAACTCATATTTTGGTTATCAATCCACTCTCAAAATTTGCTGTGGGCTCTTGGTCTTATAGGCTTACCACCCTGACTCTGAGCCATTTCAACATACTTTTATTTTTGTACTAATGTACTAACAAATATTTTTTTCTAAAAAAATGTTTTATTATTATGATTAGAGATTCTGTCACAAGCGAAAGATAATCAAGAAATCAAGGTCAACAAGTATTCAAGATTTCAAAATAAAATTCAATAACCAAGAAGTATAATGTGTGCATTTGAAAATTTGGAAAAAGTAACTTTTAACCTGATCGTAAGTTTATTTTTAATCACATTACATCCGATGACACCGTGTATGCAATTTAAAAGCCTTTTAAATAGTTTTTTCTAGCCAATATTACATATTTTTGGAACTTTTTTGTTTTAGGACCTCTTTTCAGTGAGCTAGATAAAGTTAAACTTTGTCCAAGTATTCACCCCTATTACGATTGTCGTTTCACTAAAACGACAAGGCTCTAGAGCCGACAGTTGGCGTTTAAATAAACCCAAATCCTCGATATTCTCTCCTATATCCAACCATCTCATCATTATGACAAAATTCGTTTGAATTTAACAGCAATCGACGCCTCCAGGACGTGTCGTTTTATTGAAACGACAACCGTAATAAGGGTGATTATAAAGACACACCATCACTGTCTGGAACACCTATCCGATCTTAGAGATTGAGGTTTGTAAAAAAATATAATCTTTTAATTCAAAATTTTTCTTTTCATTTATTTTATTTTGTTTGGAGAACATGATAACGAACATCCAAAAGAGTTGTCCATCGTTGTATGGTACACATAATACCATACTTGTTAATTCTTTACTGTTATATCGAATTAACCATTTAACTAGTGCAATAGAAGTCATTGGGGCATATTCATAGTCGCAGATAGACCCAGGTTTAAATAAACTACAGTTAAAGACAATTTTGGCTCAATGAATATAGACCAATTTTAATTACAAATTGTTGGTTTTATATTATAAACATACAAAAATAGAATCAACGTTCGAAAATTCAACTTAACCTATGTTTAACTTAGACACAGCTCTAAAATGACTATGAATATGCCCCATTGTAGTTAAATTAAGCTTTGTTGTTTTTAAGCTAAGCTAAGTTATTTTTAAACGTGTGTGAATTAGGTTTAAAATAAACGGTTTGTTACTACTATATGAATAGAAAAGTAGCTTAATTCAAAATTGATATTCAAATAATTAATGAATTTAAAAATTTGTATGATTTACTTCTTTTTATTTTAATAGAAACAAAACAAAACAAAACAAAAAAAAGAAGATATAACCAAATAAATGATATATCAACATATCAGCGAAAATCCCCTCATTGCAAATGTATGAGTCCCACACGATCAAAATGTCGCTACACCCAACCCAGAAAACAAACATTATATTTCGAAGGTATAACCAAAACCATATAAATGGTATTATTATTATTATCGTCTGGAATGAGGGAATTTTTGCTATTTTTTTGATATATCATTTGTTTGATAATGACGATGAGGAAATTTAAATATTAAAATTACTTAAGTTCCAAGTGGAATGAATGAATATAATTCAATTAAATAGTACAAGTGACCTCAACTCAATTTGGTCGGAGGAAAGTAAGCCCGATGAATGGAACCTCGGTATAGTGTGCCCCATCCATAAAAAGGGAGATGTTCTGAAATGTACCAACTACAGAGGAATTAGTCTCCTAAACGTCGCTTATAAAATCTTGTCGGCCATCCTGTGTGACCGCTTAAAACCTTTTGTCAACGATCTGATCGGCCCTTATCAGTGCGGTTTTAGGCCAGGCAAGTCAACCGTCGATCAAATGTTCACACTCCGACAGATTTTAGAAAAATCCCGGGAATTCCAGATCGATACACACCACCTTTTTATCGATTTTAAAGTCGCGTATGATAGCGTGAAAAGGGACGAATTATACAGAGCCATGTCGAGTCTCGGCATCCCTGCCAAACTCGTCCGCTTGTGCAGGATGACGATGGAGAAATCTCGCTGCTCCGTCAAAATTGGTAAGAACACCACCGATTCCTTTGATGTTGAGAAAGGATTGAGGCAAGGCGACGCGTTATCATGCAACCTATTCAACATCGTTCTTGAAGCCATTGTACGCAACGCACATGTCAACACCAGCGGTACAATCTATCAAAAGTCCGTTCAATTGCTTGCATATGCGGATGACATAGACATTGTCGGCAGAACGAAGCGAGCTGTGGCAGGGGCATTTGCGAGCATTGAATCGGAGGCGGCTAGAATGGGATTGGCGGTTAATGAGGACAAGACGAAGTATATGCTGTCATCGAGAGAGGAATCTCAACATCGTCGACTCGGGCAAAATATCACGATGGACAGATATAACTTCGAAGTTGTCAAGGACTTTGTCTACCTGGGCTCCACTATTACATCGCAGAATGACATCAGTGCAGAGATCAAGCGAAGAATTACTCTTGCCAACCGCTGTTTCTTCGGTCTAAGAAGGCATTTAAGTAGTAAGGCCCTCTCTCAGAGAACCAAGGAGACTTTATACAAAACCCTAATCATCCCGGTCCTGCTTTATGGGTCAGAAGCATGGACACTGAAAGATTCGGATAAAAATCTGCTAGGGTGCTTTGAGAGGAAGATTCTTCGTGTGATTTTCGGTCCGGTGTGTATCGAAGGAGTATGGAGGAGAAGATTCAACGACGAGCTATACGGGCTATACAGCGACGTTGACCTGGTCAAAAAGCTGAAAATACAGCGGCTTAGATGGCTGGGGCACGTGGAGCGTATGGACAGCAACGCACCTGCCCGACGAGTCTTCGAATCCAACCCCGATGGGGTACGCAGCAGAGGAAGAACCCGTAACAGGTGGCGCAATCAAGTGAATGACGACATCAAAGCACTCGGTGTGCGCAACTGGAAGCGGCTAGCTAGGGACAGAGCTGGCTGGAGGGGCTTGTTAGTTGAGGCCGAAGCCCATCCTGGGCTGTGAGCGCCATCAAAAGTAAGTAAGTAAGTAAGTGACCTCAACTCCGGAAATAAATGTGTTTCACCCAGATATGACAGTGGGCTCTTCAGTCAGTCTGTCATATCCTACTAAGACACACATTTATTTCTGGAGTTGAGTTCACTAGAACTTTTTAATTGAATTATCGTTTATTTGGTTATATCTTCCAAATCAAGTTTGATTTCGCCCCTCTGGGCCCTGGGAGGGCGTCTGGCAACACTTTAACCGTCTGGGACATACATATTTGTAATGAAAAGATTTTTAGGTATTTATTTGGTCATTATCTTCGAAATCCAAAGTTTGTGCCCCTATAGGCCTTTAGAGGGCGTCTGGCTAGGTCTGGCGACACTTTAATCGGCATCCACATATCCGTAACGAGGAAATTTTCCCCGATCTTTTGATATATCATTTATATGGTTATACCTTCAACCCAATATCTATTTTTTTTGCCGTCTTGGGGGCATCTGCCTCGGCCTGTCGACACTTAAATCGTCTGGGACCCCCCCGAAATTCTCTTTAATTTACATAGACATACATATATAAACCGCAATCTAAAATATCGCGGTCTTCGACCTCCAGCCCCGGCGACAAAATAATCCTGCCAGATGATTGAATTTGAAATCGAGACATACATGTTCGCAAATGTTGGTTATACCTCCAAACCAAAAATTTGTTGTCAGCACTTGGACTAGTAGGTATAAAATATATGGAAAGACAGCGAACATCAATTCTCAATTGCATACGGAGAATTTCAGACAAAAAATATTTCGCTACCGTCACAATCAGCCCTATTGTGAGATCAGCGTGAAAGAAAACCCGCCCGGAAAAATTAAATTTCACTCTTCCCCTATTGTGAGTTTCGGGCGAAAAATGTTCCATGTTCGTAAAAATTCCCTTATTGGCACTATTGGTAGCATTTTTTTTCGTTATATGTAATGTCATTTACATCAAGATTTCCATTTAAATTTTGGTGGCGAACGAGGGCACACTTGTTGTAGAATAGAGGGTGAAACTAGCAATAGCTTTTAAAAACCCGGGCGAACAAAAAATTTTCGGGCGAAATGTTTTTCGGGTGAAACTCACAATAGGGCTGAATGTTTGTCTTTTCTGGTCCCTTGGGGCATTAGTCCATTTCTACACATCAACCTAGCATTTTACAATCGCGATATCTATATAGGACGCTTTTGAGAAGATTAATTTATAATAATCGAAACACAGAAAATTGGGGTTTCTATTGGAGTAGATTCCATTAACGAAATAATTTCCAATTAATAAACTTTTTCACAGCTCGAAACACTTACAAACAAAAAAAAATATCGATTTTTAACTTTTTTGTTATTTTTTTTAATTATTCACATAAAAAAGATGTCAACACAAGAAGTTTCCTATCGCTTTCCTCCAACCCTTGGAGCCGATTTTTGAGAAACCTTGGCTGCCTTCTGTTTGGGTGCAGACTTAGCCTTCGCTGGTGCTGGAGCTGTAGCCTTCTTGGCGGCTTTGGTGGCACGCTTTTGTTCCTTAGCAACTTTGATAGCTTGATCCCGCTGGGCTTTGCGCACTTCTGGTTTCATGTTACGCTTTGCCATAATTTCAGCCAACGAAGCACCAACAATAGCACGTTGGAATTTCTGTGTTCTACGGGTACGCTTCTTCTTGAGTTCTTCTTCAATACCCTTCTTATGCTTGCGTCTGTAAAGGACAGTCCATGTCACTTTACGCGGATTACGCTTCATCAAATAGGAACGCTCGCATTTCTTATCAAGGAAAGTGAAGCTCTAAGAAATTAAATTATTTTAATTATTTATTCTAATTAGCACCATTTAATTTAAATTACCTTTCCGTCGATCTTTACCATAGTTTTCCCATGGCCAGGGTAAATTTTATACCCACTGAATGAACACAAGCCGATTCTAAAATATTGCAAAAATAAATATTAATTCGTTGTGGTATTTATTATTACTTTCATTTATTCATATAGCGATTCAAAAAGACATTGAGATTACTTCAGAATTTAACAATTTCTTTTGTAAAATAGAAAATACGTACTTCATCTTGCTGTTGTTATTAAAAGAAAGAAGCGGAAACGGGTGCCTGAGTGACAGCTGTCAGATTAATTCTTACTTTCGCTTTTTGTGCCACCTAGTTGTGAAGTTAGTATTAATTAATAGGTCTGTTTGACTAAAGCCCGGGACAGACAGAACGCGGTCTGGGGGTACGGTCAGAACGCGTCGTTGGCCGACGCGTTCTATAATGTCAGACAGAACGCGGTCAGCTTTCGGCCTTCTGGTTTCGTATGTGTTTTTCTGTTGTGCATTTGGTCGGAGAAAAAAATGTACTTACTTGTTTGATTAAGGCTTCGCCTTTTTACGGGCCGTCTCTAGAGGCCATGAACCATTGCCGGACTATGAACATGTCTAAAAAAAAAAATCGCATGGAGTCTAAAAAATCCATGTCCATGCAGCAACGTGTCTGAACTAGACATGGAGAGCTGTTCAAAGTTGGCCATGACATGACGTTTCATGTGCGTGAGTTTTTTTTTCTAGTTTTTCTTGAATGTGTAAGGCCCGGGACACACAGGACGCGGTCTGGCGGTACGGTCAGAATGCGCCGTTGACCGCCGCGTTCTATAAGGTCAGACAGAACGCGGTCAGCTTTCGGCGTTCTAGTTTCGTATGTGTTTTTCTGTTGAGCAGTTGGTCGGAGTGCAGCAGTATAATTAAAACAAAAATATGTGCTTCTTCTGCTTACACTTGCAACCAGAAAAAGACGAAAATAGGTTCATGAGATAAACCAAAAAAGAAGCTATTTATTCCACATGTTTTCGTCTTCTTAGCAACATCATTATACTCCGGGTGCTTGCAATCATATATTAATATGTTTGTTCGAACTGATTTGATCGGTACTTCAATGTCACACATATTATTTTCTTTTTAATTTGTCTTAAAATTAGAAAAGAAAACGAATAAAAATAAATAAAAGAGAATTACCAAAATCAACACAAAATAATAATCCCACATTTCAGAGGTTTGTTTTGACGTTTGGTCTTTTTTGACACTTGACCGTCGTGTTCTTTGTAAAAATGTACAAAATAAATTTGCCCGTCGCGATCTATTCTTCGCCGCTTGACTTGACCGCGTTCTGTTTGAACAACAACAAGTGATTCTACACAAGACAAAGAACGCGACGGTCAAAAATGTCGACCGCACCGCCAGACCGTGTCCTGTGTGTCCCGGGCTTAAGTGAATTTTGTTGTAAAAGATAGAAGCATTGTATATGAATCCAATCCACAATCTGATTTGTATGGATATGTCACTGCTTGGACATGGATATTTGCGACTCCATGGTATTTTTTTTAGACATGTTCCATAGTCTGGCCATCGTTCATGTCCTGTGCAGTCGGGGTGTAAGAATGCACTGTTGATTTTGATGTTGATGTTGTTGATGGTGATTTTTACCAAATTTTCAAACTCCAAGCTGACAGCCAAAATTTTGGGTTAATGAAATTTGTGCATTCTTTTTGTTTTAACTAGATAACCTTCATCGTTCTTTTAATAAGAAAAAGTTACTTTGAGTTTTAATTTTGGGGTTAGATTGTGTTTGCTTTAGGTCTTCCAATTTGGAATTGTTTTCAATTTTGTAATAATTTATTATAAATTTAATTGTTTTATTACTGATTGTGATATTTGAAATTGTTTTCTGAATGTTAGAAATGTAACAAAAGTGTTCCACTATTTTTAAATTTTATTTCGTTGTTACAATAACCGTGTTTTTTTTAAGGTTCAGATAAAATTATAGAAAAAAACGACATCCGAACTTAGCAAAGTCATCGAAGCAAAAATGACCAGCCCTATCACGCAACTCAGATATCTCCATCACTACCTTTCAGCTTTTGGAAAAGCATGCAAAATAGAAACAAAATACATTCAAATAAAAAGAAATCTCGTATAGAAAATTATTCCGATCGTTAATAAAACAAAAAAATGTAAAAATAAAACAAAAAAATGTGAACAAAACGCAATTTTAAATCACAAATCAGAACAAAATTAATTTACAAAATAAATGGTTGTCCATTGTTTTTTGTTTATAAAAAATATTTTCATTCGTTGGCTCGGATATTTTGACTTTTTCGTACAGACTATCGATAACAAAATAGTAATTTGAGCTGGCAATGCTTTTTCTATCTGAACTTAAGTTAAGACTTAACTACAGGCCTACTTTTGTACAAAAGTACGAAAGTGAGAAATAAATATATATTCTGAAGACACCTGCTTGCAAAAAACAATGGAAAATTGTACATGGAGGTTTAATTTATGTGTCAGAACAATTTTCGTATGTTTTCTTGCAAGCATTTTAATTTCTCACTTTTGTACAAAAGTAGGTCTATGTAGTTCAGGGGGCCAACTATGTAATTCGATTCTATAATAAAAATGTTCGAATTCGCAAAATCGTAACTATGTAATTCTTTACAGCCCGACTCCACAGGCCATGAACGATGTCCATAATCAAATCTACAATCCAATCCACAGTCTGATTTGTATGGATATGTCACCGCTTGACCATGGATTTTTGCGACTCCATGGGATTTTTTTTAGACATGTTCCATATAGTCCGGCCATCGCTCATGGCCTTTGGAGTTGGGGTGTACGAGCGTTTTAATACATGGTAATCGAACACTCTAGTAGTGCCAACAGGGGTGTGACGTTACAATCATCTGCTTATGTTCGGAGAAAAGAAAAATAATTAACTTTATTTGATTGTTATTATAATGTTTTCTATTTTTAAACTGCTCATTAAGAATTTAAAAACAATTTATTTAAATACTTAAATTAATTATGGTCTTCACTTTAAATAGAACAAAAACATAAAAGCTGACCGTGACGTCACATAAATACCCAGATATACGAAAATGCCGAATGTTATGTTTATCTGATGAGCATTAACCTCGTTCATGTTTATCGTGCATTGAGGTTTATGTCTTAAACCAACGAAAAGTAGCTTTACGAAAGCTCAAAAAGACTAATCAAGTAAAATGAATTATCTTTCTCTCCACGTGTTCAATTTATTCTATTTACATATATAATTATAATTGTGAATATTTTTTTTGAAAAGCTTCTTTAAAATTACTTATACAAATTCGAGCTTCTTTATTATAGATTGACATATTGGCCGCGTTCGTAATGTCTAACGAAAAAACCAGCCGACGAACCAAACAGCTGATATCAAAAAAAAATCTAAGGATATCCCAAAAATGTTCGGATCTGTTTGGATTGAGGCTCTCCCAAACCAACGCGGAACATTCGCTATGCAGGGCGAATCATTCACAATCATAAAAAATAAATGACAAATAATGCTAAACAACAAAAAAAAAAACTGCTGTCTGCGAATGTTCCGCGCCGCTTTCGCGTTGGTTTGGAAGAGATACATCATACTAACAGCTGATATCTCACCTGTTTTTTTTTTCTTGGTTTTCGTTTGGTTTGGTTACATACACGGTTTTGGTCGTTCGAAAACGTATCAGATGCTAACCCTGAGGCTACACGGGCAAGTACTGGCAAGCAAGTTGGCTACATAGATTGACTGTCTAATTCCTATAGGTGAATATGCTGTGACGTAGGCGGCAAGGAACTTGCCAGGCAAGTTGCTTTCATTTTTTTATTGGCTACGTTGTGCTAGCCTTTCTAGGGTTCGATCTTTCATTTTGATTAAAATTGTTTAAAATATAGTAAATCGTACTTTAATGACGAAAATGAAAATAAAACCACAAAGTCGCAATCTCACATGGGTATGTAGTTCATCTGAATCATAAATTTCGGTTTTTTAATTTAAAAATTTAATTTGACAGCCTATGCCTTGACAAATCGGTAACAGAATGTTCCAAATGTCACTCGAAATCCCCAAAACTCTCATTTTTCCCAAGCAAAAAATATACTCTCAAAATATTAGGATTTTAAAGAGATTTTATATAATACATCATAATCTTAGCCATTTTTCAATCATATTTGACAGTTGCTGCCTATTTTGGAAATGTTTAAATTTCTTGGTCCCTCCTCTCATTAAAAGTTGTGGCAGAAAGAATATTCAATTCTTTTATTTCACGAAAAGCTATCCAGATATCGCTTTATATACAAGTCTGAACGTGTCCACTTGCCTTTCAACTTGCTTCTCTACTGGCTTCAGAAATTCCATACCAGTTGACGAGCAAGTTGCTTAGGTTTGTATGTATCAGTAAAAAAATGTGTTTGTATAGCAACTTGCTTGCCAGTACTTGCCCGTGTAGCCTCAGAGTAAAGTAGATACCATATGTCTGCCTACCACCCGAACGTGGCCATTCTTTTATGCTTCTTTACCCTGAGGCTACATGGGCAGGTACTGGCAAGCAAGTTGCTATACAAACACATTTCTTTACTAATACATACAAACCTAAGCAACTTGCTCGTCAACTGGCATGGAATTAGTAGTAGAGAAGCAAGTTGAAAGGCAGGTGGACTCGTTGAGACTTATATATAAAGCGATATCTAGATAGCTTTTCGTGGAATATTTGGAATTGAATATTCAACTTTTAATGAGGAGAGGGACCAAGAAATTTTAACATTTTAAAAATAGGCAACAATTGTCAAATATGATTGAAGGATGGCTATTATTATGATGAATTATACAAAACATCTTTAAAATCCTAATTTTGTGAGTGTATATTTTTTTGCTTGGAAAAAATGAGAGTTTTGGGGATGACATTATTTGGATCATTCTGTTACCGATTTGCAAATCATAGGCTGTCAAATTTAACTGAAAGATTGCTAAGGAGATGATGAATTGAAAAAACTTAAAGAAATTTGAATTTTTTGAGATTAGATGCGCGGGAAGGGCGATTTTAGCGCTTTTGTGTGACATTTGGAACGAAATATTCCTCATACGACATAATTTAGTTTCTTAGCTATCTGCCAAGGTATGAATTGTCAAATTCCATTTAAGGATGCCTATGATTATGATGGATTAAAAATCATCAAAAAAATGGGATTTTTTAAAGAATTTATTATAAAAAAAATCGAAATTTTGGAAATAAAATTTTTAAATTAAAAACCGAAATTTATGATTCAGATGAAGTACAAACCCATGGGAGATTGCGACTTTGTGGTTTTATTTTCATTTTCGTCATTAAAGTACGATTTACCATATTTTAAGCAATTTTAATCCAATTTTAATCAAAATGTAAGATCGAACCCTAGAGAGGCTAGCAGAACGTATCCAATAAAAAACTTGAAAGCAACTTGCCCAGCAACTTGCCTGGCAAGTTGCTTGCCGCCTACGTCACAGCATATTCACCTATAGGAATTAGACAGTCAATCTATGTAACCAACTTGCTTGCCAGTACTTGCCCGTGTAGCCCCAGGGTTAGTAAGACATAACAACCCCTATCCAAGTATTCAATAAAGCTTATTGAAAATGATTACAGAAAACTTTTAAAGGCAGCAACTTATATAAACATTTTATGCAGCCTTTTTAAAGTGACATCTTCAATCATCTTCTGTAATATCAATTTTAGAAGTCTATTCGAGTGACAGCTCACAAACTCGGTAAGTCTTCTTTTTCTTATTTCTATTCGGCTTTAAGGAAGTAGTTATCCAGCTCGTTACATGTATAAGAAATTTAATTCCGCCGAAGGCCGTACTGAAGCTTTATATAAAGTGAAACCTGCAGCACATCAATATTTTTAAGCTAAAAAAAGCTGAATTGTAAGTTGGGATATTTTGTTTCCACACTATTCTACATGATTTGTTTCCCACTTTTTTGACATATATTAATACACAGTGGGCTTGTGTGGAAGGCCTTTAAAAGGCTATTTAAATTTATCGACATGATAAAAATCTTCACAGATTTTTTAGCTAAAATAGAGTTCATTTACCATCCCTGCATTGAAACATCTGCCTTCAAAACTGAACGAAAAAGTTTCAACTAGTGCAACTGAGATACCAATACGAGAAATCCCAGTGAAAATAAATAAACATTGGGATGCGCTACGTACCAATCCATACAAACATAAATATGTAGGTACCTGGCAAGATGCAACTCGAAAACAGAAAAAAAAAAACATCGTGAAAAATATGTATGTTTGTAACTCGACAGCTTAATATTATGATTTTATATTATTATGTTCGTTTTAATTAAGTATTGTATGGGGTTGTATTCCACTTCACCCAAATATAAAAAAATTGTAGGTATTTAAATTCCTACTTATGCATCTTTGTTTTTCACCCTTCCATTGTTTTTTTTTTATTTATTTCTGGGTTCTGCTCAATAAAATAGGTTTTAAAATTTAACTGGATGAAAATGGAACTTAAGTTTATTGGTTCGTTTATTCTGGATTTACATGTATCTTCGTCTGCATAATGCAGAAAAGTAGAGCAAAAATCCGAGCGAGTAAAAGAGAACCATCAAGAAGATGAATGGTGGATTTACATGTATCTGCATTTGGTTTCTGCACAAAAAAAGGGATGCCAAATACAAAATGTATATTTGTTAGATAGAGAGAAAAGATCAAAATGCAGGAGAACTTCGTTTCTGCATTATAGGAAAGTCCCATAATGCAGAAATGAAGACGAACATGTTCATCTTCTTGATGGATCTCTTTCACTCGCTCGGATTTTTTGTATACATCTGTCCTGCTCTACTTTTCTGCATTTTGCAGATGAAGATACATGTAAATCCACCAGAACATGTTCGTCTTCATTTCTGCATTATGGCACTTTCCTATAATGCAGATACGAAGTTCTTCTGCATTTTGATCATTTCTCTCTATCTAACAAATATACATTTTGTATTTGGCACCCCCTTTTTTGTGCAAAAACCAAATGCAGATTCATATAAATCCACCATTATTGGGCTTTTATGGCCAGTTGCACCAAGCTCTTTTAAATTTGTATTGCTTCGTTAGATTTTAAAATGACATTTATCGGTTGCACCGACCACTTTTTTCTAAAAGCCCAATAAACGAACCAATAAACTAAAGTTCCATTTTCCTCCAAGTACATTTTAAAACTAATTTTATTGGACAGAACCCAGAAATAAATAAAAAAAAAACACTGAACACTGAAAACAACCCCATACAATACCTTCTAAATGAAAACGAATATTATAATATATATATGAAACCCAGCCAAAAGCATCTAATAATAATAAGCTGCCGAGTTACAAGCATACATATTTTTCACAATTTTCTTTTCTATTTTCGAGGTTCATGTACCAGGTACCTACATATTTATGTTTGTATGGATAGATCTATTTGCGAATCTGTCAAACTCAAAAGTAACAGCCAGCACTTTGTGGGGAATGTCAAACAAAAGGAAATTGAAAAAAAAGCAAAAGCTTCATATTAAATTTTAATGAAGTTCTGTGTGGATAAAAGAAAAGTGATGAAGTGGATAAATATAAAATAAATAAATTTAAAGAAATATCTAAGGATTTCACAAGATTTAAAAGTTTTTTGCTTTTATTGAAATAATTTTACACAATTTTTTTTCTTTGTCTTCTTTGTTATGACGTTCCCCACAAAGAAAAATGAATGAGACAGCCATATATTGCCATTTCGTAAAGAGCTCTATTGGTACGCAGCGCATCCCAATGTTTATTTATTTTCATTGACATTTCTCGTATTGCTATCTCAGTTGCACTAATTGAATCTTTTTCGTTCAGTTGTGTAAGCGATGCTTAAACGCAGGGATGGTTAATGAACTCAATTTTAGCTAAAAAATCTGTGATGATGTTTGGTGCAACCCAGATTAATTTATCATGTCGATAAATTTAAATAGCCTTTTAGCTAAAACTCGTTTTAGAGCATTTTGGTGCAACTGGCCATTAGAATTAAAAGTGGTCGGTGCAACCGATAAATGTCATTTTAAAATCTAACGAAGCAATACAAATTTAAAAGGGCTTGGTGCAACTGGCCGTACATTGCTTTGATTTTCTGTGCAATTGTAGGTCCGTTCCTTTACTTTAAATATCTGTGATTTTCTGTGCATTTGTGTGATTTTCACTCCCGATCGTTCCCGTACTCAATGATTTGACAGTTTTTGACAAAAGACAACGCTCACGAGAGAGTAAATAATTTCCCATACTTGTGATTTTCTGTCCGAGAAATTTCTTCGGACAGAAAACAACAACACAGTATAATCATTTTGAGAGTAAAAAAATGAAAGCCAAACATCGTGCCGTACTTGTCTGGCACATTAGGAAATACGGCGAATTTAGTTGAATTTGCGTTCACCTAATTTTGCACATCAGTTTTGATATTTTCGAGAATATTTCAACATTGCTCTGCAAAATCTGACAGTTTGTGATTTTCTGTGCACAAAGTATGTCCCCTTTCACACAGGGAAACCAGTTGCTGGAGATTTTTTTGACGTTTTCATTTAATTGCCTTGTAGCTTGGATTTTTGAACAGTACTACTCCTTTTTGATTCCAATCGAATTATTTTCTATTGTTCCTAGACTAATTTGTGAAATATTTATGCGAGTGTGCGTAAACTGTCTGATATGTATGTATATTTTGCACCTTCAGTCGAGTAAAATTAATTTGACAAATAATCCGATGAAAGGGTTTATATGTATATGTGTGTTCCGGGTCTACTCCTTTCTTAATTCCGGAACAGAAAAAATACTCCGAAAACATTACTCGGAACAGCAAATCGAATTATTTTGGAGTAAGCGGAGTCAAAAAGGAGTAACTCCGAACCTCCAACCAAAAACGACAATAAAGTCTATTGGCTGAACGCACATAACGGACAGTGTGAGAAGGAATATGATAAAAATCTCCTCAATAGTTGACCGGGGAGATTTTTTTCATTCCGCTTACTTCTTGCCCTTCTCGCCTACAAACTCCCAGTTTCCAGCAACTCAGTTTCCTTGTGTGAAAGCAGTCTATAGGATCAGACCTAATAGCCTTTTTACACCAAACCCGAAACCGAGTTTTCGGCAATTGGTTTTTGAAAACTTGAAATGCGTTCACATCGAAAATTTACAAGTTTTCATTTCACATTTCATTTGTTTTGCTTGAACACAATGGTCTCAAGGAAGGGCCCCGCCTATTTGAGAATTTTCAGTGCCACGGCATGCTGTGACGTAGGCGGCAGCAACTTGTAAGCAAGTTGCTTTCAAGTATCTGCGGTCACGTTCAGCTTTTACTAGGACAGCCTATCTAGGATTCTAAATACACGATTTTATTGAATTTGCTTTGGCATCGGACTTCGATTTTTTCTAAAACAAAAAATGAATTTGACAGCTCATGCGTTGACAGATAGGTAAGAAACTAAATTACGTCGTACGAGGAATATTTCGTTCCAAAATGTCACATAAAGGCGCTAAAATCGCCTTTTGCCGCGCGCAATTTAATCTCAAAAAATTCAGATATCTTTAAGTTTTTCAATGCATCATCTCCGTAGCAATCTTTTAATTTAATTTGACAGTCTATGTCTTGACAAATCGGTAACAGAATATACCAAATTTCACCGAAATCCCCAAAACTCTCACTTTTCCCAAGACAAAAAAAAATATTTTCAAAAAATTAGGATTTTTAAGAGATGTTGTATATTTCAAAATAATCATAGCCACCCTTCAATCATATTTAACAGTTGCCTATTTGGAAATGTTAAAAATTCCTGGTCCCTCCTCTCATTGGAAGTTGTGGGAGAAAGAATATTTAATTTTGCATTAAATTTCCAACGAAAAGCTATCCATATAGCTTAACATACAAGTCTGAACGAGGCCACTGTCTTCTCTACTGGCTTCTCAACTTGCTTCGAAAATGGCAAGCCAGTTGACGACCAAGTTGTTTAGGTTTGTATGTGTTAGTAAGAAAATTGAAATGTATTGTAACTTCTAAGCCAGTACTGGCTCGTGTAACCTCAGGGTTAATACAAGCAAGTGTGGAAGCAAAATATGAAAAGCCATTTCTTTCCCACAAATTTGGCAGTCGCGTGGAATTCTTTCCCACTTTCAATTTGACATGTATTAACACAAAGTTGGGTAGTGTGGAAGGGCTATTAGCAAAAACTGGTTTTAGAGTTTTATACTCCATTTCCACCAGACACTAAACCGAGATTAAGCAAGATTATCACAAATCTCCTTGAAATCTACAAGATTTACCATACAAATTTTACAGCCCTATTCTGCCGTTGTGAGGCTCAAAGGTCACAATTTTTTGTGAGGTTTCTTATGAGGTGGTCACAATTTCGTATTCTGTTTAAGCCCTCATAAGAAACCTCACAAGAAAACTCACCACAGGAAGGTGAATTTGTTATTACGGGGTTGGCCAGCTGATTTCTGAAAACAAACTGATTTAAAAAATTAAAATTATTTGGCGGAATTAAATACCTTATAATAATAATGAATTCTTTTGGTAAGAAATTCGTTTAAACATTGATGTTTATATTTAGTAATTATTATTTTATATTCTAAATGATCAGAAAATCAAACGAGCGTCGCGGGAGCAGCTCGAGTATTTCATCGATTTTGTTCGGAGAAACCCCGATCTCGCAAGCAAAAACGACCCCACATTTTGGAGAAAATTAATAAAAAAATATAAATCAAAAGGCCAAATTGTGATTATACTCTGATGACAAAGGGTAGTGAACTGTCTTGGTCGTCATGTGGTTTGAGTTCTTGGATAGTATCCTGGCACAACGTTTTTGGAAGCCGCAAAAATTTAATAAAAGTTGTGTGTTTGAAGGGCAAATGGATCATTCATATCTCTTAATTGTCTAAGCATATTCTCCTTCACTGCAATCTAAGTCATTTATAAAAAAAAAATAATTTGCTTTTGTTAATATGTATGTAAATTCTTACTTTTCATTTCAAGACGAAACTTCTTCCAAAAGATGTATTAAAATCAAATTCAATTCCATATTTCTTCTTATTTTGCTATTTTTGTATAGTTTAGAGGGAAAGATGTGTGACGTATGTGAGTTGTAATCTGCCAATGGCCAGATCATAACTTTCAAGTTTTTATGAGGCTCACAAGTTGTGAGATTTTTGCTTGAATACGAAAAAAGTCACAAAATCGAATTCACCTCTAGTTATGAGGGTATTGTGACTTGTGAGGCATCAGTGAGGTTGCCAGAATAAGGTTGTTAAGGTTAGACCGCACACAACTGCAGCGGAACTACACTTCACGACGCGGCAAAATATTATTTGTATGAAATTGTATGAGCTATATCGCACTAAGCGGCAACTGAACTTCATACAATTTCATACAAATTATTTTGAATCGCAGTTCCGCTGCAGTGCAGTTCCGCCTAGTGCGGTCTAACCTTTAATCTCCTCAAATGAAGATTTCAAATAAAACTCATTCAAATCTACTTGGAAACATTAGTTTGTCAAATCAAACAAACTTTGTTTTCAGAGAATAATTGTGGAACCGACCCATTTTCGTTTATTGACAGATGGAAATGTAAACAAAAATTATCTATCTCACTTCCACTTCATATCAAAAAAATGGGACACCATTTGAATGTTTTGCGATAATCATCATTTTGTGCTGTGGAAACACCAAACAAATCTCATTGCCGAAATCTCGGTTTAGTGATTGGTGGAAACGTAGTATTATGGTGGATTTACATGTATCTGCATTTGGTTTCTGCGCAAAAAAAGGGATGCTAAATACAAAATGTATATTTGTTAGATAGAGAGAAAAGATCGAAATGCAGATGAACTTCATTTCTGCACTATAGGAAAGAGCCATAATGCAGAAATGAAGATGAACATGTTCATCTTCTTGATGGATCTCTTTCACTCACTCGGATTTTTTGTATACATCTGTCCTGCTCTACTTTTCTGCATTTTGCAGATGAAGATACATGTAAATCCACCATTAGAGCATTTTGGTGCAACTGGCCATTAAAGTAAGTCCCCTTTCACACAGGGAAACCAGTTGCTGGAGATTTTTTTGACGTTTTCCCTTAATTGACTTTTAGCTTTCACACAAGGAAACTGAATTGCCGGAGATTTCTGTTTTTTCCATATAAAGTCTATTGGCTGAACGCACATTACGGACAGTGTGAGAAGGAATGTGATAAAAATCTCCTCAATCGTTGACCGGGAGATTTTCTTCATTCCGCTTACTTCTTGCCCTTCTCGCCTATAAACTCCCAGTTTCCAGCAACTCAGTTTCCTTGTGTGAAAGCAGTGTATAGCCTTTTCACACCAACCCCGAAACCGAGTTTTCGGCAATTGGTTTTTGAAAACTTGAAATGCGTTCACACCGAAAACTTACAAGTTTTCATTTGACATTTCATTTGTTTTGCTTGAAACAAATGAACTGTCAAATGAAAACTTGTAAATTTTCGGTGTGAACGCATTTCAAGTTTTCGTAAACCAATTGCCGAAAACCTGGTTTTGGGTTTGGTGTGAAAAGGCTATAAGGGAACAGGCCTTTTATTTTCCGCAGTTGTAAAATTTTGCATTGAATGCGCCCATTTTTAGATTTCATTTTGCACCTGAACTCCGAATGTGAACGTGCCCATGCCCAACTGAAAACAACTTGAACAGATGACAAATGACTACAAAATAATAATAAAAAAAAGAATGAAATCACACAACAGTGATTCATAAATAGAGATGATAATACATTAAACAATTAAATTTATAACAAAGTAATAAACAAATCATAGCAAAGTCCAATAAAACAATATTTTTTTATTTGATTTAATGATTTTAAGAAAATGTTAAGTTATGGATCCAGAAAAAATTACAGAACTCGCAAATTTATTACGAAACAATGGTGACAAAGTCCTGAGCTCTGAATTTAAATTAACACTCACAGGTGAGTAGCAAATTATAGAAACTCTACCCTATTCGATTTTGAACAAAATTGATAAAATGAGCTTATCAAAAATAAATATTCAAGTTCTGCTAAAGTTTCCTAAAGACTTTTGTTTCTCTACTTGCAAATATAAAAATCAAAATCTGATAATTTTTAATGCATTGTTGGAAAATTCTTACAAATTACAGTGTATCACAGCTTAAAATTGAAGTTGTAATAACTTGTAATCCATAAAGACTATCCAAAAAATTTCAATTCTATTTTGAAGAAAAACACGCACTTCACCACATAATTTATTTAAAAAATGGTATTTAGCTTTAAACAATACAAAACTAAAAACACTGGAAAATTTCAGGTCACAGCTTATTTGAAACAGCAGTCTTAATGTTGTTTTCGTGCCATTACTAATATTTTTCATAGTATTCTTTGGCTTCTTTCTGATGTCTGGGGTGATTTTCAGCTATTCTTTCGAAAATACATTTTCATTTTGTTTTCGAACATTGTTGTCCAACAAAGCCTCATTGAGGTTCATATTTTGCCCACCGTCCCCTCGATGAAATCCAAATTTCCTGCGTCGACTGCAGGCATTCAGGCCTATACCACAACGTTTTCCCCGTAATGATTCACTGTTGCATTCAGTTTATCTGTTTTGAGCTCTGTATTTGGCTGATGTTTTTGGCTTCCACCAGACGTAAGACAACCGGTCAGAGCCAGTGGAATTCAAGTTCAGTATTTTTGGATCTGTAGGGTTGTGTTACTTCTGGTGGAAGCCAAATACAGAGCTAACAACATATAACATGAAAGCAAGAATCAACAACGGAAAAAGCGTTATGGTGTATGTCTGCAGCCAACGCGGGAAATTTGGATTTCATTGTGCTGACGATAGATAAAGTACGTACCTCACTGATACTTAAAAATAATTTTATGAAAAGTGTCGAAACGTTGGGTATTTATCAAAATGTCTGTTACTGATAATTATATTTAGCGCGTGCAAAAGGGGTTGTGACTACCCTTGAGATGATATACACAGCACGAGCGATTAGGTAGATTGGAGGGGATTTAAAAGGAGATACCGATGCACATTGGTTTTGAACGTCTGTAGATCACAATGGGAGGGGAAAATTGAGCTGTGTAGAGCATTCCACATTCGAGTAGTGCGACTAAAGAAAGAATCTCTGTACTTAACAGTACGTCCGAAATTGGGCTCAAGGGTAAACTGATGGGCATTCCTAGAAGCGCGAGTATTACGGTTGAATTGTTTAAGGGGAGGAATGCAACTGGCTATTTCACTAGAGCATTGTTTATGGAAATAACGGTAAAATAACGAAAGACATGAAACATTTCGACGGTGCTCAAGAGATGAGAATGTTTCCGTTATAGTTCTTTCACCTATCATTTTAAGAGCTCTCTTTTCAATTCTATCCAATAAACTCAAGTGGGTTATTTGAGCACCTGCCCAAATGTGGGAGTTATACTCAAGTTTTCGACGAATAAAGGCTTTGTAGATCACAGCCAGATCAGAAGGGGAGACAAATTTCTTGCATCGACGGAGAAAACCTAAACACTTAGCAGCATTTTTGGCGATGTCGAATATGTGGTCGTTCCATAAAAGGTGGTCTGTGACAAACATGGTAGTTAGGTAGGTAGAAATGGCGGCCACGGACAGTCTAGCCCATAGCCCAATTAGCGCTGAAGTGCGCCGTTTTGATACCATAACTCGTTTGAACCTGTGGATGGAATTGAAGAGAGAAAATATGGGCATATCCTCAGGATATCGTTCCTTTTTATTAAGTTTAGAATAGGCTTTTGTTGTAGCTTTTAGCACAATCATCAGAAAGTGGATCACTCACTGAACCAGATCAGCACCCGCACCATCCACAGTTAGCCCACTAGACAGTTCGTTGGCTGGCATTGGAGCGTCCACTGGTCTGATTGGATGATCATCCGGCCGCTGTGACACACATACCGAGCACTGAAAGCTTTTCGGTTTCTTCAATGCAAGTGCCACTCATGGATAGTGGCATGGGGTGTGGGTTTCGTTTTAACGACAGTAGACAGCATTGAGTTTTTGAAGCATTAAATTCTAGACGATTTTTGATTTTCCATTGGACAATGCTGTCGAGATCAGAATTCAATGAGCTAATCATACGCTGCCGTTCAAGTTCCACATCCGAAGAGTCGGAGACAGAACGGAGCCCTGGGGCACACCAGCATTTATTTTGTGAATTTCAGACTTGAAACCATCCAATACAACTTGTATTGAACCGTCCGAAAGGTAATTTCTAATCCAACGAAGAAGAGATTCATCGATACCAAATGCACGCATTTTCGATAAGAGAGCTTGATGCCAAACTCTATCAAATGCTTTAGAAATATCAAGCGCAATAATCTTACTTTCTCCAAAACGATGTAAAGATTTGTGCCACTGTTCGGTGAGATATACGATCAGATCACAAGTGGACCTATTGCTACGAAAGCCGTACTGCCAGTCATTAAGAAGCTTTCGTTCTTCGAGATATTTCTTAAGCTGGAAATTAATCAGCGTTTTCATGACCTTGGAAGAAGGGACGTAAGCGCAATTGGTCGATAGTTAGAGGGGGAAGAAGACACGCCTTTTTTTGGGACAGGCTGGACAAATGCTGTCTTCCATCCACTCGGAAAGAGACCAGTAGAGTAGGACAGATGGAAAAGCTTACGCAGTGGTTTTGCCAGCGTTGAAGAACACCTCTTCAGAACAATGGGAGGGATACTATCCGGTCCAGCGGATTTGTGAATGTCGAGATCTTTTAGAACTCTAGCAACTGCACGAGTGCGGAAGAAGATTTGTCCCATTGAATCATTTGCGCTCTCATGTACAGGAGGAGTCATAACACTTTCAGGCAGCGACGAATTAACAGCAAACTGTGCTGCAAGCAAATTGGCTTTATCGATTGAGCTGACAAAAGGAGTATCGTTGGAGACGAGCGTTGGAACCGAGGACGAGGTGGTGTTTCGTATGTTTTTTACAAATGACCAACAATATTTACTACCTTTGGGACATTGTAGAATTTTGTTGCCGTAATTTTTGATCATGTAAAAATTTGGTTCGTCGAATATGAACGTTACAGGTCTTTCTAGCTTGTTGAAACTTTTTCCGGTTTTCCTCAGTAGGGTTGGTTTTATAACTTCGGAAGCTTACTTCTCTAACCCTAATAACCTCTTTACAGCACGAATCAAACCATGAGTTTTCTTTGGGTTTGAATTTCTCATTCCACAAAGAATTAAGTTTGTAATCATATCTGCACTGGAATCTACGTCACTATCGAGGAAGCATAGTGACCAGTTAAAGTTCCTGAAGAAAACATTGAGACCGTTGAGAGTTGGCTTTCTGATACCGCCAATCGGTTCTCTTGGGAGTTTTTTCTTTAACGGTGTTTTGGTGGCACGAGAAATTCGCAGATATGACACAATGGTCTGATGTGCCTAGAGGCGATAATACACTTATAGTGTATTTATCATTTAACATCTAATTCTCAATCCACTGTGCCAACAAAAATATTTCCTTTCATTCTATTCCTTCTAACTTGTGCGGTGCATTGCACTTAAATAACCTGAGGTCTTATAGGTATATAGTTAAAATACAAAAAACAACAATGTTCGAAAATACAAAAATTACCCCTGAAAAATGCACTTTGGAAAGAGTAGCTGAAAATCACCGCAGACATCACAAAGAAGCGTGTTAATTTCATACCAAACATTTTCAATGCTCTTTAAAATTTCAAAGAATACCACGAAAAGTATTTAAAACGCCACAAAAACAATAAGATTTGATTATTTTTCAGACTCAACATGCTGTATCGAATAAGCTGTGACCTGAAATTTTTGCTTTTAGTTATTTTATTGTTAAAAAGTTTAATACTAATTTTTTAAAATAAATTATTTGTTGGAGTACATTCGTTTTTCTACAAAATAGAATTGAAATTTTGTCGAAAGCCTTTATGGTTTACAATTTATTTTAACTTTAATTCTAAACCAGACACTATCAAATAAGCTGTGATCCATTAATAATTAACAAAACAAAAAAGTATGCATTTAGACCTAGAATAATACTTAGTTTCTAATCATATGCAGATATCTCACCTCCAAATAATATAGCAAGCGCGCACACTGAATTTTGATTAAGGAAAATGCAAACTCAGTCAAAAAATAGTTCCGCTGAATTTTATATTTATTACTTGTATATTAGGGTGGTCGTTTTGAAAGACGTATCCCCCTAATTTGTTCTAAATAAATAACAACAAAATTCTGTAAAATTTTAGCGAAATTTATGTCTATACTCTATCAGCCATATTAAAAAAACAGCGCTTGAATTAGCTTTAACTTTCAAGCTCCCGTGTAAGCATGGATTAAGAGATAACTCGTGAATTAAAACGTATATTTATTCTTCTTTTTTTAACCCTAAACCACGAATTAATGATAAGTCAAACTCACCGCTAGCTCCGTTTATTAATATGGGGGTATAAGAACTAGACTTAAGGATTACTTTTGTCTATGGGGTTTACATAAATCAGAACAATGACCTTGCATTGTAGTAGTCCGTAGCGTAATGGTTAGTGCGTTCGACTGTCACGCTGGAGGTCTGGGATCGATTCCCATCCTCGTCCACCTAAAAAACTAAAAAGTTTTTATTCAGGGCTACTGCCTCATGCGAGGAATTGACAAATCCTCCAAGAGTATCACTTGTCACGAATAAGTGCTTTTCGTCTAGCCGTTCGGATTCGGCATAAAATTGTAGGTCCCTTCCATTCCTGTCGAAAGGCGCACACAGGAATGGTTACGAGTTGTTAGTCACTAGGCCCAGGTTCTTTATGAGCCGTTGTGCCACCCGATTTATTTTTTATAATGACCTTGCATTGCACTATGTTAAGTTTTGTTTTGTTCAACTTTGAATATAAAAAAAGTCTTTCAAAGAAAAATAACTTCACCAAAACATCATTGATATTTTAATTTAAAAAATAAAATAATTTTTTCTTAATATTACTTATATTTTTTAGGATCTCTGCTTCGCGCCTTAAATGACTCCTTTACTCTTATAGCTGATTCTACAGAACTTGCTTCGACGCAATCTTTTCAGGTAGTCAAACCCAACAACTCTAAATCTAATGTCTTCCGTGACTTACAACTAGTACATGATTTTGTACAAAAAACTCTTCTCCTCTGCATCACCGAATATGCGGGTGATGATTACTTCGATGGCGTAATTGATATATCAAAATTCCGATCGCTTAAGCGACTGGAAGTGCAAAAGACTAATGTTAAACAAATTGTTGGCATTCAGCCTTTACGGTCTCAACTACAGCAATTGGTATGTGTGCGTAGTCTTCAATCAGTCGTGGAAATAATTACTCATTGTGGCGGGGACAATTCAAACGGATTCGTATGGAATGAACTTAAAACTGCTGACTTCAGCTACAATAACTTACAAACAGTTGATAGTTCTTTAGAATTTGCGCAGTACCTCCAGCATTTAAATTTGCGTCATAATCAGTTAGTGAGCGTCGAAGCAATCAAATGGTTGCCTAACCTAAAAACACTCGATCTAAGCTTCAATCGGTTGACAACGGTTCCTAATTTTCATGTGGAGACCTCAAAGCGATTACAGTTCTTAAATCTAAGTAACAACTTTATAGAAGATCTTATTGGGGTATCGAAACTGGACTTATTGACAGATCTTGATCTCTCAGATAATTGTTTGTTAGATCATAACTCTCTGTATCCTCTAAATTCATTGGTGACCCTTAAGTATCTTAATTTATGTGGCAATCCATTGTATTGTCATCCGAAACATCGATTAGCAGTGGCTCAATTCTTGCATAGAGATACATGCACAGTGAAGTTCATTCTCGATTATGAACCGCTGTCAAAAAGCGAGAAAGCATTGACAGGAACTCGCCATCATACGAATTATTCTGGCTATACTGCAAAATACATATTGAAATCAAACAGCCGTTCGACTCCCTTTAAGCAATCATCTTCAAATCAAACCCCAGCATCAAGTGTAGGGTCAACGAATAGTTATCAACAGAGTACTTTTGTTGACGATGAAGAAATTGACATGACCTCATCCACCATAGAAAAATCCAGACGGGTTAAAGTTCGGCATGTGGAAATTGAATGTTCAGACCAAATAGCTAGTGGAACAGATGCAAAAACAGAATCCAAAAACACAACAACTGATGTTAAAATCAATAAAGATCACTTGGAAACAAAAAAACAATTTAAGATTCTACGAAATAAATATGGTGCTGGATGGCTACAAAATGAAAATGCTCAGATAGTACATAATATGCTGGGATTGAGTCCGTCAAATGCGCCGACAGCAATTGATTCTGAAACAAAACTTACTGCGCAACAGATTTTCAATGATTATCTTGGAGAAATAAATGCAAATCATCTGAACGTGGCCAATGATTCTGATTTAAGAATCAAGGAATCGGCACCAATTAATTATAACACATTAGAGAAATCAAGTTCAGAGAAACATCCGGAAAATAAGGATGCTACCAACACATCAGCTTTTGATAGTATGGCTAGCGTTCAAAACAAAACAACTCTTTGTTCGACTAGAAATTGCGAGGAAGAGACAAAGAAACCATTTGATATTGCTCCCCATTTAGAAAACATTTATGCCAATACTTTTGATGAACTTGAATGTGAGTCTAATAACTCAAACGTTTCCATTATTTGAAAATCATTTTTTTTTATTAGCTTCTGATCCGGAAGAGGATGAAGAGGACTATATTGTATTTACTTTGGAAAAGAAAGAACCTGTCGTTTTAACTGTTTCATCTAATTACATTCGAGAAAAGCATTCTTCAAATCAAAAGTAATTTGTATTGTGATTTTTTTCTAAAATGTTTAATGTAATTTTTGTTTTAATTTAACAGAACCAAAGCTAAGTGGAGTTTGAAAATTTTAGAAAGTTGTGATCGAATAAAGTCGGATATGTTGAGAATTAATTTTGATACGGTTAAAACGGACAAAAAAGAACGAGTTTATACAGTTGAAGAGGGAATTTGTCAGGTAAGAGAAATTTAATGAAATATGTATATTTAAAAACGACCTCCGTTTTCACCAAATTAAAATCTGGTGAAATAGCACAGGAAAATTAGCAAAAAAACAATCGATTTATGGAACGAAATACAGGACGGCTGAATTTGTTATACCTGAAAGAGGGCTTTTAAAAAAGCTTATGTTGAGCTTTTCGGGACCCCATCCCCCTAGGGAAATCCGCCATTTTGGAAAACGCGAAGTGATCTATATCTCCGAAACTATTGATCTTAGATGTAAAATTGTTAGCCAAGCTTCTAGGCAATTAAAATATCCTTCGTTCTAGTAGAACACTAAATTTCCAACATTTCCAACACATATTTTTAAAGATGATGCGATACCTCAGTCAAAAGTTACAGCCATTTTGGTTGCGCTAAAATGATAACTCCGAAGTAAATAATTTTTTTTTTTATATTTAGCGCGCGCTAAAGGGGTTGTGAATACGCTTAAAGTGATAAACACAGCACGAGCGTTTAGGTAGGTTGGAAAGGATTTGAAAGGAGAAACCGATGTACATTGGTTTTGAATGTCTGTAGATCACAATGGGAGGGGAAGATAGAGCTGGGTAGAGCATTCCACATTCGTGTAGTGCGACTAAAGAAAGAATCTCTGTACTTAACAGTACGTCCGAAGTTGGGCTCAAGGGTAAACTGATGCGCATTCCTAGAAGCGCGAGTATTACGGTTGAATTGTTTTAGGGGAGGAATGCAACTGGCTATTTCACTAGAGCAATGTTTGTTAAAATAACGGTAAAATAACGAAAGGCATGAAACATTTCGACGGTGCTCCAGAGATGTAAACGTATCCGTTATAGTTCTTTCACCTATCATTTTAAGAGCTCTCTTTTGAATTCTATCCAATAGACTCAAGTGGGTTATTGGAGCACCTGCCCAAATATGGGAGTTGTACTCAAGTTTTGGACGAATAAAGGCTTTGTAGATCACAGCCAGATCAGAGGGGGAGAAGAATTTCTTGCATCGACGGAGAAAACCTAAACACCTAGCAGCATTTTTGGCGAAGTCAAATATGTGGTCGTTCCACAAAAGGTGGTCTGTGACACACATACCGAGGACTGAAAGCTGTTCAGTTTCCTCTATGCAAGTGCCGCTCAAGGATAACAGCATTGGGGGTGGGTTCCGCTTTAACGACAGTAGACAGCATTGAGTTTTAGAAGCACTAAATTCTACACGGTTTTTATTCCCCACTGGACAATACTGTCAAGATCAGAATTTAATGATCTGCCGTTCAAGTTGCAGATAAGAGATCGTTTATGAATATTAGGAAGAAGGTCGGAGACAAAACGGAGCCCTGGGGCACACCAGCATTTATTTTGTGGATATCAGACTTGTAACCATCCAATACAACTTGTTTTGAGCGGTCCGAAAGGTAATTTCTAATCCAACGAAGAAGAGATTCATCGATACCAAATGTACGCATTTTCGATAAAAGAGCTTGATGCCAAGCTCTATCAAATGCTTTTGAAAATTGCTTTAATATACTTTAATTGTTATTAAAATCTAAACAAACACCAAAATGGCTGTAACTTTTGACTGCGGTATCGCATCATCTTCAAAAATATATCAAAATGATGGAAATTTAATGTTCTAAAATTCTCATTTGGAAAAATATTCACGTAAGTTTCCTCGGGAACTTAAAAAAATTGAAATTGCAAAAAAAAAATAAAAATAATAGGACATAACCTTGAAGATATTGCCTGCACCGAAAAAAAATATAGATAAAAACGAAAGATGGTGTAATTGCCTGCAACCTTTTTGTTTCCTCTAAGATCAATAGTTTCGGAGACATAGGTCCATTCGCATTTTCCAAAATGGTGGATTTCGCCAGGGTCATGGCGTCCCGAATAACCGGACATAAGCTTTTCTAATAGCCCTCTTTCATTTATAAGGAAATCAGCTTACCAATATTTCATTCCGCGAAAAAGTCTATCTTTATTGTACTTTATCGGCTCAATTGATTTAGCAGCTAATTTTCCAAATGCTCTAACTTAGGACTGGGATATCGCACCATCTTATGACCATATGAACATTTGTTAAACTTTGTGGTCCAAAATTTGTACACGAGAATAATTTACGTAAGTTTCTTACGAAATTAGAAAAAATGTGAAAAAGTAAAAAAAGTAAAAAAGTAAAAAAAGTAAAAAATAAAACGACATAACCTCAAAAATATTGTCCACGTGAAAAAGTAAAAAAAGTAAAAAAAAGTAAAAAAAGTAAAAAAAGTAAAAAATAAAGCGACATATAACCTCAACAATATTGTCCACGCGGAAAAAAGTTTTGATGAAAAAAAAGATAATTTTATTTCCAACAAATTTGATTATGACAACTTTTTACTTCAAATCGATAGATTCGGAAATATAGATCAGTTCGCGTTTCCTAAAATGGTGGATTTCCCCAGAGGGATGGCGTCCCGAAAAACTCAACATAAGCTTTTCTAATAGCCCTCTTTCAGGTACAAAAAATTCAGCCGTCCTGTATTTCGTTCCTCAAAAAAGTCTAATTTTCCTGTGCTAAAATAGGAATACAACAAATTATTATGTGTGTTAGGGTGGGTCAAATTGAACGAAATTGGTTTTATTTTGGGGATACCATGACAAATTGGTTGCTTGTGGCTCAAAACAAAATTCTGTAAAATAAAGACTCAATATTTTAAAGATTCGAGGTCCCTCATGTCCTTTCCTTATATATTTTCACTTGCGATATACCTAGTATAGGGCAAGTTTTGGATTCGTAAAAAAACTCGAACTCGAGATAATAATTATTAATTGTTTTTTTTTTTTGTTTTGAAAATTCAATACATTGAAAACGGGTTAGGGATTTTTTGTTTTAGATTATGCGTTAAATTGCATTTCATAAAATACTAAAAGTTTGTATACCAGATTTTATTTTTGAAAATGAATACAAATTTTTATATTAAAAAAATAATTTAAAAAAAAACCGCTCTAACGATTTTTGATTTTTTTTTTATAAATTCATATTTATCAAACAAATACGATGGTATACTTTATTTTGAGCTCTATCTTTTTTAGCCATTAAAATAACAAATTTATAGCAATAATTTATTTTTTTTTTTTTTTTTTTTTTTTTTTAATGATAATCATAATATTATGAAACCAATACACATGTACGTCTTCAATTTCTAGCTACGTTAAAGTTGTTAGCTACGGAGCAAGAAGTGTGTGAAATCCAGTCGTGCATATATTTTTTTAATAGAGCATGCACTAAAGGGGTGTTTTACTACACTTAATATTAACAAGCACAGCGTGAGCAAAGGAAAATATGGAAGGATTTAAAAGGAAATACCGATGCACCTTGGTTTTGAAGTTCTGAATATCAAAATGAAGGAAAGGGGGGGGTATAGGGCCGAATCATTCCACATTCTTTTTGTGCGACTAAAGAAAGAATCTCTATACTTAACGGTACGTCCGAAGTTGGGCTCAAGCGTAAACTCATGAGCATACCTAAAACCGCGGATATTGAAGTTGAATTGTTTAATGGGGGAATGTCACTAGAACACTGTCTATAAAAATAGTGGAAAAAGGTGGGAAACACTTTGGAAGAGCATAATTTCTTAACTTCCTAACTAAATAGGATATTGAATCGTCGAAAAACAAAACGGGTTTTAATTGATATAAGATACCGTTAAGAAGATAATCAGTATTTACATAAGTATAAATTATACAGATTTCGATCAAAAAACGTCAATGTTTTTATAATAATAGAGGGTGAAACTTTTAATATACATAACAAATTTAGGGTGCATAAGTTGGTTCAAGACAAAACAAAAATCGTATGGAGGGGTACTTCTCCGCAGTTAGACAGGAGGGCCAATTTTCTAAAAAAAAAATTGATTTAATGGAAAATATCCTATTAAAAAACATCGTCAACACTTACAACATTGTACTATAGCTTTCTTTAAAGCCAAGGGCCTGTGAATAATAAAATCAATTCAGAATTGTTTTTCACAACTAAAAAAAATCATAACTTCGAGTTTTAAAGTAATTTTTACAAAAACTATAGACACCGATATTTTGATTAATAAAAAAAAAAAAAATAGCTTTCAAAATAGTTTAAGGCCTAATTTGTTCAGTCAAAGTTGAACATAACTTTGGGATTTTTACATTCAACTTCAGAAATAGTTTTTATTCACTCAGAGTTGACGTTTTCAACTTTTGATTTTCAACTCTAGAGTTAATCAACTTTCGACTTTCTCAATGGTCCCTTTCCCCCACAAAATAAAACAAGAAAAGGTGCCCAATTTCAATAAACAGATCACTTCAGCATTGTGTTCCGTACGGAACACGCTTCTGACGCTTGTCTGGTGATGTTGTAGTGGGTTGCGATTTCGGCGGACAAGTGAAAAAAAAAAAAATAATCATGAACAGGGATCCATTCATGATTTCTTTTCACAGTAACAGTTCTTACGTTTCATGGAGTTGTTGTTCTTTGTTGTTCCTTATCACCTTTGTTTTTTTTTTGTTGGCACAAGCTGGGGGTTTGCCTTTCCCTGTTTGACCCTGCATTATTCTTCTTTGTGGAAAATTACATTTCTTTCTTCATAATTTTATTTTAGGAAAACACAATAGTAGAAACAAATTACCTATAGACTTATTAACTAGTGTGTGAAAAGAAAAACTCACCTCTTATTGTTAGATGTGATGTATAAATATTTATTTTGAAAATAAAAATTGTAATCTTTTTACTCCGCGCTTCACATCGGATAAAAACTGTATTCCAATTATTCGGCATGAATAAACAATCAACAATAATAGTTTACCCTGAATATTTTATTGAATAAGGAAACACAAAATTCTTGTTTCAAATATTTTGAATATCCAAAATTAAAATAAGAAACATATTCACTCTCAAAATCAAAATAATTGTAATGCAAACCGAAAGTTTAAACTGACGTCACAAATATCCCAAGGATATTTGAAATATCCCAAGGATATTTGAAATATCCCAAGGATATTTGGGAAACTGCAGCTTGGTAAACTTTTGAATTTCAAATGTGGAGTTCAGATTCAAAGTAGTCAACTACGGATTTGAAGTCAACTTGTAAGTTGTCCAACTTTGCAGTTTTCAGCAAGTTGAGCAATACTGAATAAATTCTTCACTCAAAGTTGAATATAACTTTGGGATTTTAACAGTGAACTTGAGAAATAGTTTTTATTCACTCTAAGTTGACGTTTTCAACTTTTGATTTTCTACTCTAGAGTTGATCAACTTTGGATTTTCTCAACTCCCCGAAACAGTAGAAGTTAGCGAGCAAACTTGGGATTTTTTTTCATTTCTCTCTATGCATTCATGCTATGCAGTTCTCGACGGATCACCGAAATCAAGCTAAGATGGGGGACCGCATTTGTTTTTTTGGTTTCATATGTTTTTTTATAATTGAAATTTGTTTTTAAAAATGGTGCCTTTCCCCACCAAAAACTAGAACAGGTGTACAATTTCAATAAACAGATCACTTCAGCATTGTGTTCCATGTTATATACGGAATGATTTGCTGATCTTTTGACGTTTAAGTTGTGGGCGACGATTTTGCCGGACAAGTGTAAAAACGTTTCATACGTTTCATGGAGTTGTTGATCTTTGTTTGGCTTTTCCTGTTTGACTCTGCATTATTTTTCTCTGTGGAAATTTGTGTTTCTTCCTTCATAATTTTATTTTAGGAAATGAAAATAGTAGGAACATATTATAGTGTGTGAAAACTCACCTCTTATTGCTAGATATATATTTGCTTAAAGGCCGTGTGTGAATTGGATTAAAATGTTGGTTAAATTTTCTATCTTGGTTAAATTTTGACACTAGCGTGGTGAATAAAATGGGTTAAAATTTATGCAGCTGTAGAGCGGGTTAAAATGTGTTAAAATTTGACGTTTCTCAAGATAAAGTAATATATAACTGTAAACGATAAACGTTTCTCAAGATAGAGTAATTTAAAACTGTAAAAGGTAAATAAAAGGAAAGATGAGCTCCAAAAAGTCAAGATCTACTGGAAAACTATATAATAAATAAAACAAAAAAATAAATAAAAAAAGGGCGTGTGTAACTCAGTACTCGTGGCAGAAGTGAAACTTCTTTGGCGATCTAAAAATCTCGATATGTATAGGGATATTAAGCTTATATGCGTAAGTCGCCGCTAAGTGTTCTATATCAAGATGATCGATGGGTTGGGGTTGTAAACTTGAAAATTAAATAATAATGGTGAAAATTTAAAGTAAAAAAGGTGGAAATTTAACAGATATAACAGTTTATTTGAGTAGGTTTTCCGACTATTTCCAAAAATTCCTACACTCAAAATCTCTGCAAAATCAAAAATTTGTATATGACAACTTAAATTTGGTTTTATGTATTTTGCAACCATATGTAATTCAAATTTTTAGCAGACTCTCCTGATTTAATTAAATTTTTTGATATTAGCCTATTTTGAGATACAATTTTTAAAATAATTTGTATCTCCATACCAGTAGTAGCCCGTAGCGTAATGGTTAGTGCGTTCAACTGTCACACTGGAGGTCTGGGTTCGCTTCCCAGCCTCGTCCACCTAAAAACAAAAAAGTTTTTTTTTCAGGGGTACTGCCTCTTGCGAGGAATTGGCAAATCCTCCAATAGTATCACTTGTCACGAATAAGTGCTTCTCGTCTAGCCGTTCGGATTCGGGATAAAATTGTAGGTCCCTTCCATTCCTGTCGAAAGGCGCACACAGGAATGGTTGCGAGTTGTTGGTCACTAGGCCCTGGTTCTTCATGAGCCGTTGTGCCACCCGATTTATTTATTTTTATTTTTTTACTAGTAGGAGATAGACAAAAAATTTAAACTAGTAAGATTTGTATCTATCCACAAAAAATTTTAATTAACAAAATTAGAAAAAAGACATAAAAGGACATTTTCCCTTTTATCCGCTACCAAACTTATTGATAAAATATATTAGCCTATCAATAAAAATTTTTACTTTTACTCTACCTCGCACCACATAGCTAATCAATGATCTCACCGTTGCATATGTCGCGTTACATTTTTACGTTTCACAAAAATTCAACCTTGAAATTTCACTCTCAACGCGCCCAACGTTGTCTTCTATGTCTTATTAGCTGTTTTTTTTTTTAGTTCAGAGCAGAACCTGAACTGTCAAACAAAAAATTGTGTTTCTTTTTTACCTCTGAAAGTTCAGAGCTTCGAATTTGTGTTTCTATTTTAGTTCTGAACGTGTTCTGGGCTTGTTCAGAGCGCGCTCTATGAGCTTAGAATAAAATAACTGAGCAGACCGAGTTGAAAGCTGAACACAAGCATTTGACAGGCGAAAGTGAAAAAAAAAATCTCAATCTCTAGTGCAGAAGGTAAGTTTACATAAGAAATAACTGATAAAATATATTTTGTAAGTCTTGGTTTTATTTCAGGAGGCTTGAACTAGTGGAGAAACATGACTGTCCTTTTAATTTCTTTAGTAAAATAAAATAGTGCCAGCTAAGAGTTCAGGTGTGTTTCAAAAATAATTCTGAGCTCTTGGTTCAGAGGATGTTCAGAGCATGCTCGATATGTTCGGACTCTGTTCAGAACTCTTTTCTGAGCTAAAAAAGAAAAACGCCTATTGAACTCCGTGTTATAATCCGTTGATATTAAAAAAAATATAAAGTAAAGAATATAAAATACTTCCTTAAATTGTTGTTCATTTTGCAAATTGAATACAATAGATTGATTTGTCAGCTGGTCAAATTCGTTTCAGCTGCCAAAACTAGTGTTTATATACTGAATCAACAAACTTACCATACCTAGTTGGAATTGTTTTGAAAAGATTTTGATTTGTTGTTTCAAAATATTAAATTAACGATGTCAAATCGAAAAAAATAAGTACAACTGAGATTTTGTTACTTTTTTGTGCCGAATTTTTAACTTTATATCTTCTAAGTCGGATTTTGCAAAAGAAATTAATTAACTTGAACAACAAAACAAATTTTTTTGTTAAGGAAATTTCTTAAATATTGAAGGAATTTTAGCCAAAATAGTGTTTTAGTAAATCCCTTTTAACGCAATTCACACAGCAAAAAGCTAAATTTGATCCAACCTCAAACCAAACGTCAAATTTAAATCGTTGTAGAAAATTCAACCAACATTTCATGTATCACAAATATCCCAAGAATAGTTTAGAAACTGCTGGTTGGTCAACTTTTGTATTTTAACTATGGAGAAAAGATTCGAAGAAGTGAATAAAAGCATTTTCCAACTTTCAGTTCAACTACGGATTTGAAGTCAACTTGTAAGTTGGCCAACTTTGGAGTTTTCAGCAAGTTGAGCAATAGTGAATAGTGAAAATTCAGCCTTACTTCATTCTTCTCCTTTAAAAACATCCAACATTTTAGGGTCAAGCGATTTTACAGGCCATTGAACTGTTCTAATTTGTTCCTATCCAACGATTACCGCGTACTCTTCATCTAGTCAATTTTTAACCTCTCGACCATAGTGGGCTGAAGAATCATCAAGTTAGGCCGTGTGTGAATTGGGTTAAAATGTTGGTTAAAGTTTCTACCAAAATAATGTCTGTGAGATTCAACCAACGACGCGTCCAAGTTTATATATTTCAAGTACGATTATTTCTTCATACTGTTTCTGCATACCTGAATTAATACATTTTGATTTATTTAAAAATTTAAATATCGCAAAGATGTATGATTTAAAAGGATTTTATTATTTTATGAATTTGACCAATTTTTGTGTGTAACTTTTCCACTGTGATTATTAAGGCTCTTTTGGTCTATTTGTAAAAAATGCGAATAAAAACAATATTATTCCATTATTTTCCCAACGTTTCGTGAGCATTCCTCACTTCTTCAGGGGTTATATATTTTTTTTTCAATTTGATTGTTAAAAAACTACATACTCTCTGTGCCTGATTAGGGAATACAAAGCGAATTGTTTTCAATTCGATATCTCCTTTTCGACTCGCTTCGTATTATCGAACTCGAAGCGAGTCGTAAATTATACTTCCAAGACTTGCAGATAATTGACAGCTGGTTTCCAGGAAATATTTTTTTTATTGCAGCCATGCATTGTGAGATTTCAACTTGTTTTGTTGCCTTTATCTTTGAAATTAAATATACATACATATAAATGCAAAATTAAATTCGAAATAGTGTATTTTAATTCTTTGCATAAAACGCTAAGTTAAGGTAATATAAAAATCCTCGAATCTCTGAGTTAAAAGAAATTTTTTGTTTGTTTATTTTGTTGATCAATTCATTTCACTTAAGTTCCTTGGACTTTCTTTTATTTTACAAAAAAAAAAAAACAAAACAAAAACATAAAACTGCAGTGATATTTTCCCAAAGTTGCGATGTGTGGGCGCATTGAGTGCTCCTTTGGCTATCCCTATTCATTTTCTCCTGTAAATTCAATAACCGTGGAAAATTCTTGCTGGTTTGTGTGTTGCTGACTTTGGTTCCTGCAAGTTTATCTAGAAAAATATTATTGTTTATTCCTTTACTTTGTTTTTATAAAAAAAAAATAGTAAAACTCGCATTTTTGCTTATTTTAATGAAAACAACAAAATACCACTTTCGACCGTTTCGATACACCAATCCGCCAGAAAAAAACTATCGGAAATTGACGCGTTTAAAATTGAAATGACTTTTCGCATTCGCTTTCGATTTCAAAAATAGAGCGAATGTAAAATGACAGCGACGAAAGCGAAAGCTGTAATACCAAATCTCATTTTCGCCACCTAAAACGATTCGCTTCGTATTGCCTAATCAGGCCACTGCTTCTTATATCCTCCTTTTATTAAATTTAATAAAAGTACCTGAGCTCAACTGTGATATAAGTGTCATTGTTAATTTTGTATTTGATTATTTTTTGCTAGATTGTTCTTAATTTATTATTTATTTGTTTTTATGTTCAGTTTTGTGTCAGTGCCGTCTCCGGGAATGATGCAATAATAGGATATAAGAAGCAGAGTATGTAGTTTTTCTAACAATCAAATTGAAAAAATATGTAACCCAAAGAGCGTAAATAATCACAGTGTAAAAGGATTTTATTTAAATGGTCATTTCATTCAGTGATGGTACACGTAGGGAAAAATCCCTACACGTAGGGATATTTGCCTTGAAAAAAGACACCGTGGGGAAAAAGGACAGATTTTTAATATATCAGAGTTATCTATGAAAGTGTAGGGAATTTTAAAATGTAAATATTAATAATTTGTATTTATTTTTTTAATCTTACCACACACCCTGCAATTATTATACTTACATCCCAAAATATTTTTCTTTCTAAACATCTTACCAAATATCTTTAATGAAGTATACCTTATGGTGTTTCCACCTTTTTGTTTCTGGTCTCAATGTCAAATTCGCTGTCAATCAGTTCAATAATATTAATGTCTCTTTCTATCGTGAGCTTATAAAACAAACTGTATGAGAAAAAAAAAACAAAACAAAGCAAGCAGCGGAAAAATAGTTCATAATAACGACGTATGTTTGTACATTTTCTAGAAAGTAGCAGAATCTACGCTGCTGTTTGAAAAATTATTATTATAAATTGATCATAAAAGTTTGTTTTATTTTGCATTTATTTTAAATTTTGCAATTTTTTGAAGCTTCCCTGTACTTATTTTAACTATTATTATAAACTGCAATTAAATTAATTAAACCAATATCTTATTTTTCTTTCCTTAAGTGTTATATTTTGGATTTTATAGGTGTAGGGATAAAGTTCATAAAGTAGGGATTTTTTGTGGATACCGTAGGGATTTATTTTGTTTTCATGTACCATCACTGATTTCATTACTATGAACTACATTGCATAGGCATAGTCGTCACTTTTGTTAAGCAAAACTATTTATTTTTAATTCATGCAGTTATTATTTTTCACTTTCAATACAATCGGTAATGTATACCTTCAGATAGATCTTTGAAAAATACAAGTTGAGTTCTTTTTGCCTAAGGTTTAATTAACTCCATTCAAATATGTACATTTTCTACCAGTTTGTGAAATATTAATTTAATACGTACCTACTCATGAAAAAATATTTTTTTTTTAATTTTTTGGTCAGGGAAAATTTTGAAATTGGGCAGGGAAAGTCAGGGAAATTTATTTTGAAAAATAGTGGACACCATGCAATGGTTTGTCCTCCAATAATTAATAATTTCGCAACAAATCCAGATAGTTTGTAGACTTAAACTTAAGTGGTAGTTTAAGTAGCATGTATTCAAACCAAGGAATGTCAAAGTGCCCCTGCTTTAACTGTTTTAGTAAAAGACATAATTAAAAAAATATCTAAAACCACACAAATAATTTGTATTCATAGCCTTACGAGCTTAAAGCTAAAAAGTTTTTTTTTTTAATTTTACCTGCCGCTGGTTTTCCGAATTATCATTAAAATTAGCATGGGCAGGAAAAATGGAACAGGTTAAAAACTGAATACCATAAGACTGAAATTAGATATCAAAGTTATTTAAACGCCACTACAAAGGCTGGTACTAATAAAGGACTAATCGAAGTTTCTATCGTTAGTACTAACAGCGCAATTACCGTTAACATGGGTCAAGGTACACCATAGTATGACTTTTCTCAAATTTCCAATAAATGATATCAAAATTGGAGATAGGCCCTTACTGTAAAACGATTTTTTTTTTAGAATGTACCCAAGAATCATGCCCTAAAATACTATTGACGAATAAAGGGACGCCCTTTATAGTGAAAACTTAATGATTTTTAATGATTATAATGTAACATTTACTATAATTTTTATTATTATAGGAACTTGAAAAAAAACTGCGAGCTATCTTATCGAACCGAGATCTCTTTGAAATGAATCAAAAAGTCTACAGATGCATCAACTGTTGTTGTCAATTTTCCGAAGAAATTACGTTATATTACAATAGAAAGCAAGGTAAGCTAATGCTTACAACATTTGTTTGTTTTCCAAAAAAAATAATGTTTTTTTAGATGTTTTTTGTCCTGATTGTAAGAGTACATTCGTAACTGAAATTCACACCGTGAATTCATCTAAACAAACAAAATCAAGTGTAACTACAAAAGATGCCCGTGAAATTACTGTTTCAGCAACCAAAGGCGTATTAAAAGTAGAAGAGCTACCAACATTATCAAAACCATCACAAAACGAGGAAAAACATGAATCTTGTAAAATACTCGAAAACAGTACGAATGAAAGCATAGGTAAGGTTATCCTTTTCCTTTTCCTGTTTAAACTACGTGCAGACGCGCGCAGAATTGTAGCAAGACAAAACATTCAAAATTGCTTTAACAGTATTTATCTTTAGTCCACACATATTGGTGTTTTGTCTGAAATTTTAGTTTTTTCTATTAGATATTTGAATGCATAAGAAATTTAACATTTATACCAAATTTCATCAACCTAAACAGACCAAGAGCCCACAGCAGATTTGGGGTGCGAAAGTGAACCAAAAAAAAAAGTTATATGAGTCGAAAGGTGTATTAAGGCTGATAAAAGAATTGCAAGTCTTGCAGTCCCTGGTGGCGGCCGTTAGGTGGGAGGGGCAATTTTCTAAAAACTTGACTTAAAACAGAAAAAAATGTATTAATTAACAACGGTAACATTTACAATTCCCTGTTATATTTTCATGAAAGGCCAGAAGTCCCTTCTTTCATTTCCTTTTTAAATAAAGTTCTTTCAATGAATAGTTTTTGAAATATTAATGTTTGAACTCAAAATTTTGAAAAAAAAAAAAAAAAAAAAAAATAAAAAAATGGTAAAAAATATTTTTTTCGCAAAATTTCACGTTATTAAGTACTATTTTTGTTTCCAAAATTCAATGCTCTTATCAATTTGTAGTCAAAAAACTGAAAACCGGATGGTTCTAGGACTTTCACTTTTTAAGATATTAAAAAGTAAATGAACCAGCATTCTCATACAAATAAGACAAATCCGGCTAAATTATCATTTCAGCAACCAGTTAAAATAGGTAAAACATGCGGAAAAAAATTCTTATTTTTGAAACATGATGGGAATATCGGATTAACCATAAGAATAAAGAATCAAAAGAGTCCATAAAAATATCTGTATCCCACGGGTGTTTTTTGGAGGGGGAAAGGGGGAGGTATGACTTATTGAAATTAAAAAATTATATGATACAATTTGGACATATGATACATGATGTTAGGGTATTTTTCAATTCTGAATCTAATGACATTAAAATTAAGGCGATAAAATCATCCTAAGAAAATTTGTGGTCCATTTTATCCCGAGATGACTGTTTTTCAGTAAAACTGGTAAACTATTAAAAGAATACCTTGAAAATAATGGTACTTTGATGAAAATTTGTTTAATCAATGTACCATTCTTTTTAACCACCACAAGACTTGCATTTCTTTTATCAGCCTTAATAAACCTTTCGAGTCATATAATTTTGTTTGGTTCACTTTTGCACCCCAAAATTTGCTGTGGGCTCTTAGACTAAAATGAAACTCAAAAAGAAAAAGGTTTGGATTTATACTTCATACCAAAACCAAATTGTTTAAGGCCCAATTTTTCAATAGTCAGTTAAACCTCAGATAGTATTTATTTTTCGAATAAAACAAAAATTTGTTTGTGTTGCTATAGAATTTATTCCTCTGATAGTTTACCTGATGATTGACAAATCGGCTCTATAACAAAATAACGAATTAGTTATTATGTAATTATTTACAAATAAAATATGAAAGTTGTTCTTCTTATTATTTTTTATTAACAGGTAATTACGAATTACATGATAATATTATTACTATTATTATTATTTATTAAAAGTACATAAATGTACAGATAATTACAATGTATAAACAGCGATAGCTACCAGGGCTTATAGCTGGACTTAAAAAAAATACTTATTTTTAAATATATACAGGGTGTCCCGTAAAGGAACTAGATATGGTGATAGGCCAGGTCATGACCTTTCAGAATTTGGTAACTTGTTTATCCCGAACCATAACGGTTTTCGAGTAACGGCTGTTTTTTTGAAATTTGCCCGTACCCCTATTTTGGACCACTGTTTTGCTCACCCCGTCCAAAACTGATTTTTTATTTTTTTTTTATTTTTAAACTTAAACATTGACCAATAATAAGACTTTTTTTGTGCATTCAAATAATTTTGATTTTATACACCATTTTTATAAAAATACTAGATAAAGTCACAGTTTGATCAAAATTATTTTTTTACTTCAATCTTTGAAAGAGCGTCCTAAAAAAAATCGTATGACTCAATACTGGTTCTTACTTTTAAAAAATTTCCTTGCCTTTGGACTTTTTAAAAAGATATAAATCTTACCAATGCAGACTCTAAATCAAAAGTAACAACCTTTTAATCTCAATTGTTCGTGGTTTTAAGATAAATGGAGATAAATCCTTTTTTTTTGTTTTTTTTTTTTGTTTTGTTGTTTATTTTATAATATTAGCGACATCTAATATCAATTTCAATAAATAATTTCATCCTCAAACATCATCAAAGCATAACTTAAATTATCAGAATATAGCCTTTTTAAAGCCAAACATTCATTCCTTGAAGAACAACCAAAGTTAATATTATATGTTCTTAATATAGTTATTATATTATTAATGATAGTTACCTATGTATATTCGTTCTTCAATAATTCTACAAAGATAAAAAAAAGAATACAAAAAATAACAATTACATCGATCCCTAATGAATATGCATGCATATATGACTAATTAATTTTTACAATCACATAATTATATGCACAAACATATATATTTAAGTCCTATTGTTTAATTTCCTTTTCCACTCAAGTTGAGCTTAACTAGTCCATATGTCACAAACCACCTCCCCCATTGCTACACCACACTTGGTTGTTACCAGATCTAGCTGAAACGCCTAGCAAACAAATTAATGTTTGCGGCTACATATAAACAATATTGCACTTTATTCGGTAACGTAATCAATAATGTTTTAAATATTCTGCATTTTAAGACCTTAACCTGGAAGATCAGTTGGGCCAAACTCAAGTTAACGGTATACTAACATTAACATATTTTATCAATTCAGCTTTCTTTTTCTAAAAATCTATACAACATAGCTAGCCCCTGTTTTGAATTTTAATTCGAATTGAAGAATATTGATTTTATTCATAAAATAATTCAAAATAAATTCAGAATCTCTGCAATACACAACTACATAATGTTTGTATGTAGAAAAATACAAATTCTGAATTTAATTCAATCCCAACACAACATCGTTTCTACAGAAATTTATAAAAATAAACAAACAAAAAATGATTTCCTTTCGAATACACGACCCTTTTACAATAAAATGATTTTTTATTATCGAATACACCACCATATCATATTTTTTAGTCGAAGGGAACGTGCTGAGTTTCAAATAGCGGTCATTTTGCCCGGTGTCACCTTCTATTTGTAATTATTCAATGGTTATAATATTAGCGTCATCTTATATCAATTGCAATAAATAATTTCATCCTCAAACCAACTTAATTTACTAACGATGGTGGTCTTTAACTTTGCGACGCCATGCTTGGCCAATCCTTGTACTAATGTTTTATTTATTTTTACCGGAAATGGTATGGCTGGTAAGAATTTCAAAACGTTCAAAAGTAATGGCGCTTATTCCAAGTGAGATGATTGTTTTTTTTTTTTGGTTTTTCTAAAACGTTTTTGATTGAAAGAAAAAAAAATTTAAAATGTCTTACACGCCACGGGAATATGCTTCAATGCATTACATTTATGGAGAATGTGGAGGAAACGCCAGAGCAGGATCCAGAACATATGCTGAGAGGTACCCAAATGCTTCCCATGCTGACCATCGTCTTTTCATACGGGTTCGCTTGGCTTATTTGGAGGGCAGAACACCAAGGAGAAGTCTAGGACAAGGAAGAAGTCAACGCCATCATGTTGAGGCAACAGGGGTCTCAAAAACAACCAAAGAGTGCTGAAAAGGCACAACCTTCATCCCTTTCATTTGCAACGTATTCAAACTCTCCGAAAAAACCAAGAGGATCCGGATTTTTTCGATAAGATATTGTGAACCGACGAGTCATCGTGCAAAAAAGATGGAATTGTCAACATGCATAACCTCCATATAATCCGGGAGCCCGTGACAGATTTTATTGACCAATAGAACCAAACCTAATCTTTTGGTAGATGGTTAATTTGACGTTATAATGAAGCCTAGTGAAAGTCAGCTGGCAGACCATGTGTGGGTGGGACTACAGAAGCCTCCCAAACATGTTAAACAAAAAAGTTGGGTTGCTACTCCACCAAAGCTGAAATTTGGTTATATGATAGTTAACACCTTATATTATGAAAAAACAAAAGTCAGCTGGCTGTATGTGGGTGGAAAGATCGTCAGTTGACCTAGTGAAGTATGCACGCAATTCACTACGTCAGCTGACGGTTGTTCCACCCACATACAGCCAGCTGACTTTTGTTTTTGCATAATATAAGGTGTTAACTATTATATAACCAAATTTCAGCTTCGGTGGTATTACCTTTCTAAAGATATTCTGCAAAACGTGTGTTATATGCGTGCAGTTTGAATCGTAATCTATAGAATTTGTGTACCACGCATTTTATTTATTGAGCGCAATTTCTCAGATTTTAACTCTATTTTATCGACTGCACTCAAAAGGCTTTATAGTAAACATACAAATTAAATGAACACAAAAAAAAAAACAATTTTGTTCATTGAAATTTGAAAAAATTGCGTAGACAAGACAAATGGTGAAGCTAAAAACCAAATATTAGTGGAGGCTAGATAGCATTTTATTCAAGAACCCGGGGAACCTGCTCCGATTTGGATGATTTTTTTTTTTTGAAATTTAGGAAATAAAATTTTAAAAAAGTTTACAATTCAAAAATTGACGCTCTAAGCTCAAATTTTTTTAAATTTCAAAAAACCAAAATTAAAAAAAAGAAGTTATTTTGTAATAATATTACATTAAATAATAAAATAAAAATATATAAATTAAGTACAAAAGAATTGAAATGTTTATAAAATATTTTTATATTTTGAATTTTATATACATTTCAAAACTTAGTACATTAAAACCAGCTTATATTCACGGGGAGATGATAGATTTTTTTTTATTTGCAATTAAAATAATAATTAAATTTAAACTAAATTGTATATACAATATCTTATCTTAACCACACCCAACCTTGCTTAGCTAGCTGACTTTCACTAGGCTTCATTATGACATCAAATTAACTTTATCCCAACAAAATTATCTTTGGTGGAGTAACTGACTAAAATCTGTCGCGGGCTCCCGGGTTAATAGTTGGCAATAATGGAAAATCCGCATTTGTTGCGAGAAAAAAATTCCCAATACCAATTCAAAATAAATTTGTGAACTGGGATTTTGAATGGCCACATAATAGGACTCATTGAACTGCCGGATACACTAAATAGTGAAATTTATTTAGATTTTCATTTTCTGCAAAATAGGCTTTTATTTTTTTTTTGAAGACTTGAAAACTTGCCATAATACAGTCAATGTGCTATCAACACGACGGTTGCCCAGCTCATTACAGTATTAATGTGAGACGTTTTTTGAACAATTCTTACCATACACCATGGATTGAGCGTGGTGAATCAATTTTATGGCCACCTCGGTCACCAGACCTTAATCGGTTGGACTTTTTTTTTATTGGGGCGGTCTCAAGGAAAAAGTCTATGCTAAACTCAATTCAAACATACGTGAACTCCAGCAACGTATTCAGGTTTCTGCTGCAGAAATAAGCAACTCGCAAGAAATTTAAAAAGATAGTTTTTAAACGCTGTCGAGCACATTTTAAACAATTTTTATAAATGAACTGGGTCAAAGAAATTAAAAAAAACGAACAAAAACAAAAAAATACCTAGAAAAACCAAAAACAAAAAAAACAAGAAAAATCATAATATAAATAAAAAAACAATAAACAAAAAAAAAAAAAAACAAAAAAAAGGAATTTGTTTTAATTTTTCTTAAAACCAGAACTGATTGAGTTTAAATGGTTGTAACTTCTGATTTAGAGTCTGCATTGGTAAGATGTATAGAAAGTCCAAAAGCAAGTCAATTTTTTAAAAGTAAGAACCAGTATTGAGTCATACGATTTTTTTTTTCGTTCTCCATGACCAAAATCTTAAACGGTTGGCTTTTTTAATATCGAATTTCAGTATTTATCAACTATCAATCCATGATTGACAATCGCAATAGGGGTGTATGACTATCTAGTAATTTAAAAAAAAAATGGTGTATAAAATCAAAATTATTTGAATGCACAAAAAAAGTCTTATTGGTCAATGTTTTATTTAAAAAAAAAAAATCAATTATGGACGGGGTGAGCAAAACAGTGGTCCAAAGTAGGAGCTCGGGCGAATTTAAAAAAAACAGCCGTTAGTCGAAAATCGTTATGGTTCGGGTTCAACTAAAAATACAAGTGACCTCAACTCCAGAAATGAATGCGTTTCGCCCAAACATCACAGTGAGCTCTTCAGTTTGACCGACCAAAATTAGCCTAGACAAATATGGCTATTAAACCGAAGAACTCACTGTCATGAGACATTTTTAACATTCCATGTTAAGAGAGAAATTATGCCTCGTATTAAATATGCTACATACATAATCTAAACACTAAATAATTGTTTAATAAATCATTTTAATATTTTTTTCCGCATGCCTATGTCGCTTCGTTAAAGGATCATCAAGGCTTACTGCTAATAAGAAATTAAGTAGGAGTTTGATGCAATCCTTCAAACCAAGTTAATATTTTAAAAATATGCTTAGCATTGCTTTACAAATAATCAATCTATCCTCTTTTTTATGATTTCTTTCAGGTTCTGTAAGTTCATTGAATGAATCATCATCGTGTTCGAAAATTTCTCAATCAGGTGGTTCTTTCGACTCAAATGAAAGTGGTGCTGGGGCTGGCAGTTCAGCTAGGGATCGCGAAAATTATTTGAAATCGAATTGTGAAAGCGATGTAGATATTATTAGTAATCCCAGCCAAAGTAGTATTGAAGTACTCGATCATATACATACTAGTCGAAGAAATCCAGAAGATCAAAGAGTAAGTCAGTCTTCAAATTTGTTTACTGCTAATGATATTCTGAGTTGTTCTATTGGCCAGGAAAATTTAAATATTCTACAGCGTGGTAAAGTCAAAGACTCGGAAGAGTTTAAAGAGAAAACTCTTTCGGGACAAGTTCATTTAACTGAGAGCGGCTCATCGGGCTCGGCGACAGATAGTGTATGTACAACGTTCGATCAAAGGAATGTTACACCCATTAACTGCCTATTAGATGAAGACAAGGGTGTGTCGAATATTGAATTTTTAAGAGATGAAATTAACAAAAAAGAGGAGTCAACGTTTTCTACAATGTTTGGAGGTAAGTCAACAAATATTAAATTTGTGTTTAATACGTATGTAAAGGGTGGTCCAACGAAAACGCACGATGTTAATTATAAATAAAACAAAAAGTTTTCAGAGAATTATCTTAATATTTTTATTATGATAGAAGAATCTATGACAATTATGTGTAAAATAAAATATCGGCCAAATGCTCGCCACGGCTTCGGTGGCATACCTCAATCTGATGGTCCATATTTTCAATGACTCTGAGGCATAATTGATTTTCAACTCTAGAGTTGATCAACGAAATAGTAGAAGTAAGCTTGGGAATTTTCATCATTTCTGTTTATTCATTCATGATATTCAGTTTTGTAAACTTTTCGCTTTTGACTGGAAAGGAAAAAAATCTTACAATAAATAATAGGCATATTTTATTGCAAAAGCCATTCATAGTACAGTACGATTTTGCATGCATTACAAAAAAAACATCGCTAGTAGCTCTACAGCCCATAAGAAGCTAAAGTAGAATCCTACTGTGGATATTTTTTTTTCGTTTATTCGAGCCTCTATTCTACTTTAGCTTCTTATGGGCTGTAGAGCTACTAGCGATGTTGTATTTGTAATGCATGTAAAATCGTACTGTAATATGGATGGCTTTTGCAATAAAACTTGCCTAATAATTAGATACAAATAGAGATCTGTTTTAATTGAAATAATAAAAAAAAAATGTTTCGTGCAAATTACCTACTTCTGGGAGAATTGGGCGTCATATTCTTGGAGCAGCGAAGATTATGCAGAGGAAGAAAATGTATTCCTTGAAAGGCGGAAATACAAAACGCTTCCCCGTATTGGTATCGATAAATAGGACGACCATGACTTCGTTCTCGCCTCTCAAAAGCAACGACAATTATGTTTTTTTTTTTATTTAATAAAGGATTCATTGCCTTTTGACGAAAGACGCTACGGAAAATATCGCTTTAAAAATAAACAAAAACAGGTTCTCGTCCGATCACAGAAATCCGCATGAGCATTGAGTTTTTTTTCTTGGTATTCTTTTGACGCCGCGCTTCAGATGGAATGAAAAATCCATTCCAATTATTAGGAATAAATAAATATAATAACATTCAAATGCATATTCTGATGCAAACCAAAGGTTGAAAATGACGTCTTGTGTGTCATGCTTAACAAATGAGTATGACGATCGACTAGCAGTCCAGGTATACTAGGTTCATGACTGCCACTATCAAAATGCAATTTCCGCGTTCTAGATCGTTTCGCTCGTGTTTATTAAAAGAAAGAGGTACAATTAATATTAAAGCAATTGAATGGTGTGTGGTGAATATTTTTAGCGGTATATGTTGGAATTTCAGATGCATAACTTGACCACAGTTTGATTAAAATTTATTAAGTTACTTTATCAAACTTTTGTTGAATAGAGGATCCGAAAATACGCAAGAAGTTAAGCACAGTCTGATTAAATAGTGCAGTACATGCATCTGATGTACCTATTTATATACTATACATATATGCATATACATATATTAAAGGCATCTGTATAAAACGGATAAGTACCTGTTTTCTCTGACGCAAAGAAACATTAAATTGCGGCAACCCTGAGTTTTAACCAAGTTTTTTTTTATAAATCTTGGTACTATAATGGTTATATAGGAGATTTATCTGCATTTTGATGTTAATTTCGATTAAAATTCCAAAAGGTACAAAAATAAAAATAAAACAACCTATAAATTTAAATGAAAAGTATTTTTCAAAAATTCACTCTGCCACAACTAAAACTTTAATTAAAAATTTGTCAGATACCTATTAATTTTGTATTAATCAGCTATATAACAACATAATATATATTTCAATAGAACGTTACACTTATTTATGGTAAATTTTTTCTCAAACATCTATTTCGCCGTTTTTGACTTTCAAACGTTCATATCTCGGGTTGTAAATTTTTGATGTTTTTTTTGTCATGCATAACATTCATCTATTAAATAAAATTTATCAATTCCAAAAAAATAATTTCTGTATGACTTATCGTTTAGAAAATATGTTTTCGACCTTTTAATACGTTCCTCCTAATTTACCCTACCTAAATTTAAAATATCAAAAAATCCCAATTTTAAATTAAATGTCCTTTCATAGTATATATTTTTTTTATATCTTTATGGCTTACCGTATGAGCTCAATCATATAATTGAATAAACGCAAAAATTGATCTTTAAAGCGTGGTAACCCTATAAAGGGCCCACTAGGCAACCCATGCGGAAACTGTTTGTTTGGACACTATCTAAAAAACTGTATCGTCCTATGGCGGGCTCCCAAACTATTTAGTCCAGTCGAACCGTCGTAAAAAAGGGCTTGACCTTGCGTTGATCTGCACGGTCTGTTTTTTTTCATGAATCGATAGGGGCTTACAAGAAAATCTTAACCCTAGATCTGCACCACCTGACAACTTTTTTCACCACAGTTATTAAAAACGTACTTTTTGACTTTTTTTTTAGTATAAGTAAAAAATTACCGTTAGTTTTAGTAATTTTCTTTTGGTTTTTAGACGGTTTTTCATTATTATTTCAAAAAAAGCTTATTGTTTGGTTAGTTTTTCTTTTGTGTTTTGTCTAGCTGTTGCTATTCCCTACAATTTAAAAAATAATTGAGCTCTTAACTTCAAACGGGAGCCGAGAATGAATACGAATATCTTGGCTTCAGTATATCGCAAAGTAAAAAATGAAAAAAAATATTACTTATTAGAATATTAGCTATTGTTTAAATAAATAAATATTTTTTTTTAACAAATAAATAAAAATTAACAGCTAGTTTTAGTCAGTTTTATTCATTTTTTTTTTGTTGAACAAATACTTTTGAGTTATAATTTTGATAAAGGCTTGTGAATCGGCTTAGTTAAAAACTAATTTTTAGTCCTTTTAATTTCTTAAAATTAAAAAAAAAAATAGCTCCCTACGACATACTAGAGCTAAAGCCCGTATGATACTACATTTTTTCTCATTTTTAATTCATTAAATCATGACTTCATTACGGTATTTTTAATAATTATAAATTGTTTGAACTACCCTAGTTTCATTTTTAATGCCTTAAAAATGAGAAAAAAAGGTAGTATCATACGGGCTTAAGCAATGAATAAATGAATAAGGGAAGTCATACAAAAAAAACCTTTTCTGTATGATAAATAAATAGTACAGTAACTATATATGTACATTCAAGTATGCGTCAAATCTAGTATTTCTGATTTTTTGCTGAGTTTTCCGGATATTGGCCTAGTAAATAACCTAAGTTTTCGACCTCGAGAAATTTAGCGATAAAAAAAATTATATAAGAAGTAGTGTAGAGATTTTGAAGAAAAAATAAATGATTATTTTAATGCAAAAGTAAAGCTAATTGACTTAATAATTATTTCTAGGTAAAACAAAATTCAATTTGGCTCAACTTTTCTCATAAAATGACATTTAATTTTTCAATGATGAACTACCTTACCAATGATCATTGAAAAAATTAAATGTTACGTTATGGGGACGATATAAGTCAAAATGAATTTTTTTCGGAGGAGAAATAATTTTGAAGTCGTAAGCTATATTTCTGCATTAAAATATTCAATGATTAAACTTTCGAAGGGTCTCAAAATCAACAGCTAACTTTTTCAATGATGGTTTTCAATGAAAGCTATAACTGGCCCCTTATCAAACAGTATAATGAGAATGACAAATAAAGAATGGTTGACATAAATACATCAAAGCAATGGAGCGTGTAGACTGAGCCAAAATAATATAGACCAATAGCCCACAGCAAATTTTGGGAGTAGATTAATAACCAAAATATGAGTATGAAGGTTTGTAGGTGCATATATCGCGGTATCAAAAACCACCGTCTGGCAGGTTTCTTCTTCAGCCTTTGTCGGGGGTGGGGGTTTGAAAAAAAGGATTTTCAAATTTATGTTGTCAGATGTATTACCACTTCAATGAATTTAAAAAATATATAATATATATTGGCAATCCGACCAATAGAACTCGAAATATAAGCTTTTTAAGAGGACCTTTTCGTCTTTTTCTTGGAGAATTATAAAACACAAAAAATCAGCAAAACAAAAGTCTCCAAAAAAAAATCAATGTTCGCTTAAAAACCTCATATCTTGAGTTCTATTGGTTGGATTGCCAAGATTATGCGTTTGGACTTAAATAAAATGACAGAGCATCACATAATATATTTTTTTAATTTATTGAAGTGTCAATACCTCTGAGAAAATAAACTGGAAATTCGCTATTTTCAAACCCCCACCCCCGCCAAAGGCTGAAAAAGAAACCTCCCAGACGGTTGTTTTTGATACCGCGATAAATGCACCTACAAACCTTCATACTCATATTTTGGTTATCAATCCACTCCCAAAATTTGCTGCCGGCTCTTAGACTAATAGGACAACCATAGCGGAAGGGGGTCTATATACCCCCGTTAAGATGGGAGGGGCAAGTGTGTAAAAAAATGACTTAAGAAAGAAAAAAACACTATTGAAAAACAATGGTAACACCCACAACTATTGAAAAACAATGGTAACACCCACAATATTCTTCTATAGCTTATCTTCAACCCAGAAACCCATTCTTGAATTTTCTGTGTAAATAAAGTTATTTTAATCGATTGTTTTTGAAAAATTAATTTCCAAACCTAAAATATTGAAAAATAAATTTGCTCCAAGGATCCTGTTTCTACTAAGTAAATAGTAGACTTTTTTTTTCAAAATGTTGAGTTTGGAAATTAATTTCTCTAAAACTATCGATTAAAATAACTTTATTTAAACAGAAAATTCAAGAATGGGTTTCTGGTTTCAAGATAAGCCATCAAGGAATATTGTGGGTGTTACCATCATTTTTCAATAGTGTTGTTTCTTCCTTAAGTCATTTTTGTACACAATTGCCCCTCCCATCTTAACGGGGGTATAAAGACCCCCCTTCCGGTATGGTTGACCTATCATTTTGGCCCAGTCTACACGCCCCAGGCTTTGATGTATTTATGTCAACCATTCTTTATTTGCCATTATACTGTTTGATAACACTACTTTTTATATACATTTTTTTATCGCTAAATTTTGAATTGTTGTATTTTATAAACCATTGGGTCTACAGAGTTGGTTTTGGTCTCAAAATGAAGCAAATCAAGATGCTTTGAAATCGTGGAACAATGCTTTTATTTAAAATTAATTATTTAGGACTAAAATCACCAATAACCGCAAAAAGCGCGAAAAAATCGTGGTTTTTCTCGAGGTCGAAAACTTAGGTTATTTACTAGGCCAATATCCTGAAAACTCAGCAAAAAATCAGAAATACCAGATTTGACGCATACGTGAAAGTACATATGTATATAGTTACTGTACTATTTATTTATTATACAGAAAAGGTTTTTTTTTGTATGACTTCCCTTATTCATTCATTCATTGCTCAGCTCTAGTATGTCGTAGGGAGCTATTTTTTTTTTAATTTTAAGAAATTAAAAGCACTAAAAATAAGTTTTTAACTAAGCCGATTTACAAGCCTTTATCAAAATTATAACTCAAAAGTATTTGTTCAACAAAAAAAAAATTAACAAAACTGACTAAAACTAGCTGTTAATTTTTATTTATTTGTTAAAAAAAATATTCATTTATTTAAACAATAGCTAATATTCTAATAAGGAATATTTTTTTTCATTTTTTACTTTGCGATATACTGAAGCCAAGATATTCGTAAAAAACCGAAAATATCTTTTTTGGGGGGCTCCGACTTGCCTGTGTTCATTCATAGATTTCTCGGCTCCCGTTTGGAGTTAAGAGCTCAACTTTGTTTTAAATTGTAGGGAATAGCAACAGCTAGACAAAACACAAAAGAAAAACTAACCAAAATATAAGCTTTTTTCGAAATAATAATGACAAACCGTCTAAAAACCAAAAGAAAATTACTAAAACTAACGGTAACTTTTTACTGTTCGAACAAAAAAAACTTAACACAACATGCTAGATAATTTTATTACAAACAAAACGTATTTAAAATTGTTACTGTGCAATGTACTGGAGCCGAGATATTTGCGAAAATCCAAAAAAAGTCAAAAAGTACGTTTTTACGATTAACTGTGGTAAAAAAAGTTGTCAGGTCTAGGGTTAAGCTTTTCTTGTAAGCCCCTATCGATTAATGAAAAAAAAAAAACAGACCGTGCGGATCAACGCAAGGTCAAATGACGATTCGACTGGACTAATTATTTCCTAATTGAAATTGAGAAATAAGCTTACATGTACAGTTAGGTTCCCTTTTAAGGAATAGGGTAAAGTGTGTCATTTTAACTTACATACATGTTGGTGGACATTATGGCCGAAGAAGTTTTCTTGAACATACTTTCGTTGAACGTGCGACATTTTTACTTGATCTATATCTTTGGTATCCTGAACTCTGATAATTACTCATTTATTCATATTTTTGTCTCTTTTTATTGTTTTCTTTTTAATTGATTCAACATTCCTTTTCCAAGGGCTTATGCAATCAACAAATATGCTTATGTCGCGCACAACACAGCGGGCCATCGAAACTGAATCTTCAGCCATGCAATCTAAGAAGTTTAATTTTAACTACACCGACTTCAGTGATGTTGATCATCGACTAAAGTTTTATTTCTACCAAATGAAATTTGAAGAACAGTCCGAGCATTTCAAGTGGATTGTGAAAGGAAAAGTATACAATGAAAACTCTAGAACAATAACAGATGGTATTGTTGTGATGTCAACCGTTAAATGTTATGTTATGGAGGAGTTTGGACCAGAGAACGATAACATAAGTAAATGGCTACGTCCGATTGTGAGTGTAACAGCAGATCGACTGGAATCGATACAACTGCTTCCATGGAAAGTGGGTCTTTGTTTTAACTTGCGTGATTGGGGTGGATTTCTGCTACTTTTGCAAGACATTTTGCGGACGGACAGTTTACTATTTTATTTTACAAGTAACCGTTTTGTTATTATAATTAATGTAATAAAGATTAAAAAATATTTTATAGGGAACGCTCTCCCGGATCAATGTGAGTTGAACTATCATATATCAGAGAATGTTCTTAATCGGCTAGCCAGAACTGTGGAGGATGAGCAGCTGACAATGTTCTCTCTGCTGAACACCTGTGAAGTTAAATCAGACGAAACAGCTCAAAGTTTTTCTATTTCGGGCCTTCTTACCACTGATTCCCGCCTTTTTATTACTGCATCAAACCCGTCGTGGCTTACTCCGACTTCAGATACTGGCATTGAAATTGGTTTCACCCAGTTCATGAGCAACCTGGTTGAAGTGGAACGTCCTGAAGATAATATTATTACCATACATTTTCATAATGAAACCCAAAACAATTCTGAATTGTGGAAGTGTTCATTTGAAACCAAAGAGAATGCTGAAAGTTGCCTTAATGCCATAGGTCAATCATGGGAAATGTTATTTGGTGTACCTTTGTTAAGCAATTAGAACATGCCAACTCGAAGCAATGGGAGTTAATCAACACAAAAAAAAAATAACACTATACACAATATAATACAAGTATGTATGTGGTACTAACTTTATAAAAAAATACGTTAAGCTTTTTAATATTGAACTATAACTGACTAACAAAGTTAATAAAATATTATGGTTTACCGAAACCATGATTAATTTAGTGATTAACTACACATTTCTTTAAATCTCTTTTAATTAAGTGTTATTTCACTAAATTCAACCATTACTTTCTTACATAAAATTGATCTCTTGATAATTTAAGCGGTCGCACATTTTTCTAAGAAAGAGTAGTAGAGTTCAGGTTCTCCCAAAACAACGTGCAAGCGGAGCGAAACAGCCGCATCGATAGAAAACTGAAGGATACACGATGCTCAACAACAACAAAAAAAAAAAAACTGCAGTCAGCGAATGTTTCCCGTCGGTTTGGGTGAGCCATTAAATAAACAGGTTTTCTTCCATAAGCCCAGTACGCTGCTGGTAAAGCCTAGTACGCTGCTAATACGAAACGTAAAGTCCCATACAAAAATGACACAACTAATTCATAAACGATAAATTTCGTTCTGATTTTGGTTTGGTAGTACCTACGCTGTTAAATGAGTGAAATCGATAATTGCAGGAGATTATTTGGAGAAGTCTCCACTCTTTGTTCGCACAGAATTAATTGGCCAGACCATTAATTGTGAGCGGAAAATGACATTTGACATGGCTTTCTGTGATTTTTGTTGGTTTTTTTTTTGCATTTGGTGACACTTTCAACGGTTATTCTTTCTGAGTTGTTTCCGCAGTTCGCTGTGGTGTTGGTGACCACGGAACGCATCTGCTCAAGAATGTAAATTTTTCTGTGGTCTCCAATAACACAACGAAAACGTAAGAAAACAGCTGAAAAATATTCATGGAGTTTTACAAATTAAAAATAAAACAAAATAAAAGAACACGATTAAACCCAAACGACATTTTTCCGCACACAAGCTCGATTAACAATGCGACGAGAAAACGAAACTTGAGCGTGACGAGATCTAGTTGGAGTTCCGAATCAATTTCAAGCGTGAAATCATAAGATATTATATACAACAAAGCGCTGTCAAGTAATTTACAGAACGGAACTAAACGTAACATATAAGTATCTTAGATTTGTGTAGTATTCGATCAGAAATAATATAAACAAAGAGAATATGAGGTTGCTCCCGCTCAAAAAGGTGGCCTATTTGCAGGAAATACCAAAACGTGCAAGAAAGTACAATATTCACTCCCTATTTTTTTTTTTTTTTTTTTTTTTTTTGGAAATATGCATTTTAGGAACAAAAAACATCAAAACAAAATTTGTTTGTTATAAAATTCTCCACAAGATGACATTTATGTAAAACTTTCTGATGTTATATATATTTCGGTTGGTATATAGCATTGAAGTCGGAAAAAATATGTAAAAAAAAAACAGAGTAGTTCTGAAGCGCTAAACCGACAGATACAAAATGGTCCAATTCCAATCAAAATGTGGACTCAAGTACTCTAGGGCATTAGAAAATCAAATCGAAACCCGATTCAAATCGGTCTGATAGTATTGTACCATTTTCTTTGTGTCAGTTTATCGCACGTTCGATTTTTCCTTCAAATAGCACACCTTTTTGAGCGGGAGCAACCTCATATTCTCGTTGTTTATATTATTTCTGATCGAATCCCACAAAAATCTCAGGTGCTATATGTTACATCCACATATGCTTCAATTTTATCCTAATTTGCCTAGACTAAAAACAGAAACTGTATATTGAAATTAACAAATGATATTCTCTTTGATATTCTTTTTTTTAAATTTAAAAATTTGAAGTTTTCACTTCTTCGGCTTTTTTGGTCATTATAGTTAATTAATGAAAGATGTTCATTAGATTTCCCAACGTTTCGACTGAGTTTTCAGTCTTCTTCAAGGGCACTTTATTAAACAATGAAATTAAAAATAAGATAAAACATTTGTATGTATACATTTGGTTATTATGGTTTTACACTTACAGGTATTATCCATAATAACCAAATGTATACATACAAATGTTTTATCTTATTTTTAATTTCATTGTTTAATAAAGTGCCCCTGAAGAAGACTGAAAACTCAGTCGAAACGTTGGGAAATCTAATGAACATCTTTCATTAATTAACTATAATGACCAAAAAAGCCGAAGAAGTGAAAACTTCAAATTTTTAAATTTTAAATATTGAATTGGTCAAAACACATAAAATTAAATATTCTTTTTTTTTCATTATTTTTAGCTTGAGTTCAATCAGCCCTATCAAGAGTTTCACCCGAAAAACCTTTCCTCCGAAATATTTTTGTTCCCCCGGATTTTAAAAAGCTATCAGGAGTTTCGCCCTAATAAGATTTCACTTCGAATTTAGAACTGACAGTTCGAAGAATAGGTATGTTCAGAAAACAGCCCTCAATAAATTTCCCCATCTCTGTTATGGAATTAGAGAATGAAATCTGAACATACGTTTTTCTTGAATATAAAAAAAGTATAAAATAAATGAGGTGCCACAATTCCTGTTAAAATTGTGGTCACTGAGTGCCATGACACGATTTTTAATTCTTCTATTGTCGATTATTAAAAAAAAAAACATTCTGAGTAAGCGGATATACAAAATTTCCCTCTCCGTTTTGAAGTACGGTGTCTTTTTGTTTCCAGAAAATGAACAAACCTACTACCTGAATTTTTGTTTTGACAGCTCTTGTTGACAACCAGCAAGGATTTAATCAAGAGACGAATACAAAATATTTGTATTTGTTTATATTTTTTAGTTCTGCAAAAAAGTGTATCTAATTCAAGTGCCTAATCTAGAAATTTAAATTACAAACTAAGAACAATAATTTAAAAGATATAAAATTGCAAAACATAGCCATGTATATATATCCTATTGGTTGAGTAAGAGAAAGAAGAACAGACAGTACTGCGACGAATTGTTCGGAGGCAGTTAAGATATCCAATCCTTTGGAGTTAACTGAACCATTGTAAGAATGAAATTACATTTTAAACTACATTTAATTTCTAATTATACACAATCTTTTCAACCGTTACAAGAGCCCAACGTTAGCTGCTTCCAAAATGCCGTAATTTTATTTTTGTGTTCTTCACGAAACCCCTCGCAATGTCTGGGTTTCCGTGCATTTTCAGCAAGACCATATAATCTCTTTGCTTCGAGTTTATTTATTTCCTCCTAAAAATAAAACAAAAACTAATAAATTTAATTAATTATTAATAATAAACAATTTCTTCGAAAAACTAACATTTTAACGTTGTTATCGTCCTCTTCGCCTCCAAAATTTAAGTGAAAATTTTAGCTGAAAAATGTGTGACATTTCGCCCGAATTGAATGCTCATGATAAGAGGAATCTTTCGAAGATGAATTTTTTTTGGGTGAAACTCAAAATAAGGGAAAAGAAAAAGGGAATATTTTTCGGGTGGAATGACATTCGGGCGAAACTCCTGATAGTGCTGAATGTGTATTCTGTTCCTAGAGAGCTTCGTACATTTTTACCGAATTCCCTTTAGGTACAAACCACATATTATTTTTTCTAACATCAAAACAAATCTATAATTTAAGTTTTCAGTAGACAGCGAACTGGCCTTCAGATGTGCTCTGGCCCCAATGACCGAACTCAAAAATGAGGATAAGATGAGCAGCAATCAGCAAAACTTTGATTCATTTCTTCAAAGTGAGTCTGCGGCGTCCTTCTACACATCGTAATCCAAATAAGAAAATGGCAAACACGTAATTTTGTAATTACTTTTAATTTTAATATAAATTAATGTAAAAAGTATTAAAATGTGACATATTTAATAAAAAAATAAAAACTTATACATGCACTTCATACTTGGAGATGTCACCTGGGTGAATGTTACACGAATAACGTCGTCTTCAACCACTAAAGATTTGGGGGGTCAGATTTCAAATCAATCGTGATTAATAGAATATAAAAGTAGATTTGATTATAAATTCGTAAAAGTAAGATAATAATCGGCCCTATCGATTTACCGTCAAAGCGGTATCCTATGAATCGGAGACATTTTGCTTCATGGTAGCTCTCCGATCTGCTGGTCGGAAATTCTCTCCGACGAAATTCGACGCATGCCATATGCATGCGATGCATTGCGAGGAAGTCCTTCTAATGGTTTTATTCTTGACAGATACAAACAAAATTTTCTCCGAAGTCCTCCGACAAGTTATTGATGCGGAAAATGGTTTATTTTTTGAAAAAAAAAAATAAAAATATATATTCTATTTAAATCTTATTAATAAACAAATAATCTTTATTTATGTATGTTAACTTGTGTTATTTATAATGGACGCATGGTGAATCTGCTGACCGAATATCCCGACCAGAAATTCTGGCTGTGTTTTGAAGATCGGTCAATCAGCTGAATATTCATTGGCACCATGACAGGGATGTTGGTGGGTGGAAAAAAGTATGTTCGTGATATTTTGTTTGAGTATGAGGTTTTAAAAGGGCATATTTTGTGATATCAAAATCACAAGTCTGGCAGGTTTTGTTTATCAGCCTTTGGCGGGGGCGCGTTGTTGAAAATATAGATTTTCTAAATTTCTTATAAATACATTGGCCTAGTCAACGAAGACTCAAAATTATAAAATAATAATACATCATGATGCTTTGTCATTTTCCCTAAGTCCAAACCTTCCACACTAGCCAACTGTGTATTAATACATGTCAAAAAAGTGGGAAACAAAATATGACAGCCCAGCCTACACAACGCGACATTCTATCCCACACGATTTGACATGTATTGTGTCTGTTAATACATGAAGAATTTTAAGAATGGTTCTAATTCTATCCCACATTTTATCACACTTTTTTTAGGTTAAGGTAACGTATTAATACAAGTCAGTGTGGAAGCAAATGAGAAGTCATTTCCACAAATTTGGCAGTCGCGTGGAATTCTTTCCCACTTTCAATTTGAAATGTGTTAATACACAGTGGGTTAGTGTGGAAGGGCTTTAATCCGACTAATAGAACTCAATATATAAGAGCTGAGTTCCAAAATGTAAAACATAAAGTTTTGATGCGGGAGCAATACCTTATCCATACGCATCAGCTACGCAAACCTGCTGCTTTGTAAACAATTTTACTTTATATAAGTTTGCCAATTCGGAACGCATATTATTCGGAGAGCAGACATTTAACAAAATGTATGTGTCATATTTACACGTATTTGAAGCACAAATAAACGTACATAATGTACGCAACAGTCTTCCAAATTTATCGGAGACAAATTCTCAAAATTTAAATAAGCCAATTTTTTTCACTAAAAAATAACAATTTTACTAAAACTAAGGAATTCTTAACAATCAACAAACTTTTGCTTACTTCTTAGCCTAATTTTTCTTTCTAAACAAATGTCAAATAAAACACCCAACAAATTATTGATGCGCAGTTTGCTCAGTTAATGCGCATCGACTACGTATCGGATGCGTTTAGAAACTTGCCTCTTAGTAAACATTTTCACGTTGGAGTTTTGGAACTTATGGCCTCGGTCGGGTGCGTAGCTAAATGTATCTGGATTTTTTCATTTGTTGTAATTTCTTAGGAAAAACCAGCTGACGAACCAAACAGCTGATGTTAAAAAGAAGTATAAAGCTATCCCAAAAATGTTCGGATCTGTTTGAATGTACGAACAGCTGACATCTCTTCTGTTAATTTTCTTTTGTGCAGAGTCGTTTTCATTTGCTTTTGTTACGTATCTGGTTTTGGTCGTTGGAAAACATATCTGATTCTAACGTATCCCAGATACCATATCTGCCTAACACCCGAACGTGTAAGAAATTACTGAAATTTTAATACGAACGAAACTTGTAGCATATTTTAGGGAGTTTTGTTTATTAAATGGTCGAACCGGTTCACTTTTGCGTAAATGAGGTCGTATTCGTTTTTTATCTTAGAACGTATGGTGTAGCGATCATTTGGAAAGGTTTGCATTAAATGATAAGATATTCCAGAGAAAAAAAAAATACAGTGGAGATTTTCTGTTGTAAAGAAGAAAACAAATATGTACATATATAGACGAAATATGGATTCGAACTTGGGAGCGGTGTAGTTCGGCCACCAAGAAGACCACTAGACAGCGATCATATACATTATACATATCAGAATTCAAAGAAATGTATAGAGTGAAGATAAATGTAGATTGCTTTTGAGTATAAATAAGAAAAAAAGGGAAACAAGGCAGAACAAGATTCGTCAACTTACACATGAAAACGTAGTGGTATGAGTTAAAATTTCGTTTGTAAATTTTTGGAAATTTCTCGAATTTTGACCAAAAATATTAAATTACAACACACTTAAATTTAAACACTTATATGAAAATAAGAATGCTCTAGTTTTCAGCAATGGATAGCTCTCCAAAAACTGATTTAGCGGTTAATAAACCGCAAGGCCTTCCGAGCCTTATTTATGGAACTGTAGACATCCAAAGTCATGCAAACTTTCAAAACTCAAAAAAATCGATTTTAATGGATTTACTTTGAATTAAGATATCTCCGCAACCAGACCTCATAGAAAGTTCTAGTTTTCAGCTATGGATAGCTCTTGGAAAACTAAAGTTTTGCCAGAAAAAATGAAGTCACAGCCTTATTTGCGGAACTGTAGGCATCCAAAGTCATACAAGCCTTCATAACTCAAAAAAATAATTTTGAATGCAAATATCTCGAAAACTAGACCTTATAAAAAGGTTTGCTTTGGATGTGCTGGTTGCATTTGACAAAACCTTTCTATATATGTATATGTATAGTTCCAGAGACTTTCGTAAAAAAATGCGTTTTTAATTCGTTTTTAGTGATAAGGGGGTAGTCCATGCTTTTTTTCGAAAATCGATTGGAAAAAAAAGTTGAGTTTTGAACGGCAATGCAAAGACCAGACCGTTATCTGTTCAACAACGTTAACCGCAACCTCTTACGAGCCTTATTTTGGAAGTTATGGCCATGTTAAGATTTTTAGTTTTTGGGTTGAAACAAGAAAGATTAACTTTGAATCAAAATTTCTCTGCAACCAGAGCCCACAAAATGCTCTAGTTTTCAGCAATGGATAGCTCTCCAAATAGATATAAATATTCACTATTGAAAATGAAAACAATAGCTCTGATTTTCAAAAATGACCACTTGTGTAAATTGCTCTTTTTACAATAGTGGAAAAACTAAAATACATTACTTACTTACTTTACTTTTGATGGCGCTCACAGCCCAGTATGGGCTTCGGCCTCAACTAACAAGCCCCTCCAGCCAGCTGTGTCCCTAGCTAGCCGCTTCCAGTTGCGCACACCGAGTGCTTTGATGTCGTCATTCACTTGATTGCACCACCTGTTACGGGTTCTTCCTCTGCTGCGTACCCCATCGGGGTTGGATTCGAAGACTCGTCGGACAGGTGCGTTGCTGTCCATACGCTCCACGTGCCCCAGCCATCTCAGCCGCTGTATTTTCAGCTTTTTGACCAGGTCAACGTCGCTGTATAGCCCGTATAGCTCGTCGTTGAATCTTCTCCTCCATACTCCTTCGATACACACCGGACCGAAAATCACACGAAGAATCTTCCTCTCAAAGCACCCTAGCAGATTTTTATCCGAATCTTTCAGTGTCCATGCTTCTGACCCATAAAGCAGGACCGGGATGATTAGGGTTTTGTATAAAGTCTCCTTGGTTCTCTGAGAGAGGGCCTTACTACTTGAATGCCTTCTTAGACCGAAGAAACAGCGGTTGGCAAGAGTAATTCTTCGCTTGATCTCTGCACTGATGTCATTCTGCGATGTAATAGTGGAGCCCAGGTAGACAAAGTCCTTGACAACTTCGAAGTTATATCTGTCCATCGTGATATTTTGCCCGAGTCGACGATGTTGAGATTCCTCTCTCGATGACAGCATATACTTCGCCTTGTCCTCATTAACCGCCAATCCTATTCTAGCCACCTCCGAATGCCCCTGCCACAGCTCGCTTCGTTCTGCCGACAATGTCTATGTCATTCGCATATGCAAGCATTTGAACGGACTTTTGATAGATTGTACCGCTGGTGTTGACATGTGCGTTGCGTACAATGGCTTCAAGGACGATGTTGAATAGGTTGCATGATAACGCGTCGCCTTGCCTCAATCCTTTCTCAACATCAAAGGAATCGGTGGTCTTCTTACCAATTTTGACGGAGCAGCGAGATTTCTCCATCGTCATCCTGCACAGGCGGACGAGTTTGGCAGGGATGCCGAGACTCGACATGGTTTTGTATAATTCGTCCCTTTTCACGCTATCATACGCGACTTTAAAATCGATAAAAAGGTGGTGTGTATCGATCTGGAATTCCCGGGATTTTTCTAAAATCTGTCGGAGTGTGAACATTTGATCGACGGTTGACTTGCCTGGCCTAAAACCGCACTGAAAGGGGCCGATCAGATCGTTGACAAAAGGTTTTAAGCGGTCACACAAGATGGCCGACAAGATTTTATAAGCGACGTTTAGGAGACTAATTCCTCTGTAGTTGGTACATTTCAGAACATCTCCCTTTTTATGGATGGGGCACACTATACCGAGGTTCCATTCATCGGGCATACTTTCCTCCGACCAAATTTTGCAGATGAGCTGGTGTATGCTCCTAGCCAATTTATCTCCCGCTGATGAAAATACATTACATATTCGTATTATAATTGAATACAAAGATTCTTTTTCGTTGCGTTTCAAGAATAGTGTGAACAAAGTTCACGAGTGATTTCGATATGCCTCTGATTTGGAAAAAAATGTATGTCACTAAGACTGCCACCGATGGAAAAGTGAAAGGCACCTTCCAAAACAAATATGTACATCAAATATACCTAATCTTTCTTACCAGTAAGCCTTTCTGATAAAAATAATGGACAAAATTGTTAAATTCTACGAGCCTAGTCGCTTTTCGTCAATAATTCCATCCGACTGGTCAAACGGTTCAGCGCAAGGAGTTCCAAAAAATCTCCTTTACCATAGCTATTAGCTTTTGCATTATGGGATTCATAGGTTACTTTGTAAAAGTAATCCACATCCAAATCAGTAACAATATTGTTCGATCGTAAATATTGAATAAGCCAAACAAAATCCTTTCGTAATAGGTTTTCATCATAGTTTTATATATTTATGTCTTTTATCGTTAACATTAATATTTTTTGGTTAGAATAACTATAAATCGAAAGTTATCACTTTTTTGCTTTTAAAAATAATTTGTCATACAGAAATCAAACAAAACAATTTCTGTATGTGTTCTATAATGTGTTTAAAGATTTTATTTTCAGAAAAAAAAAATGTTCTATTTTTGAAAATCCTATTAGTTTTTACTTTACTGAGTGAAAATTTGGTAACAACTCCGCACTTTGATTTCTGTTTGGTTTAACAGGTTTTGGCAGTCATCTCAAAACGGAAACTAGCCTATGCATATATTTTAAGATTTGAATGTATTATCTTATGACAAGTTTGTTGTTGTGTTAAATTTCTTATTGAATTGAAGTTACCAACATTCAAATTCTCTATTGAATTCTAAATTAACAATCAAAAATCCTACTAGCTTTCTAAGTAACCAACTTTCATTTTTTTTTCCATGTGGTTACTAAATAATTATTTCAGATCAACAAAATAATCTTGAGTTCTCGGGGGGGGACATGACCCCGTGACCCCCCCCCCAGTATACGCCGTTGCTCTGGTTGCAGAGAAATTTTGATTCAAAGTTAATCTTTCTTGTTTCAACCCAAAAACTAAAAATCTTAATATGGCCATAACTTCCAAAATAAGGCTCGTAAGAGGTTGCGGTTAACGTTGTTGAACAGATAACGGTCTGGTCTTTGCATTGCCGCATTGATAAGTACATATATAGAAAGGTTTTGTCAAATGCAACCAGCACATCCAAAGCAAACCCTTTTATAAGGTCTAGTTTTCCAGATATTTGCATTCAAAGTTATTTTTTTGAGTTATGAAGGCTTGTATGACTTTGGATGCCTACAGTTCCGCAAATAAGGCTATGACGTCATTTTCGCTTGCAAAACGCTTAATTAGTTTTTCAAGAGCTATATAAAAAAAAATCGGGTGGCACAACGGCTCATGAAGAACCAGGGCCTAGTGACTAACAACTCGCAACCATTCCTGTGTGCGCCTATCGACATGAATGGAAGGGACCTACAATTTTATGCCGAATCCGAACGGCTAGACGAGAAGCACTTATTCGTGACAAGTGATACTCTTGGAGGATTTGTCAATTCCTCGCAAGAGGCAGTAGCCCTGAAAATAACTTTTTAGTTTTCAGGTGGACGAGGCTGGGATGCGAACCCAGACCTCCAGCGTGACAGTTGAACGCACTAACCATTACGCAAGTGCTATCCATAGCTGAAAACTAGAACATTCTAGGAGGTCTGGTTGTGTAGATATCTTAATTCAAAGTAAATCCATTAAAATCGATTTTTTTGAGTTTTGAAAGTTTGCATGACTTTGGGTGTCTACAGTTCCACAAATAAGGCTCGGAAGGCCCTGCGGTTTATTAACCGCTTAATCAGTTTTTGGAGAGCTATCCATTGCTGAAAACAAGAGCATTTTGTAGGCTCTGGTTGTAGAGAAATTTTGATTCAAAGTTAATCTTTCTTGTTTCAACCCAAAAACTAAAAGTCTTAATATGGCCATAACTTCCAAAATAAGGCTTGTAAGAGGTTGCGGTTAACGTTGTTGAACAGATAACGGTCAGGTCTTTGCATTGCCGCATTGATAAGTACATATATAGAAAGGTTTTGTCAAATGCAACCAGCACATCCAAAGCAAACCCTTTTATAAGGTCTAGTTTTCGAGATATTTGCATTCAAAGTTATTTTTTTGAGTTATGAAGGCTTGTATGACTTTGGATGCCTACAGTTCCGCAAATAAGACTATGACGTCATTTTCGCTTGCAAAACGCTTGATTAGTTTTTCAAGAGCTATCCATAGCTGAAAACTAGAACATTCTAGGAGGTCTGGTTATGGAGATATCTTAATTCAAAGTAAATCCATTAAAATCGATTTTTTTGAGTTTTGAAAGTTTGCATGACTTTGGATGTCTACAGTTCCACAAATAAGGCTCGGAAGGCCTTGCGGTTTATTAACCGCTTAATCAGTTTTCGGAGAGCTATCCATTGCTGAAAACTAGAGCATTTTGTGGGCTCTGGTTGCAGAGAAATTTTGATTCAAAGTTAATCTTTCTTGTTTCAACCCAACAACTAAAAATATTAATATGGTCATAACTTCCAAAATAAGGCTCGTAAGAGGTTGCGGTTAACGTTGTTGAACAGATAACGGTCTGGTCTTTGCATTGCCGTTCAAAACTCAACTTTTTTTTTTCCAATCGATTTTCGAAAAAAAGCATGGACTACCCCCTTATCACTAAAAATTAATTTTTTTACGAAAGTCTCTAAAACCCATTGAAAAGTACATATATAGAAAGGTTTTGTCAAATGCAACCAGCACATCCAAAGCAAACCCTTTTATAAGGTCTAGTTTTCGAGATATTTGCATTCAAAGTTATTTTTTTGAGTTATGAAGGCTTGTATGACTTTGGATGCCTACAGTTCCGCAAATAAGGCTATGACGTCATTTTCGCTTGCAAAACGCTTCATTAGTTTTTCAAGAGCTATCCATAGCTGAAAACTAGAACATTCTAGGAGGTCTGGTTGTGGAGATATCTTAATTCAAAGTAAATCCATTAAAATCGATTTTTTTGAGTTTTGAAAGTTTGCATGAGTTTGGATGTCTACAGTTCCACAAATAAGGCTCGGAAGGCCTTGCGGTTTATTAACTGCTTAATCAGTTTTTGGAGAGCTATCCATTGCTGAAAACTAGAGCATTTTGTGGGCTCTGGTTGCAGAGAAATTTTGATTCAAAGTTAATCTTTCTTGTTTCAACCCAAAAACTAAAAATCTTAATATGGCCATAACTTCCAAAATAAGGCTCGTAAGAGGTTGCGGTTAACGTTGTTGAACAGATAACGGTCTGGTCTTTGCATTGCCTTTCAGAACTCAACTTTTTTTTTTCCAATCGATTTTCGAAAAAAAAGCATGGACTACCCCCTTATCACTAAAAATTAATTTTTTTACGAAAGTCTCTGGAACCCATTGAAACGTACATATATAGAAAGGTTTTGTCAAAAGCAACCAGCACATCCAAAGCAAACCCTTTTATAAGGTCTAGTTTCCGAGATATTTGCATTCAAAGTTATTTTTTTGAGTTATGAAGGCTTGTATGACTTTGGATGCCTACAGTTCCGCAAATAAGGCTATGACGTCATTTTCGCTTGCAAAACGCTTGATTAGTTTTTCAAGAGCTATCCATAGCTGAAAACTAGAACATTCTAGGAGGTCTGGTTGTGGAGATATCTTAATTCAAAGTAAATCCATTAAAATCGATTTTTTTGAGTTTTGAAAGTTTGCATGAGTTTGGATGCCTACAGTTCCACAAATAAGGCTCGGAAGGCCTTGTGGTTTATTAACTGCTTAATCAGTTTTTGGAGAACTATCCATTGCTGAAAACTAGAGCATTTTGTAGGCTCTGGTTGCAGAGAAATTCTGATTCAAAGTTAATCTTTCTTGTTTCAACCCAAAAACTAAAAATCTTAATATGGCCATAACTTCCAAAATAAGGCTCGTAATTTTTCCAATCGATTTTCGAAAAAAAGCATGGACTACCCCCTTATCACTAAAAATTAATTTTTTTACGAAAGTCTCTGGAACCCATTGAAACGTACATATATAGAAAGGTTTTGTCAAATGCAACCAGCACATCCAAAGCAAACCCTTTTATAAGGTCTAGTTTTCGAGATATTTGCATTCAAAGTTATTTTGTTGAGTTATGAACGCTTGTATGACTTTGGAAGCCTACAGTTCCGCAAATAAGGCTATGACGTCATTTTCGCTTGCAAAACGCTTAATTAGTTTTTCAAGAGCTATCCATAGCTGAAAACTAGAACATTCTAGGAGGTCTGGTTGTGGAGATATCTTAATTCAAAGTAAATCCATTAAAATCGATTTTTTTGAGTTTTGAAAGTTTGCATGACTTTGGATGTCTACAGTTCCACAAATAAGGCTCGGAAGGCCTTGCGGTTTATTAACCGCTTAATCAGTTTTCGGAGAGCTATCCATTGCTGAAAACTAGAGCATTTTGTGGGCTCTGGTTGCAGAGAAATTTTGATTCAAAGTTAATCTTTCTTGTTTCAACCCAACAACTAAAAATATTAATATGGTCATAACTTCCAAAATAAGGCTCGTAAGAGGTTGCGGTTAAAGTTGTTGAACAGATAACGGTCTGGTCTTTGCATTGCCGTTCAAAACTCAACTTTTTTTTTCCAATCGATTTTCGAAAAAAAGCATGGACTACCCCCTTATCACTAAAAATTAATTTTTTACGAAAGTCTCTGGAACCCATTGAAACGTACATATATAGAAAGGTTTTGTCAAATGCAACCAGCACATCCAAAGCAAACCCTTTTATAAGGTCTAGTTTTCGAGATATTTGCATTCAAAGTTATTTTTTTGAGTTATGAAGGCTTGTATGACTTTGGATGCCTACAGTTCCGCAAATAAGACTATGACGTCATTTTCGCTTGCAAAACGCTTGATTAGTTTTTCAAGAGCTATCCATAGCTGAAAACTAGAACATTCTAGGAGGTCTGGTTATGGAGATATCTTAATTCAAAGTAAATCCATTAAAATCGATTTTTTTGAGTTTTGAAAGTTTGCATGAGTTTGGATGTCTACAGTTCCACAAATAAGGCTCGGAAGGCCTTGCGGTTTATTAACTGCTTAATCAGTTTTTGGAGAGCTATCCATTGCTGAAAACTAGAGCATTTTGTAGGCTCTGGTTGCAGAGAAATTTTGATTCAAAGTTAATCTTTCTTGTTTCAACCCAAAAACTAAAAATCTTAATATGGCCATAACTTCCAAAATAAGGCTCGTAAGAGGTTGCGGTTAACGTTGTTGAACAGATAACGGTCTGGTCTTTGCATTGCCGTTCAAAACTCAACTTTTTTTTTTCCAATCGATTTTCGAAAAAAAAGCATGGACTACCCCCTTATCACTAAAAATTAATTTTTTTACGAAAGTCTCTGGAACCCATTGAAACGTACATATATAGAAAGGTTTTGTCAAATGCAACCAGCACATCCAAAGCAAACCCTTTTATAAGGTCTAGTTTTCGAGATATTTGCATTCAGTTATTTTTTTGAGTTATGAAGGCTTGTATGACTTTGGATGCCTACAGTTCCGCAAATAAGGCTATGACGTCATTTTCGCTTGCAAAACGCTTCATTAGTTTTTCAAGAGCTATCCATAGCTGAAAACTAGAACATTCTAGGAGGTCTGGTTGTGGAGATATCTTAATTCAAAGTAAATCCATTAAAATCGATTTTTTTGAGTTTTGAAAGTTTGCATGACTTTGGATGTCTACAGTTCCACAAATAAGGCTCGGAAGGCTTGCGGTTTATTAACTGCTTAATCAGTTTTGGAGAGCTATCCATTGCTGAAAACTAGAGCATTTTGTAGGCTCTGGTTGCAGATAAATTTTGATTCAAAGTTAATCTTTCTTGTTTCAACCCAAAAACTAAAAATCTTAATATGGCCATAACTTCCAAAATAAGGCTCGTAAGAGGTTGCGGTTAACGTTGTTGAACAGATAACGGTCTGGTCTTTGCATTGCCGTTCAAAACTCAACTTTTTTTTTTCCAATCGATTTTCGAAAAAATGCATGGACTACCCCCTTATCACTAAAATTAATTTTTTTACGAAAGTCTCTGGAACCCATTGAAACGTACATATATAGAAAGGTTTTGTCAAATGCAACCAGCACATCCAAAGCAAACCCTTTTATAAGGTCTAGTTTTCGAGATATTTGCATTCAAAGTTATTTTTTTGAGTTATGAAGGCTTGTATGACTTTGGATGCCTACAGTTCCGCAAATAAGGCTATGACGTCATTTCGCTTGCAAAACGATTAATTAGTTTTTCAAGAGCTATCCATAGCTGAAAACTAGAACATTCTAGGAGGTCTGGTTGCGGAGATATCTTAATTCAAAGTAAATCCATTAAAATCGATTTTTTTGAGTTTTGAAAGTTTGCATGACTTTGGATGTCTACAGTTCCACAAATAAGGCTCGGAAGGCCTTGCGGTTTATTAACTGCTTAATCAGTTTTTGAAGAGCTATCCATTGCTGAAAACTAGAGCATTTTGTAGGCTCTGGTTGCAGAGAAATTTTGATTCAAAGTTAATCTTTCTTGTTTCAACCCAAAAACTAAAAATCTTAATATGGCCATAACTTCCAAAATAAGGCTCGTAAGAGGTTGCGGTTAACGTTGTTGAACAGATAACGGTCTGGTCTTTGCATTGCCGTTCAAAACTCAACTTTTTTTTTTCCAATCGATTTTCGAAAAAAAAAATAAAAATTAATTTTTTTACGAAAGTCTCTGGAACCCATTGAAACGTACATATATAGAAAGGTTTTGTCAAATGCAACCAGCACATCCAAAGCAAACCCTTTTATAAGGTCTAGTTTTCGAGATATTTGCATTCAAAGTTATTTTTTTGAGTTATGAAGGCTTGTATGACTTTGGATGCCTACAGTTCCGCAAATAAGGCTATGACGTCATTTGCGCTTGCAAAACGATTAATTAGTTTTTCAAGAGCTATCCATAGCTGAAAACTAGAACATTCTAGGATGTCTGGTTGCGGAGATATCTTAATTCAAAGTAAATCCATTAAAATCGATTTTTTTGAGTTTTGAAAGTTTGCATGAGTTTGGATGTCTACAGTTCCACAAATAAGGCTCGGAAGGCCTTGCGGTTTATTAACTGCTTAATCAGTTTTTGGAGAGCTATCCATTGCTGAAAACTAGAGCATTTTGTAGGCTCTGGTTTGCAGAGAAATTTTGATTCAAAGTTAATCTTTCTTGTTTCAACCCAAAAACTAAAAATCTTAATATGGCCATAACTTCCAAAATAAGGCTCGTAAGAGGTTGCGGTTAACGTTGTTGAACAGATAACGGTCTGGTCTTTGCATTGCCGTTCAAAACTCAACTTTTTTTTCCAATCGATTTTCGAAAAAAGGCATGGACTACCCCCTTATCACTAAAAATTAATTTTTTTACGAAAGTCTCTGAAACCCATTGAAACGTACATATATAGAAAGGTTAAATCAAATGCAACCAGCACATCCAAAGCAACCCTTTTATAAGGTCTAGTTTTCGAGATATTTGCTTTCAAAGTTATTTTTTTGAGTTATGAAGGCTTGTATGACTTTGGATGCCTACAGTTCCGCAAATAAGGCTATGACGTCATTTTCGCTTGCAAAACGCTTCATTAGTTTTTCAAGAGCTATCCATAGCTGAAAACTAGAACATTCTAGGAGGTCTGGTTGCGGAGATATCTTAATTCAAAGTAAATCCATTAAAATCGATTTTTTTGAGTTTTGAAAGTTTGCATGAGTTTGGATGTCTACAGTTCCACAAATAAGGCTCGGAAGGCCTTGCGGTTTATTAACTGCTTAATCAGTTTTGGAGAGCTATCCATTGCTGAAAACTAGAGCATTTTGTAGGCTCTGGTTGCAGAGAAATTTTGATTCAAAGTTAATCTTTCTTGTTTAAAATTTTGATTCAAAGTTAATCTTTCTTGTTTCAACCCAAAAACTAAAAATCTTAATATGGCCATAACTTCCAAAATAAGGCTCGTAAGAGGTTGCGGTTAACGTTGTTGAACAGATAACGGTCTGGTCTTTGCATTGCCGTTCAAAACTCAACTTTTTTTTTCCAATCGATTTTCGAAAAAAAGCATGGACTACCCCCTTATAACTAAAAATTAATTTTTATCGATTTTCGAAAAAAAGCATGGACTACCCCCTTATCACTAAAAATTAATTTTTTTACGAAAGTCTCTGGAACCCATTGAAACGTACATATATAGAAAGGTTTTGTCAAATGCAACCAGCACATCCAAAGCAAACCCTTTTATAAGGTCTAGTTTTCGAGATATTTGCATTCAAAGTTATTTAGGTTGCGGTTAACGTTGTTGAACAGATAACGGTCTGGTCTTTGCATTGCCGTTCAAAACTCAACTTTTTTTTTCCAATCGATTTTCGAAAAAAAAAGCATGGACTACCCCCTTATCACTAAAAATTAATTTTTTTACGAAAGTCTCTGGAACCCATTGAAACGTACATATATAGAAAGGTTTTGTCAAATGCAACCAGCACATCCAAAGGAAACCCTTTTATAAGGTCTAGTTTTCGAGATATTTGCATTCAAAGTTATTTTTTTGAGTTATTAAGGCTTGTATGACTTTGGATGCCTACAGTTCCGCAAATAAGGCTATGACGTCATTTTCGCTTGCAAAACGCTTAATAAGTTTTTCAAGAGCTATCCATAGCTGAAAACTAGAACATTTTAGGATGTCTGGTTGCGGAGATATCTTAATTCAAAGTAAATCCATTAAAATCGATGTTTTTGAGGTTTGAAAGTTTGCATGAGTTTGGATGTCTACAGTTCCACAAATAAGGCTCGGAAGGCCTTGCGGTTTATTAACTGCTTAATCAGTTTTTGGAGAGCTATCCATTGCTGAAAACTAGAGCATTTTGTAGGCTCTGGTTGCAGAGAAATTTTGATTCAAAGTTAATCTTTCTTGTTTCAACCCAAAAACTAAAAATCTTAATATGGCCATAACTTCCAAAATAAGGCTCGTAAGAGGTTGCGGTTAACGTTGTTGAACAGATAACGGTCTGGTCTTTGCATTGCCGTTCAAAACTCAACTTTTTTTTTCCAATCGATTTTCGAAAAAAAGCATGGACTACCCCCTTATCACTAAAAATTAATTTTTTTACGAAAGTCTCTGGAATCCATTGAAACGTACATATATAGAAAGGTTTTGTCAAATGCAACCAGCACATCCAAAGCAAACCCTTTTATAAGGTCTAGTTTTCGAGATATTTGCATTCAAAGTTATTTAGGTTGCGGTTAACGTTGTTGAACAGATAACGGTCTGGTCTTTGCATTGCCGTTCAAAACTCAACTTTTTTTTTCCAATCTTTAATTGTTTCATCTTTCTTGTTTCAACCCAAAAACTAAAAATCTTAATATGGCCATAACTTCCAAAATAAGGCTCGTAAGAGGTTGCGGTTAACGTTGTTGAACAGATAACGGTCTGGTCTTTGCATTGCCGTTCAAAACTCAACTTTTTTTTTCCAATCGATTTTCGAAAAAAAGCATGGACTACCCCCTTATAACTAAAAATTAATTTTTATCGATTTTCGAAAAAAAGCATGGACTACCCCCTTATCACTAAAAATTAATTTTTTTACGAAAGTCTCTGGAACCCATTGAAACGTACATATATAGAAAGGTTTTGTCAAATGCAACCAGCACATCCAAAGGAAACCCTTTTATAAGGTCTAGTTTTCGAGATATTTGCATTCAAAGTTATTTTTTTGAGTTATTAAGGCTTGTATGACTTTGGATGCCTACAGTTCCGCAAATAAGGCTATGACGTCATTTTCGCTTGCAAAACGCTTAATTAGTTTTTCAAGAGCTATCCATAGCTGAAAACTAGAACATTTTAGGATGTCTGGTTGCGGAGATATCTTAATTCAAAGTAAATCCATTAAAATCGATTTTTTTGAGGTTTGAAAGTTTGCATGAGTTTGGATGTCTACAGTTCCACAAATAAGGCTCGGAAGGCCTTGCGGTTTATTAACTGCTTAATCAGTTTTTGGAGAGCTATCCATTGCTGAAAACTAGAGCATTTTGTAGGCTCTGGTTGCAGAGAAATTTTGATTCAAAGTTAATCTTTCTTGTTTCAACCCAAAAACTAAAAATCTTAATATGGCCATAACTTCCAAAATAAGGCTCGTAAGAGGTTGCGGTTAACGTTGTTGAACAGATAACGGTCTGGTCTTTGCATTGCCGTTCAAAACTCAACTTTTTTTTTCCAATCGATTTTCGAAAAAAAGCATGGACTACCCCCTTATCACTAAAAATTAATTTTTTTACGAAAGTCTCTGGAACCCATTGAAACGTACATATATAGAAAGGTTTTGTCAAATGCAACCAGCACATCCAAAGCAAACCCTTTTATAAGGTCTAGTTTTCGAGATATTTGCATTCAAAGTTATTTAGGTTGCGGTTAACGTTGTTGAACAGATAACGGTCTGGTCTTTGCATTGCCGTTCAAAACTCAACTTTTTTTTTCCAATCGATTTTCGAAAAAAAAAGCATGGACTACCCCCTTATCACTAAAAATTAATTTTTTTACGAAAGTCTCTGGAACCCATTGAAACGTACATATATAGAAAGGTTTTGTCAAATGCAACCAGCACATCCAAAGGAAACCCTTTTATAAGGTCTAGTTTTCGAGATATTTGCATTCAAAGTTATTTTTTTGAGTTATTAAGGCTTGTATGACTTTGGATGCCTACAGTTCCGCAAATAAACTATGACGTCATTTTCGCTTGCAAAACGCTTGATTAGTTTTTCAAGAGCTATCCATAGCTGAAAACTAGAACATTCTAGGAGGTCTGGTTGTGGAGATATCTTAATTCAAAGTAAATCCATTAAAATCGATTTTTTTGAGTTTTGAAAGTTTGCATGACTTTGGATGTCTACAGTTCCACAAATAAGGCTCGGAAGGCCTTGCGGTTTATTAACTGCTTAATCAGTTTTTGGAGAGCTATCCATTGCTGAAAACTAGAGCATTTTGTAGGCTCTGGTTGCAGAGAAATTTTGATTCAAAGTTAATCTTTCTTGTTTCAACCCAAAAACTAAAAATCTTAATATGGCCATAACTTCCAAAATAAGGCTCGTAAGAGGTTGCGGTTAACGTTGTTGAACAGATAACGGTCTGGTCTTTGCATTGCCGTTCAAAACTCAACTTTTTTTTTCCAATCGATTTTCGAAAAAAAGCATGGACTACCCCCTTATCACTAAAAATTAATTTTTTTACGAAAGTCTCTGGAACCCATTGAAACGTACATATATAGAAAGGTTAAATCAAATGCAACCAGCACATCCAAAGCAAACCCTTTTATAAGGTCTAGTTTTCGAGATATTTGCATTCAAAGTTATTTTTTTGAGTTATGAAGGCTTGTATGACTTTGGATGCCTACAGTTCCGCAAATAAGGCTATGACGTCATTTTCGCTTGCAAAACGATTAATAAGTTTTTCAAGAGCTATCCATAGCTGAAAACTAGAACATTCTAGGAGGTCTGGTTGCGGAGATATCTTAATTCAAAGTAAATCCATTAAAATCGATTTTTTTGAGTTTTGAAAGTTTGCATGAGTTTGGATGTCTACAGTTCCACAAATAAGGCTCGGAAGGCCTTGCGGTTTATTAACTGCTTAATCAGTTTTTGGAGAGCTATCCATTGCTGAAAACTAGAGCATTTTGTAGGCTCTGGTTGCAGAGAAATTTTGATTCAAAGTTAATCTTTCTTGTTTCAACCCAAAAACTAAAAATCTTAATATGGCCATAACTTCCAAAATAAGGCTCGTAAGAGGTTGCGGTTAACGTTGTTGAACAGATAACGGTCTGGTCTTTGCATTGCCGTTCAAAACTCAACTTTTTTTTTTCCAATCGATTTTCGAAAAAAAGCATGGACTACCCCCTTATCACTAAAAATTAATTTTTTTACGAAAATCTCTGGAACCCATTGAAACGTACATATATAGAAAGGTTAAATCAAATGCAACCAGCACATCCAAAGCAAACCCTTTTATAAGGTCTAGTTTTCGAGATATTTGCATTCAAAGTTATTTTTTTGAGTTATGAAGGCTTGTATGACTTTGGATGCCTACAGTTCCGCAAATAAGGCTATGACGTCATTTTCGCTTGCAAAACGCTTAATTAGTTTTTCAAGAGCTATCCATAGCTGAAAACTAGAACATTCTAGGAGGTCTGATTGCGGAGATACCTTAATTCAAAGTAAATCCATTAAAATCGATTTTTTTGAGTTTTGAAAGTTTGCATGAGTTTGGATGTCTACAGTTCCACAAATAAGGCTCGGAAGGCCTTGCGGTTTATTAACTGCTTAATCAGTTTTTGGAGAGCTATCCATTGCTGAAAACTAGAGCATTTTGTAGGCTCTGGTTGCAGAGAAATTTTGATTCAAAGTTAATCTTTCTTGTTTAAAATTTTGATTCAAAGTTAATCTTTCTTGTTTCAACCCAAAAACTAAAAATCTTAATATGGCCATAACTTCCAAAATAAGGCTCGTAAGAGGTTGCGGTTAACGTTGTTGAACAGATAACGGTCTGGTCTTTGCATTGCCGTTCAAAACTCAACTTTTTTTTTCCAATCGATTTTCGAAAAAAAGCATGGACTACCCCCTTATCACTAAAAATTAATTTTTTTACGAAAGTCTCTGAAACCCATTGAAACGTACATATATAGAAAGGTTAAATCAAATGCAACCAGCACATCATATTTGCATTCAAAGTTATTTTTTCGAGTTATGAAGGCTTGTATGACTTTGGATGCCTACAGTTCCGCAAATAAGGCTATGACGTCATTTTCGCTTGCAAAACGCTTGATTAGTTTTTCAAGAGCTATCCATAGCTGAAAACTAGAACATTCTAGGAGGTCCGGTTGTGGAGATATCTTAATTCAAAGTAAATCCATTAAAATCGATTTTTTTGAGTTTTGAATGTTTGCATGACTTTGGATGTCTACAGTTCAACAAATAAGGCTCGGAAGGCCTTGCGGTTTATTAACCGCTTAATCAGTTTTTAGAGAGCTATCCATTGCTGAAAACTAGAGCATTTTGTGGGCTCTGGTTGCAGAGAAATTTTGATTCAAAGTTAATCTTTCTTGTTTCAACCCAAAAACTAAAAATCTTAATATGGCCATAACTTCCAAAATAAGGCTCGTAAGAGGTTGCGGTTAACGTTGTTGAACAGATAACGGTCTGGTCTTTGCATTGCCGTTCAAAACTCAACTTTTTTTTTTCCAATCGATTTTCGAAAAAAAGCATAGACTACCCCCTTATCACTAAAAATTAATTTTTGTACGGAAGTCTCTGGAACCCATTGAAACGTACATATATAGAAAGGTTTTGTCAAATGCAACCAGCACATCCAAAGCAAACCCTTTTATAAGGCCTAGTTTTCGAGATATTTGCATTCAAAGTTATTTTGTTGAGTTATGAAGGCTTGTATGACTTTGGATGCCTACAGTTCCGCAAATAAGGCTATGACGTCATTTTCGCTTGCAAAACGCTTAATTAGTTTTTCAAGAGCTATCCATAGCTGAAAACTAGAACATTCTAGGAGGTCTGGTTGCGGAGATATCTTAATTCAAAGTAAATCCATTAAAATTGATTTTTTTGTGTTTTGAAAGTTTGCATGAGTTTGGATGTCTACAGTTCCACAAATAAGGCTCGGAAGGCCTTGCGGTTTATTAACTGCTTAATCAGTTTTTGGAGAGCTATCCATTGCTGAAAACTAGAGCATTTTGTAGGCTCTGGTTGCAGAGAAATTTTGATTCAAAGTTAATCTTTCTTGTTTCAACCCAAAAACTAAAAATCTTAATATGGCCATAACTTCCAAAATAAGGCTCGTAAGAGGTTGCGGTTAACGTTGTTGAACAGATAACGGTCTGGTCTTTGCATTGCCGTTCAAAACTCAACTTTTTTTTTCCAATCGATTTTCGAAAAAAAAGCATGGACTACCCCCTTATCACTAAAAATTAATTTTTTTACGAAAGTCTCTGGAACCCATTGAAACGTATATATATAGAAAGGTTTTGTCAAATGCAACCAGCATATCCAAAGGAAACCCTTTTATAAGGTCTAGTTTTCGAGATATTTGCATTCAAAGTTATTTTTTTGGAGTTATTAAGGCTTGTATGATTTTGGGTGCCTACAGTTCCGCAAATAAGGCTATGACGTCATTTTCGCTTGCAAAACGCTTGATTAGTTTTTCAAGAGCTATCCATAGCTGAAAACTAGAACATTCTAGGAGGTCTGGTTGTGGAGATATCTTAATTCAAAGTAAATCCATTAAAATCGATTTTTTTGAGTTTTGAAAGTTTGCATGACTTTGGATGTCTACAGTTCCACAAATAAGGCTCGAAAGGCCTTGCGGTTTATTAACTGCTTAATCAGTTTTTGGAGAGCTATCCATTGCTGAAAACTAGAGCATTTTGTAGGATCTGGTTGCAGAGAAATTTTGATTCAAAGTTAATCTTTCTTGTTTCAACCCAAAAACTAAAAATCTTAATATGGCCATAACTTCCAAAATAAGGCTCGTAAGAGGTTGCGGTTAACGTTGTTGAACAGATAACGGTCTGGTCTTTGCATTGCCGTTCAAAACTCAACTTTTTTTTTTCCAATCGATTTTCGAAAAAAAGCATGGACTACCCTAAAAATTAATTTTTTTACGAAAGTCCCTGGAACCCATTGAAACGTACATATATAGAAAGGTTTTGTCAAATGCAACCAGCACATCCAAAGCAAACCCTTTTATAAGGTCTAGTTTTCGAGATATTTGCATTCAAAGTCTGGTAACGGTCTGGTCTTTGCATTGCCGTTCAAAACTCAACTTTTTTTTTTCCAATCGATTTTCGAAAAAAAAGCATGGACTACCCCCTTATCACTAAAAATTAATTTTTTTACGAAAGTCTCTGGAACCCATTGAAACGTATATATATAGAAAGGTTTTGTCAAATGCAACCAGCACATCCAAAGGAAACCCTTTTATAAGGTCTAGTTTTCGAGATATTTGCATTCAAAGTTATTTTTTTGGAGTTATTAAGGCTTGTATGATTTTGGGTGCCTACAGTTCCGCAAATAAGGCTATGACGTCATTTTCGCTTGCAAAACGCTTGATTAGTTTTTCAAGAGCTATCCATAGCTGAAAACTAGAACATTCTAGGAGGTCTGGTTGTGGAGATATCTTAATTCAAAGTAAATCCATTAAAATCGATTTTTTTGAGTTTTGAAAGTTTGCATGACTTTGGATGTCTACAGTTCCACAAATAAGGCTCGAAAGGCCTTGCGGTTTATTAACTGCTTAATCAGTTTTTGGAGAGCTATCCATTGCTGAAAACTAGAGCATTTTGTAGGATCTGGTTGCAGAGAAATTTTGATTCAAAGTTAATCTTTCTTGTTTCAACCCAAAAACTAAAAATCTTAATATGGCCATAACTTCCAAAATAAGGCTCGTAAGAGGTTGCGGTTAACGTTGTTGAACAGATAACGGTCTGGTCTTTGCATTGCCGTTCAAAACTCAACTTTTTTTTTTCCAATCGATTTTCGAAAAAAAGCATGGACTACCCTAAAAATTAATTTTTTTACGAAAGTCCCTGGAACCCATTGAAACGTACATATATAGAAAGGTTTTGTCAAATGCAACCAGCACATCCAAAGCAAACCCTTTTATAAGGTCTAGTTTTCGAGATATTTGCATTCAAAGTTATTTTTTTGAGTTATGAAGGCTTGTATGACTTTGGATGCCTACAGTTCCGCAAATAAGGCTATGACGTCATTTTCGCTTGCAAAACGCTTAATTAGTTTTTCAAGAGCTATCCATAGCTGAAAACTAGAACATTCTAGGAGGTCTGATTGCGGAGATACCTTAATTCAAAGTAAATCCATTAAAATCGATTTTTTTGAGTTTTGAAAGTTTGCATGAGTTTGGATGTCTACAGTTCCACAAATAAGGCTCGGAAGGCCTTGCGGTTTATTAACTGCTTAATCAGTTTTTGGAGAGCTATCCATTGCTGAAAACTAGAGCATTTTGTAGGCTCTGGTTGCAGAGAAATTTTGATTCAAAGTTAATCTTTCTTGTTTAAAATTTTGATTCAAAGTTAATCTTTCTTGTTTCAACCCAAAAACTAAAAATCTTAATATGGCCATAACTTCCAAAATAAGGCTCGTAAGAGGTTGCGGTTAACGTTGTTGAACAGATAACGGTCTGGTCTTTGCATTGCCGTTCAAAACTCAACTTTTTTTTTCCAATCGATTTTCGAAAAAAAGCATGGACTACCCCCTTATCACTAAAAATTAATTTTTTTACGAAAGTCTCTGAAACCCATTGAAACGTACATATATAGAAAGGTTAAATCAAATGCAACCAGCACATCATATTTGCATTCAAAGTTATTTTTTCGAGTTATGAAGGCTTGTATGACTTTGGATGCCTACAGTTCCGCAAATAAGGCTATGACGTCATTTTCGCTTGCAAAACGCTTAATTAGTTTTTCAAGAGCTATCCATAGCTGAAAACTAGAACATTCTAGGAGGTCTGATTGCGGAGATACCTTAATTCAAAGTAAATCCATTAAAATCGATTTTTTTGAGTTTTGAAAGTTTGCATGAGTTTGGATGTCTACAGTTCCACAAATAAGGCTCGGAAGGCCTTGCGGTTTATTAACTGCTTAATCAGTTTTTGGAGAGCTATCCATTGCTGAAAACTAGAGCATTTTGTAGGCTCTGGTTGCAGAGAAATTTTGATTCAAAGTTAATCTTTCTTGTTTCAACCCAAAAACTAAAAATCTTAATATGGCCATAACTTCCAAAATAAGGCTCGTAAGAGGTTGCGGTTAACGTTGTTGAACAGATAACGGTCTGGTCTTTGCATTGCCGTTCAAAACTCAACTTTTTTTTTCCAATCGATTTTCGAAAAAAAGCATGGACTACCCCCTTATAACTAAAAATTAATTTTTATCGATTTTCGAAAAAAAGCATGGACTACCCCCTTATCACTAAAAATTAATTTTTTTACGAAAGTCTCTGGAACCCATTGAAACGTACATATATAGAAAGGTTTTGTCAAATGCAACCAGCACATCCAAAGGAAACCCTTTTATAAGGTCTAGTTTTCGAGATATTTGCATTCAAAGTTATTTTTTTGAGTTATTAAGGCTTGTATGACTTTGGATGCCTACAGTTCCGCAAATAAGGCTATGACGTCATTTTCGCTTGCAAAACGCTTAATTAGTTTTTCAAGAGCTATCCATAGCTGAAAACTAGAACATTTTAGGATGTCTGGTTGCGGAGATATCTTAATTCAAAGTAAATCCATTAAAATCGATTTTTTTGAGGTTTGAAAGTTTGCATGAGTTTGGATGTCTACAGTTCCACAAATAAGGCTCGGAAGGCCTTGCGGTTTATTAACTGCTTAATCAGTTTTTGGAGAGCTATCCATTGCTGAAAACTAGAGCATTTTGTAGGCTCTGGTTGCAGAGAAATTTTGATTCAAAGTTAATCTTTCTTGTTTCAACCCAAAAACTAAAAATCTTAATATGGCCATAACTTCCAAAATAAGGCTCGTAAGAGGTTGCGGTTAACGTTGTTGAACAGATAACGGTCTGGTCTTTGCATTGCCGTTCAAAACTCAACTTTTTTTTTCCAATCGATTTTCGAAAAAAAGCATGGACTACCCCCTTATCACTAAAAATTAATTTTTTTACGAAAGTCTCTGGAACCCATTGAAACGTACATATATAGAAAGGTTTTGTCAAATGCAACCAGCACATCCAAAGCAAACCCTTTTATAAGGTCTAGTTTTCGAGATATTTGCATTCAAAGTTATTTAGGTTGCGGTTAACGTTGTTGAACAGATAACGGTCTGGTCTTTGCATTGCCGTTCAAAACTCAACTTTTTTTTTCCAATCGATTTTCGAAAAAAAAAGCATGGACTACCCCCTTATCACTAAAAATTAATTTTTTTACGAAAGTCTCTGGAACCCATTGAAACGTACATATATAGAAAGGTTTTGTCAAATGCAACCAGCACATCCAAAGGAAACCCTTTTATAAGGTCTAGTTTTCGAGATATTTGCATTCAAAGTTATTTTTTTGAGTTATTAAGGCTTGTATGACTTTGGATGCCTACAGTTCCGCAAATAAACTATGACGTCATTTTCGCTTGCAAAACGCTTGATTAGTTTTTCAAGAGCTATCCATAGCTGAAAACTAGAACATTCTAGGAGGTCTGGTTGTGGAGATATCTTAATTCAAAGTAAATCCATTAAAATCGATTTTTTTGAGTTTTGAAAGTTTGCATGACTTTGGATGTCTACAGTTCCACAAATAAGGCTCGGAAGGCCTTGCGGTTTATTAACTGCTTAATCAGTTTTTGGAGAGCTATCCATTGCTGAAAACTAGAGCATTTTGTAGGCTCTGGTTGCAGAGAAATTTTGATTCAAAGTTAATCTTTCTTGTTTCAACCCAAAAACTAAAAATCTTAATATGGCCATAACTTCCAAAATAAGGCTCGTAAGAGGTTGCGGTTAACGTTGTTGAACAGATAACGGTCTGGTCTTTGCATTGCCGTTCAAAACTCAACTTTTTTTTTCCAATCGATTTTCGAAAAAAAGCATGGACTACCCCCTTATCACTAAAAATTAATTTTTTTACGAAAGTCTCTGGAACCCATTGAAACGTACATATATAGAAAGGTTAAATCAAATGCAACCAGCACATCCAAAGCAAACCCTTTTATAAGGTCTAGTTTTCGAGATATTTGCATTCAAAGTTATTTTTTTGAGTTATGAAGGCTTGTATGACTTTGGATGCCTACAGTTCCGCAAATAAGGCTATGACGTCATTTTCGCTTGCAAAACGATTAATAAGTTTTTCAAGAGCTATCCATAGCTGAAAACTAGAACATTCTAGGAGGTCTGGTTGCGGAGATATCTTAATTCAAAGTAAATCCATTAAAATCGATTTTTTTGAGTTTTGAAAGTTTGCATGAGTTTGGATGTCTACAGTTCCACAAATAAGGCTCGGAAGGCCTTGCGGTTTATTAACTGCTTAATCAGTTTTTGGAGAGCTATCCATTGCTGAAAACTAGAGCATTTTGTAGGCTCTGGTTGCAGAGAAATTTTGATTCAAAGTTAATCTTTCTTGTTTCAACCCAAAAACTAAAAATCTTAATATGGCCATAACTTCCAAAATAAGGCTCGTAAGAGGTTGCGGTTAACGTTGTTGAACAGATAACGGTCTGGTCTTTGCATTGCCGTTCAAAACTCAACTTTTTTTTTTCCAATCGATTTTCGAAAAAAAGCATGGACTACCCCCTTATCACTAAAAATTAATTTTTTTACGAAAATCTCTGGAACCCATTGAAACGTACATATATAGAAAGGTTAAATCAAATGCAACCAGCACATCCAAAGCAAACCCTTTTATAAGGTCTAGTTTTCGAGATATTTGCATTCAAAGTTATTTTTTTGAGTTATGAAGGCTTGTATGACTTTGGATGCCTACAGTTCCGCAAATAAGGCTATGACGTCATTTTCGCTTGCAAAACGCTTAATTAGTTTTTCAAGAGCTATCCATAGCTGAAAACTAGAACATTCTAGGAGGTCTGATTGCGGAGATACCTTAATTCAAAGTAAATCCATTAAAATCGATTTTTTTGAGTTTTGAAAGTTTGCATGAGTTTGGATGTCTACAGTTCCACAAATAAGGCTCGGAAGGCCTTGCGGTTTATTAACTGCTTAATCAGTTTTTGGAGAGCTATCCATTGCTGAAAACTAGAGCATTTTGTAGGCTCTGGTTGCAGAGAAATTTTGATTCAAAGTTAATCTTTCTTGTTTAAAATTTTGATTCAAAGTTAATCTTTCTTGTTTCAACCCAAAAACTAAAAATCTTAATATGGCCATAACTTCCAAAATAAGGCTCGTAAGAGGTTGCGGTTAACGTTGTTGAACAGATAACGGTCTGGTCTTTGCATTGCCGTTCAAAACTCAACTTTTTTTTTCCAATCGATTTTCGAAAAAAAGCATGGACTACCCCCTTATCACTAAAAATTAATTTTTTTACGAAAGTCTCTGAAACCCATTGAAACGTACATATATAGAAAGGTTAAATCAAATGCAACCAGCACATCATATTTGCATTCAAAGTTATTTTTTCGAGTTATGAAGGCTTGTATGACTTTGGATGCCTACAGTTCCGCAAATAAGGCTATGACGTCATTTTCGCTTGCAAAACGCTTGATTAGTTTTTCAAGAGCTATCCATAGCTGAAAACTAGAACATTCTAGGAGGTCCGGTTGTGGAGATATCTTAATTCAAAGTAAATCCATTAAAATCGATTTTTTTGAGTTTTGAATGTTTGCATGACTTTGGATGTCTACAGTTCAACAAATAAGGCTCGGAAGGCCTTGCGGTTTATTAACCGCTTAATCAGTTTTTAGAGAGCTATCCATTGCTGAAAACTAGAGCATTTTGTGGGCTCTGGTTGCAGAGAAATTTTGATTCAAAGTTAATCTTTCTTGTTTCAACCCAAAAACTAAAAATCTTAATATGGCCATAACTTCCAAAATAAGGCTCGTAAGAGGTTGCGGTTAACGTTGTTGAACAGATAACGGTCTGGTCTTTGCATTGCCGTTCAAAACTCAACTTTTTTTTTTCCAATCGATTTTCGAAAAAAAGCATAGACTACCCCCTTATCACTAAAAATTAATTTTTGTACGGAAGTCTCTGGAACCCATTGAAACGTACATATATAGAAAGGTTTTGTCAAATGCAACCAGCACATCCAAAGCAAACCCTTTTATAAGGCCTAGTTTTCGAGATATTTGCATTCAAAGTTATTTTGTTGAGTTATGAAGGCTTGTATGACTTTGGATGCCTACAGTTCCGCAAATAAGGCTATGACGTCATTTTCGCTTGCAAAACGCTTAATTAGTTTTTCAAGAGCTATCCATAGCTGAAAACTAGAACATTCTAGGAGGTCTGGTTGCGGAGATATCTTAATTCAAAGTAAATCCATTAAAATTGATTTTTTTGTGTTTTGAAAGTTTGCATGAGTTTGGATGTCTACAGTTCCACAAATAAGGCTCGGAAGGCCTTGCGGTTTATTAACTGCTTAATCAGTTTTTGGAGAGCTATCCATTGCTGAAAACTAGAGCATTTTGTAGGCTCTGGTTGCAGAGAAATTTTGATTCAAAGTTAATCTTTCTTGTTTCAACCCAAAAACTAAAAATCTTAATATGGCCATAACTTCCAAAATAAGGCTCGTAAGAGGTTGCGGTTAACGTTGTTGAACAGATAACGGTCTGGTCTTTGCATTGCCGTTCAAAACTCAACTTTTTTTTTCCAATCGATTTTCGAAAAAAAAGCATGGACTACCCCCTTATCACTAAAAATTAATTTTTTTACGAAAGTCTCTGGAACCCATTGAAACGTATATATATAGAAAGGTTTTGTCAAATGCAACCAGCATATCCAAAGGAAACCCTTTTATAAGGTCTAGTTTTCGAGATATTTGCATTCAAAGTTATTTTTTTGGAGTTATTAAGGCTTGTATGATTTTGGGTGCCTACAGTTCCGCAAATAAGGCTATGACGTCATTTTCGCTTGCAAAACGCTTGATTAGTTTTTCAAGAGCTATCCATAGCTGAAAACTAGAACATTCTAGGAGGTCTGGTTGTGGAGATATCTTAATTCAAAGTAAATCCATTAAAATCGATTTTTTTGAGTTTTGAAAGTTTGCATGACTTTGGATGTCTACAGTTCCACAAATAAGGCTCGAAAGGCCTTGCGGTTTATTAACTGCTTAATCAGTTTTTGGAGAGCTATCCATTGCTGAAAACTAGAGCATTTTGTAGGATCTGGTTGCAGAGAAATTTTGATTCAAAGTTAATCTTTCTTGTTTCAACCCAAAAACTAAAAATCTTAATATGGCCATAACTTCCAAAATAAGGCTCGTAAGAGGTTGCGGTTAACGTTGTTGAACAGATAACGGTCTGGTCTTTGCATTGCCGTTCAAAACTCAACTTTTTTTTTTCCAATCGATTTTCGAAAAAAAGCATGGACTACCCTAAAAATTAATTTTTTTACGAAAGTCCCTGGAACCCATTGAAACGTACATATATAGAAAGGTTTTGTCAAATGCAACCAGCACATCCAAAGCAAACCCTTTTATAAGGTCTAGTTTTCGAGATATTTGCATTCAAAGTCTGGTAACGGTCTGGTCTTTGCATTGCCGTTCAAAACTCAACTTTTTTTTTTCCAATCGATTTTCGAAAAAAAAGCATGGACTACCCCCTTATCACTAAAAATTAATTTTTTTACGAAAGTCTCTGGAACCCATTGAAACGTATATATATAGAAAGGTTTTGTCAAATGCAACCAGCACATCCAAAGGAAACCCTTTTATAAGGTCTAGTTTTCGAGATATTTGCATTCAAAGTTATTTTTTTGGAGTTATTAAGGCTTGTATGATTTTGGGTGCCTACAGTTCCGCAAATAAGGCTATGACGTCATTTTCGCTTGCAAAACGCTTGATTAGTTTTTCAAGAGCTATCCATAGCTGAAAACTAGAACATTCTAGGAGGTCTGGTTGTGGAGATATCTTAATTCAAAGTAAATCCATTAAAATCGATTTTTTTGAGTTTTGAAAGTTTGCATGACTTTGGATGTCTACAGTTCCACAAATAAGGCTCGAAAGGCCTTGCGGTTTATTAACTGCTTAATCAGTTTTTGGAGAGCTATCCATTGCTGAAAACTAGAGCATTTTGTAGGATCTGGTTGCAGAGAAATTTTGATTCAAAGTTAATCTTTCTTGTTTCAACCCAAAAACTAAAAATCTTAATATGGCCATAACTTCCAAAATAAGGCTCGTAAGAGGTTGCGGTTAACGTTGTTGAACAGATAACGGTCTGGTCTTTGCATTGCCGTTCAAAACTCAACTTTTTTTTTTCCAATCGATTTTCGAAAAAAAGCATGGACTACCCTAAAAATTAATTTTTTTACGAAAGTCCCTGGAACCCATTGAAACGTACATATATAGAAAGGTTTTGTCAAATGCAACCAGCACATCCAAAGCAAACCCTTTTATAAGGTCTAGTTTTCGAGATATTTGCATTCAAAGTTATTTTTTTGAGTTATGAAGGCTTGTATGACTTTGGATGCCTACAGTTCCGCAAATAAGGCTATGACGTCATTTTCGCTTGCAAAACGCTTGATTAGTTTTTCAAGACCTATCCATAGCTGAAAACTAGAACATTCTAGGAGGTCTGGTTGTGGAGATATCTTAATTCAAAGTAAATCCATTAAAATCGATTTTTTTGAGTTTTGAAAGTTTGCATGACTTTGGATGTCTACAGTTCCACAAATAAGGCTCGGAAGGCCTTGCGGTTTATTAACCGCTTAATCAGTTTTTGGAGAGCTATTCATTGCTGAAAACTAGAGCATTTTGTGGGCTCTGGTTGCAGAGAAATTTTGATTCAAAGTTAATCTTTCTTGTTTCAACCCAAAAACTAAAAATCTTAATATGGCCATAACTTCCAAAATAAGGCTCGTAAGAGGTTGCGGTTAACGTTGTTGAACAGATAACGGTCTGGTCTTTGCATTGCCGTTCAAAACTCAACTTTTTTTTTTCCAATCGATTTTCGAAAAAAAAGCATGGACTACCCCCTTATCACTAAAAATTAATTTTTTTACGAAAGTCTCTGAAACCCATTGAAACGTACATATATAGAAAGGTTAAATCAAATGCAACCAGCACATCCAAAGCAAACCCTTTTATAAGGTCTAGTTTTCGAGATATTTGCATTCAAAGTTATTTTTTTGAGTTATTAAGGCTTGTATGATTTTGGATGCCTACAGTTCCGCAAATAAGGCTATGACGTCATTTTCGCTTGCAAAACGCTTGATTAGTTTTTCAAGACCTATCCATAGCTGAAAACTAGAACATTCTAGGAGGTCTGGTTGTGGAGATATCTTAATTCAAAGTAAATCCATTAAAATCGATTTTTTTGAGTTTTGAAAGTTTGCATGACTTTGGATGTCTACAGTTCCACAAATAAGGCTCGGAAGGCCTTGCGGTTTATTAACTGCTTAATCAGTTTTTGGAGAGCTATCCATTGCTGAAAACTAGAGCATTTTGTAGGCTCTGGTTGCAGAGAAATTTTGATTCAAAGTTAATCTTTCTTGTTTCAACCCAAAAACTAAAAATCTTAATATGGCCATAACTTCCAAAATAAGGCTCGTAAGAGGTTGCGGTTAACGTTGTTGAACAGATAACGGTCTGGTCTTTGCATTGCCGTTCAAAACTCAACTTTTTTTTTTCCAATCGATTTTCGAAAAAAAGCATGGACTACCCCCTTATCACTAAAAATTAATTTTTTTACGAAAGTCTCTGGAACCCATTGAAACGTACATATATAGAAAGGTTTTGTCAAATGCAACCAGCACATCCAAAGCAAACCCTTTTATAAGGTCTAGTTTTCGAGATATTTGCATTCAAAGTTATTTTTTTGAGTTATGAAGGCTTGTATGACTTTGGATGCCTACAGTTCCGCAAATAAGGCTATGACGTCATTTTCGCTTGCAAAACGCTTGATTAGTTTTTCAAGACCTATCCATAGCTGAAAACTAGAACATTCTAGGAGGTCTGGTTGTGGAGATATCTTAATTCAAAGTAAATCCATTAAAATCGATTTTTTTGAGTTTTGAAAGTTTGCATGACTTTGGATGTCTACAGTTCCACAAATAAGGCTCGGAAGGCCTTGCGGTTTATTAACTGCTTAATCAGTTTTTGGAGAGCTATCCATTGCTGAAAACTAGAGCATTTTGTGGGCTCTGGTTGCAGAGAAATTTTGATTCAAAGTTAATCTTTCTTGTTTCAACCCAAAAACTAAAAATCTTAATATGGCCATAACTTCCAAAATAAGGCTCGTAAGAGGTTGCGGTTAACGTTGTTGAACAGATAACGGTCTGGTCTTTGCATTGCCGTTCAAAACTCAACTTTTTTTTCCAATCGATTTTCGAAAAAAAGCATGGACTACCCCCTTATCACTAAAAATTAATTTTTTTACGAAAGTCTCTGGAACCCATTGAAACGCACATATATAGAAAGGTTAAATCAAATGCAACCAGCACATCCAAAGCAAACCCTTTTATAAGGTCTAGTTTTCGAGATATTTGCATTCAAAGTTATTTTTTTGAGTTATGAAGGCTTGTATGACTTTGGATGCCTACAGTTCCGCAAATAAGGCTATGGCGTCATTTTCGCTTGCAAAACGCTTAATTAGTTTTTCAAGAGCTATCCATAGCTGAAAACTAGAACATTCTAGGATGTCTGGTTGCGGAGATATCTTAATTCAAAGTAAATCCATTAAAATCGATTTTTTTGAGTTTTGAAAGTTTGCATGAGTTTGGATGTCTACAGTTCCACAAATAAGGCTCGGAAGGCCTTGCGGTTTATTAACTGCTTAATCAGTTTTTGGAGAGCTACCCATTGCTGAAAACTAGAGCATTTTGTAGGCTCTGGTTGCAGAGAAATTTTGATTCAAAGTTAATCTTTCTTGTTTCAACCCAAAAACTAAAAATCTTAATATGGCCATAACTTCCAAAATAAGGCTCGTAAGAGGTTGCGGTTAACGTTGTTGAACAGATAACGGTCTGGTCTTTGCATTGCCGTTCAAAACTCAACTTTTTTTTTCCAATCGATTTTCGAAAAAAAGCATGGACTACCCCCTTATCACTAAAAATTAATTTTTTTACGAAAGTCTCTGGAACCCATTGAAACGCACATATATAGAAAGGTTAAATCAAATGCAACCAGCAGATCCAAAGCAAACCCTTTTATAAGGTCTAGTTTTCGAGATATTTGCATTCAAAGTTATTTTTTTGAGTTATGAAGGCTTGTATGACTTTGGATGCCTACAGTTCCGCAAATAAGGCTATGACGTCATTTTCGCTTGCAAAACGCTTAATTAGTTTTTCAAGAGCTATCCATAGCTGAAAACTAGAACATTCTAGGATGTCTGGTTGCGGAGGTATCTTAATTCAAAGTAAATCCATTAAAATCGATTTTTTTGAGTTTTGAAAGTTTGCATGAGTTTGGATGTCTACAGTTCCACAAATAAGGCTCGGAAGGCCTTGCGGTTTATTAACTGCTTAATCAGTTTTTGGAGAGCTATCCATTGCTGAAAACTAGAGATTTTGTAGGCTCTGGTTGCAGAGAAATTTTGATTCAAAGTTAATCTTTCTTGTTTCAACCCAAAAACTAAAAATCTTAATATGGCCATAACTTCCAAAATAAGGCTCGTAAGAGGTTGCGGTTAACGTTGTTGAACAGATAACGGTCTGGTCTTTGCATTGCCGTTCAAAACTCAACTTTTTTTTGCCAATCGATTTTCGAAAAAAAAGCATGGACTACCCCCTTATCACTAAAAATTAATTTTTTTACGAAAGTCTCTGAAACCCATTGAAACGTACATATATAGAAAGGTTAAATCAAATGCAACCAGCACATCCAAAGCAAACCCTTTTATAAGGTCTAGTTTTCGAGATATTTGCATTCAAAGTTATTTTTTTGAGTTATTAAGGCTTGTATGATTTTGGATGCCTACAGTTCCGCAAATAAGGCTATGACGTCATTTTCGCTTGCAAAACGCTTGATTAGTTTTTCAAGAGCTATCCATAGCTGAAAACTAGAACATTCTAGGAGGTCTGGTTGTGGAGATATCTTAATTCAAAGTAAATCCATTAAAATCGATTTTTTTGAGTTTTGAAAGTTTGCATGACTTTGGATGTCTACAGTTCCACAAATAAGGCTCGGAAGGCCTTGCGGTTTATTAACTGCTTAATCAGTTTTTGGAGAGCTATCCATTGCTGAAAACTAGAGCATTTTGATTCAAAGTTAATCTTTCTTGTTTCAACCCAAAAACTAAAAATCTTAATATGGCCATAACTTCCAAAATAAGGCTCGTAAGAGGTTGCGGTTAACGTTGTTGAACAGATAACGGTCTGGTCTTTGCATTGCCTTTAAAAACTCAACTTTTTTTTTCCAATCGATTTTCGAAAAAAAGCATGGACTACCCCCTTATCACTAAAAATTAATTTTTTTACGAAAGTCTCTGGAACCCATTGAAACGCACATATATAGAAAGGTTAAATCAAATGCAACCAGCACATCCAAAGCAAACCCTTTTATAAGGTCTAGTTTTCGAGATATTTGCATTCAAAGTTATTTTTTTGAGTTATGAAGGCTTGTATGACTTTGGATGCCTACAGTTCCGCAAATAAGGCTATGACGTCATTTTCGCTTGCAAAACGCTTAATTAGTTTTTCAAGAGCTATCCATAGCTGAAAACTAGAACATTCTAGGATGTCTGGTTGCGGAGATATCTTAATTCAAAGTAAATCCATTAAAATCGATTTTTTTGAGTTTTGAAAGTTTGCATGAGTTTGGATGTCTACAGTTCCACAAATAAGGCTCGGAAGGCCTTGCGGTTTATTAACTGCTTAATCAGTTTTTGGAGAGCTACCCATTGCTGAAAACTAGAGCATTTTGTAGGCTCTGGTTGCAGAGAAATTTTGATTCAAAGTTAATCTTTCTTGTTTCAACCCAAAAACTAAAAATCTTAATATGGCCATAACTTCCAAAATAAGGCTCGTAAGAGGTTGCGGTTAACGTTGTTGAACAGATAACGGTCTGGTCTTTGCATTGCCGTTCAAAACTCAACTTTTTTTTCCAATCGATTTTCGAAAAAAAGCATGGACTACCCCCTTATCACTAAAAATTAATTTTTTTACGAAAGTCTCTGGAACCCATTGAAACGCACATATATAGAAAGGTTAAATCAAATGCAACCAGCACATCCAAAGCAAACCCTTTTATAAGGTCTAGTTTTCGAGATATTTGCATTCAAAGTTATTTTTTTGAGTTATGAAGGCTTGTATGACTTTGGATGCCTACAGTTCCGCAAATAAGGCTATGACGTCATTTTCGCTTGCAAAACGCTTAATTAGTTTTTCAAGAGCTATCCATAGATGAAAACTAGAACATTCTAGGATGTCTGGTTGCGGAGATATCTTAATTCAAAGTAAATCCATTAAAATCGATTTTTTTGAGTTTTGAAAGTTTGCATGAGTTTGGATGTCTACAGTTCCACAAATAAGGCTCGGAAGGCCTTGCGGTTTATTAACTGCTTAATCAGTTTTTGGAGAGCTACCCATTGCTGAAAACTAGAGCATTTTGTAGGCTCTGGTTGCAGAGAAATTTTGATTCAAAGTTAATCTTTCTTGTTTCAACCCAAAAACTAAAAATCTTAATATGGCCATAACTTCCAAAATAAGGCTCGTAAGAGGTTGCGGTTAACGTTGTTGAACAGATAACGGTCTGGTCTTTGCATTGCCGTTCAAAACTCAACTTTTTTTTTCCAATCGATTTTCGAAAAAAAGCATGGACTACCCCCTTATCACTAAAAATTAATTTTTTTACGAAAGTCTCTGGAACCCATTGAAACGCACATATATAGAAAGCTTAAATCAAATGCAACCAGCAGATCCAAAGCAAACCCTTTTATAAGGTCTAGTTTTCGAGATATTTGCATTCAAAGTTATTTTTTTGAGTTATGAAGGCTTGTATGACTTTGGATGCCTGCAGTTCCGCAAATAAGGCTATGACGTCATTTTCGCTTGCAAAACGCTTAATTAGTTTTTCAAGAGCTATCCATAGCTGAAAACTAGAACATTCTAGGATGTCTGGTTGCGGAGGTATCTTAATTCAAAGTAAATCCATTAAAATCGATTTTTTTGAGTTTTGAAAGTTTGCATGAGTTTGGATGTCTACAGTTCCACAAATAAGGCTCGGAAGGCCTTGCGGTTTATTAACTGCTTAATCAGTTTTTGGAGAGCTATCCATTGCTGAAAACTAGAGATTTTGTAGGCTCTGGTTGCAGAGAAATTTTGATTCAAAGTTAATCTTTCTTGTTTCAACCCAAAAACTAAAAATCTTAATATGGCCATAACTTCCAAAATAAGGCTCGTAAGAGGTTGCGGTTAACGTTGTTGAACAGATAACGGTCTGGTCTTTGCATTGCCGTTCAAAACTCAACTTTTTTTTGCCAATCGATTTTCGAAAAAAAAGCATGGACTACCCCCTTATCACTAAAAATTAATTTTTTTACGAAAGTCTCTGAAACCCATTGAAACGTACATATATAGAAAGGTTAAATCAAATGCAACCAGCACATCCAAAGCAAACCCTTTTATAAGGTCTAGTTTTCGAGATATTTGCATTCAAAGTTATTTTTTTGAGTTATGAAGGCTTGTATGACTTTGGATGCCTACAGTTCCGCAAATAAGGCTATGACGTCATTTTCGCTTGCAAAACGCTTAATTAGTTTTTCAAGAGCTATCCATAGATGAAAACTAGAACATTCTAGGATGTCTGGTTGCGGAGATATCTTAATTCAAAGTAAATCCATTAAAATCGATTTTTTTGAGTTTTGAAAGTTTGCATGAGTTTGGATGTCTACAGTTCCACAAATAAGGCTCGGAAGGCCTTGCGGTTTATTAACTGCTTAATCAGTTTTTGGAGAGCTACCCATTGCTGAAAACTAGAGCATTTTGTAGGCTCTGGTTGCAGAGAAATTTTGATTCAAAGTTAATCTTTCTTGTTTCAACCCAAAAACTAAAAATCTTAATATGGCCATAACTTCCAAAATAAGGCTCGTAAGAGGTTGCGGTTAACGTTGTTGAACAGATAACGGTCTGGTCTTTGCATTGCCGTTCAAAACTCAACTTTTTTTTTCCAATCGATTTTCGAAAAAAAGCATGGACTACCCCCTTATCACTAAAAATTAATTTTTTTACGAAAGTCTCTGGAACCCATTGAAACGCACATATATAGAAAGCTTAAATCAAATGCAACCAGCAGATCCAAAGCAAACCCTTTTATAAGGTCTAGTTTTCGAGATATTTGCATTCAAAGTTATTTTTTTGAGTTATGAAGGCTTGTATGACTTTGGATGCCTGCAGTTCCGCAAATAAGGCTATGACGTCATTTTCGCTTGCAAAACGCTTAATTAGTTTTTCAAGAGCTATCCATAGCTGAAAACTAGAACATTCTAGGATGTCTGGTTGCGGAGGTATCTTAATTCAAAGTAAATCCATTAAAATCGATTTTTTTGAGTTTTGAAAGTTTGCATGAGTTTGGATGTCTACAGTTCCACAAATAAGGCTCGGAAGGCCTTGCGGTTTATTAACTGCTTAATCAGTTTTTGGAGAGCTATCCATTGCTGAAAACTAGAGATTTTGTAGGCTCTGGTTGCAGAGAAATTTTGATTCAAAGTTAATCTTTCTTGTTTCAACCCAAAAACTAAAAATCTTAATATGGCCATAACTTCCAAAATAAGGCTCGTAAGAGGTTGCGGTTAACGTTGTTGAACAGATAACGGTCTGGTCTTTGCATTGCCGTTCAAAACTCAACTTTTTTTTGCCAATCGATTTTCGAAAAAAAAGCATGGACTACCCCCTTATCACTAAAAATTAATTTTTTTACGAAAGTCTCTGAAACCCATTGAAACGTACATATATAGAAAGGTTAAATCAAATGCAACCAGCACATCCAAAGCAAACCCTTTTATAAGGTCTAGTTTTCGAGATATTTGCATTCAAAGTTATTTTTTTGAGTTATTAAGGCTTGTATGATTTTGGATGCCTACAGTTCCGCAAATAAGGCTATGACGTCATTTTCGCTTGCAAAACGCTTAATTAGTTTTTCAAGAGCTATCCATAGCTGAAAACTAGAACATTCTAGGATGTCTGGTTGCGGAGATATCTTAATTCAAAGTAAATCCATTAAAATCGATTTTTTTGAGTTTTGAAAGTTTGCATGAGTTTGGATGTCTACAGTTCCACAAATAAGGCTCGGAAGGCCTTGCGGTTTATTAACTGCTTAATCAGTTTTTGGAGAGCTACCCATTGCTGAAAACTAGAGCATTTTGTAGGCTCTGGTTGCAGAGAAATTTTGATTCAAAGTTAATCTTTCTTGTTTCAACCCAAAAACTAAAAATCTTAATATGGCCATAACTTCCAAAATAAGGCTCGTAAGAGGTTGCGGTTAACGTTGTTGAACAGATAACGGTCTGGTCTTTGCATTGCCGTTCAAAACTCAACTTTTTTTTGCCAATCGATTTTCGAAAAAAAAGCATGGACTACCCCCTTATCACTAAAAATTAATTTTTTTACGAAAGTCTCTGAAACCCATTGAAACGTACATATATAGAAAGGTTAAATCAAATGCAACCAGCACATCCAAAGCAAACCCTTTTATAAGGTCTAGTTTTCGAGATATTTGCATTCAAAGTTATTTTTTTGAGTTATTAAGGCTTGTATGATTTTGGATGCCTACAGTTCCGCAAATAAGGCTATGACGTCATTTTCGCTTGCAAAACGCTTGATTAGTTTTTCAAGAGCTATCCATAGCTGAAAACTAGAACATTCTAGGAGGTCTGGTTGTGGAGATATCTTAATTCAAAGTAAATCCATTAAAATCGATTTTTTTGAGTTTTGAAAGTTTGCATGACTTTGGATGTCTACAGTTCCACAAATAAGGCTCGGAAGGCCTTGCGGTTTATTAACTGCTTAATCAGTTTTTGGAGAGCTATCCATTGCTGAAAACTAGAGCATTTTGATTCAAAGTTAATCTTTCTTGTTTCAACCCAAAAACTAAAAATCTTAATATGGCCATAACTTCCAAAATAAGGCTCGTAAGAGGTTGCGGTTAACGTTGTTGAACAGATAACGGTCTGGTCTTTGCATTGCCTTTAAAAACTCAACTTTTTTTTTCCAATCGATTTTCGAAAAAAAGCATGGACTACCCCCTTATCACTAAAAATTAATTTTTTTACGAAAGTCTCTGGAACCCATTGAAACGCACATATATAGAAAGGTTAAATCAAATGCAACCAGCACATCCAAAGCAAACCCTTTTATAAGGTCTAGTTTTCGAGATATTTGCATTCAAAGTTATTTTTTTGAGTTATGAAGGCTTGTATGACTTTGGATGCCTACAGTTCCGCAAATAAGGCTATGACGTCATTTTCGCTTGCAAAACGCTTAATTAGTTTTTCAAGAGCTATCCATAGCTGAAAACTAGAACATTCTAGGATGTCTGGTTGCGGAGATATCTTAATTCAAAGTAAATCCATTAAAATCGATTTTTTTGAGTTTTGAAAGTTTGCATGAGTTTGGATGTCTACAGTTCCACAAATAAGGCTCGGAAGGCCTTGCGGTTTATTAACTGCTTAATCAGTTTTTGGAGAGCTACCCATTGCTGAAAACTAGAGCATTTTGTAGGCTCTGGTTGCAGAGAAATTTTGATTCAAAGTTAATCTTTCTTGTTTCAACCCAAAAACTAAAAATCTTAATATGGCCATAACTTCCAAAATAAGGCTCGTAAGAGGTTGCGGTTAACGTTGTTGAACAGATAACGGTCTGGTCTTTGCATTGCCGTTCAAAACTCAACTTTTTTTTCCAATCGATTTTCGAAAAAAAGCATGGACTACCCCCTTATCACTAAAAATTAATTTTTTTACGAAAGTCTCTGGAACCCATTGAAACGCACATATATAGAAAGGTTAAATCAAATGCAACCAGCACATCCAAAGCAAACCCTTTTATAAGGTCTAGTTTTCGAGATATTTGCATTCAAAGTTATTTTTTTGAGTTATGAAGGCTTGTATGACTTTGGATGCCTACAGTTCCGCAAATAAGGCTATGACGTCATTTTCGCTTGCAAAACGCTTAATTAGTTTTTCAAGAGCTATCCATAGCTGAAAACTAGAACATTCTAGGATGTCTGGTTGCGGAGATATCTTAATTCAAAGTAAATCCATTAAAATCGATTTTTTTGAGTTTTGAAAGTTTGCATGAGTTTGGATGTCTACAGTTCCACAAATAAGGCTCGGAAGGCCTTGCGGTTTATTAACTGCTTAATCAGTTTTTGGAGAGCTACCCATTGCTGAAAACTAGAGCATTTTGTAGGCTCTGGTTGCAGAGAAATTTTGATTCAAAGTTAATCTTTCTTGTTTCAACCCAAAAACTAAAAATCTTAATATGGCCATAACTTCCAAAATAAGGCTCGTAAGAGGTTGCGGTTAACGTTGTTGAACAGATAACGGTCTGGTCTTTGCATTGCCGTTCAAAACTCAACTTTTTTTTCCAATCGATTTTCGAAAAAAAGCATGGACTACCCCCTTATCACCAAAAATTAATTTTTTTACGAAAGTCTCTGGAACCCATTGAAACGCACATATATAGAAAGGTTAAATCAAATGCAACCAGCACATCCAAAGCAAACCCTTTTATAAGGTCTAGTTTTCGAGATATTTGCATTCAAAGTTATTTTTTTGAGTTATGAAGGCTTGTATGACTTTGGATGCCTACAGTTCCGCAAATAAGGCTATGACGTCATTTTCGCTTGCAAAACGCTTAATTAGTTTTTCAAGAGCTATCCATAGATGAAAACTAGAACATTCTAGGATGTCTGGTTGCGGAGATATCTTAATTCAAAGTAAATCCATTAAAATCGATTTTTTTGAGTTTTGAAAGTTTGCATGAGTTTGGATGTCTACAGTTCCACAAATAAGGCTCGGAAGGCCTTGCGGTTTATTAACTGCTTAATCAGTTTTTGGAGAGCTACCCATTGCTGAAAACTAGAGCATTTTGTAGGCTCTGGTTGCAGAGAAATTTTGATTCAAAGTTAATCTTTCTTGTTTCAACCCAAAAACTAAAAATCTTAATATGGCCATAACTTCCAAAATAAGGCTCGTAAGAGGTTGCGGTTAACGTTGTTGAACAGATAACGGTCTGGTCTTTGCATTGCCGTTCAAAACTCAACTTTTTTTTTCCAATCGATTTTCGAAAAAAAGCATGGACTACCCCCTTATCACTAAAAATTAATTTTTTTACGAAAGTCTCTGGAACCCATTGAAACGCACATATATAGAAAGCTTAAATCAAATGCAACCAGCAGATCCAAAGCAAACCCTTTTATAAGGTCTAGTTTTCGAGATATTTGCATTCAAAGTTATTTTTTTGAGTTATGAAGGCTTGTATGACTTTGGATGCCTGCAGTTCCGCAAATAAGGCTATGACGTCATTTTCGCTTGCAAAACGCTTAATTAGTTTTTCAAGAGCTATCCATAGCTGAAAACTAGAACATTCTAGGATGTCTGGTTGCGGAGGTATCTTAATTCAAAGTAAATCCATTAAAATCGATTTTTTTGAGTTTTGAAAGTTTGCATGAGTTTGGATGTCTACAGTTCCACAAATAAGGCTCGGAAGGCCTTGCGGTTTATTAACTGCTTAATCAGTTTTTGGAGAGCTATCCATTGCTGAAAACTAGAGATTTTGTAGGCTCTGGTTGCAGAGAAATTTTGATTCAAAGTTAATCTTTCTTGTTTCAACCCAAAAACTAAAAATCTTAATATGGCCATAACTTCCAAAATAAGGCTCGTAAGAGGTTGCGGTTAACGTTGTTGAACAGATAACGGTCTGGTCTTTGCATTGCCGTTCAAAACTCAACTTTTTTTTGCCAATCGATTTTCGAAAAAAAAAGCATGGACTACCCCCTTATCACTAAAAATTAATTTTTTTACGAAAGTCTCTGAAACCCATTGAAACGTACATATATAGAAAGGTTAAATCAAATGCAACCAGCACATCCAAAGCAAACCCTTTTATAAGGTCTAGTTTTCGAGATATTTTTGCATTCAAAGTTATTTTTTTGAGTTATTAAGGCTTGTATGATTTTGGATGCCTACAGTTCCGCAAATAAGGCTATGACGTCATTTTCGCTTGCAAAACGCTTGATTAGTTTTTCAACAGCTATCCATAGCTGAAAACTAGAACATTCTAGGATGTCTGGTTGCGGAGATATCTTAATTCAAAGTAAATCCATTAAAATCGATTTTTTTGAGTTTTGAAAGTTTGCATGACTTTGGATGTCTACAGTTTCACAAGTAAGGCTCGGAAGGCCTTGCGGTTTATTAACTGCTTAATCAGTTTTTGGAGAGCTATCCATTGCTGAAAACTAGAGCATTTTGTGGGCTCTGGTTGCAGAGAAATTTTGATTCAAAGTTAATCTTTCTTGTTTCAACCCAAAAACTAAAAATCTTAATATGGCCATAACTTCCAAAATAAGGCTCGTAAGAGGTTGCGGTTAACGTTGTTGAACAGATAACGGTCTGGTCTTTGCATTGCCGTTCAAAACTCAACTTTTTTTTTCCAATCGATTTTCGAAAAAAAGCATGGACTACCCCCTTATCACTAAAAATTAATTTTTTTACGAAAGTCTCTGGAACCCATTGAAACGTACATATATAGAAAGGTTAAATCAAATGCAACCAGCACATCCAAAGCAAACCCTTTTATAAGGTCTAGTTTTCGAGATATTTGCATTCAAAGTTATTTTTTTGAGTTATGAAGGCTTGTATGACTTTGGATGCCTACAGTTCCGCAAATAAGGCTATGACGTCATTTTCGCTTGCAAAACGCTTAATTAGTTTTTCAAGAGCTATCCATAGCTGAAAACTAGAACATTCTAGGATGTCTGGTTGCGGAGATATCTTAATTCAAAGTAAATCCATTAAAATCGATTTTTTTGAGTTTTGAAAGTTTGCATGAGTTTGGATGTCTACAGTTCCACAAATAAGGCTCGGAAGGCCTTGCGGTTTATTAACTGCTTAATCAGTTTTTGGAGAGCTACCCATTGCTGAAAACTAGAGCATTTTGTAGGCTCTGGTTGCAGAGAAATTTTGATTCAAAGTTAATCTTTCTTGTTTCAACCCAAAAACTAAAAATCTTAATATGGCCATAACTTCCAAAATAAGGCTCGTAAGAGGTTGCGGTTAACGTTGTTGAACAGATAACGGTCTGGTCTTTGCATTGCCGTTCAAAACTCAACTTTTTTTTTCCAATCGATTTTCGAAAAAAAGCATGGACTACCCCCTTATCACTAAAAATTAATTTTTTTACGAAAGTCTCTGGAACCCATTGAAACGCACATATATAGAAAGCTTAAATCAAATGCAACCAGCAGATCCAAAGCAAACCCTTTTATAAGGTCTAGTTTTCGAGATATTTGCATTCAAAGTTATTTTTTTGAGTTATGAAGGCTTGTATGACTTTGGATGCCTGCAGTTCCGCAAATAAGGCTATGACGTCATTTTCGCTTGCAAAACGCTTAATTAGTTTTTCAAGAGCTATCCATAGCTGAAAACTAGAACATTCTAGGATGTCTGGTTGCGGAGGTATCTTAATTCAAAGTAAATCCATTAAAATCGATTTTTTTGAGTTTTGAAAGTTTGCATGAGTTTGGATGTCTACAGTTCCACAAATAAGGCTCGGAAGGCCTTGCGGTTTATTAACTGCTTAATCAGTTTTTGGAGAGCTATCCATTGCTGAAAACTAGAGATTTTGTAGGCTCTGGTTGCAGAGAAATTTTGATTCAAAGTTAATCTTTCTTGTTTCAACCCAAAAACTAAAAATCTTAATATGGCCATAACTTCCAAAATAAGGCTCGTAAGAGGTTGCGGTTAACGTTGTTGAACAGATAACGGTCTGGTCTTTGCATTGCCGTTCAAAACTCAACTTTTTTTTGCCAATCGATTTTCGAAAAAAAAGCATGGACTACCCCCTTATCACTAAAAATTAATTTTTTTACGAAAGTCTCTGAAACCCATTGAAACGTACATATATAGAAAGGTTAAATCAAATGCAACCAGCACATCCAAAGCAAACCCTTTTATAAGGTCTAGTTTTCGAGATATTTGCATTCAAAGTTATTTTTTTGAGTTATTAAGGCTTGTATGATTTTGGATGCCTACAGTTCCGCAAATAAGGCTATGACGTCATTTTCGCTTGCAAAACGCTTGATTAGTTTTTCAAGAGCTATCCATAGCTGAAAACTAGAACATTCTAGGAGGTCTGGTTGTGGAGATATCTTAATTCAAAGTAAATCCATTAAAATCGATTTTTTTGAGTTTTGAAAGTTTGCATGACTTTGGATGTCTACAGTTCCACAAATAAGGCTCGGAAGGCCTTGCGGTTTATTAACTGCTTAATCAGTTTTTGGAGAGCTATCCATTGCTGAAAACTAGAGCATTTTGATTCAAAGTTAATCTTTCTTGTTTCAACCCAAAAACTAAAAATCTTAATATGGCCATAACTTCCAAAATAAGGCTCGTAAGAGGTTGCGGTTAACGTTGTTGAACAGATAACGGTCTGGTCTTTGCATTGCCTTTAAAAACTCAACTTTTTTTTTCCAATCGATTTTCGAAAAAAAGCATGGACTACCCCCTTATCACTAAAAATTAATTTTTTTTACGAAAGTCTCTGGAACCCATTGAAACGCACATATATAGAAAGGTTAAATCAAATGCAACCAGCACATCCAAAGCAAACCCTTTTATAAGGTCTAGTTTTCGAGATATTTGCATTCAAAGTTATTTTTTTGAGTTATGAAGGCTTGTATGACTTTGGATGCCTACAGTTCCGCAAATAAGGCTATGACGTCATTTTCGCTTGCAAAACGCTTAATTAGTTTTTCAAGAGCTATCCATAGCTGAAAACTAGAACATTCTAGGATGTCTGGTTGCGGAGATATCTTAATTCAAAGTAAATCCATTAAAATCGATTTTTTTGAGTTTTGAAAGTTTGCATGAGTTTGGATGTCTACAGTTCCACAAATAAGGCTCGGAAGGCCTTGCGGTTTATTAACTGCTTAATCAGTTTTTGGAGAGCTACCCATTGCTGAAAACTAGAGCATTTTGTAGGCTCTGGTTGCAGAGAAATTTTGATTCAAAGTTAATCTTTCTTGTTTCAACCCAAAAACTAAAAATCTTAATATGGCCATAACTTCCAAAATAAGGCTCGTAAGAGGTTGCGGTTAACGTTGTTGAACAGATAACGGTCTGGTCTTTGCATTGCCGTTCAAAACTCAACTTTTTTTTTCCAATCGATTTTCGAAAAAAAGCATGGACTACCCCCTTATCACTAAAAATTAATTTTTTTACGAAAGTCTCTGGAACCCATTGAAACGCACATATATAGAAAGCTTAAATCAAATGCAACCAGCAGATCCAAAGCAAACCCTTTTATAAGGTCTAGTTTTCGAGATATTTGCATTCAAAGTTATTTTTTTGAGTTATGAAGGCTTGTATGACTTTGGATGCCTACAGTTCCGCAAATAAGGCTATGACGTCATTTTCGCTTGCAAAACGCTTAATTAGTTTTTCAAGAGCTATCCATAGCTGAAAACTAGAACATTCTAGGATGTCTGGTTGCGGAGATATCTTAATTCAAAGTAAATCCATTAAAATCGATTTTTTTGAGTTTTGAAAGTTTGCATGAGTTTGGATGTCTACAGTTCCACAAATAAGGCTCGGAAGGCCTTGCGGTTTATTAACTGCTTAATCAGTTTTTGGAGAGCTACCCATTGCTGAAAACTAGAGCATTTTGTAGGCTCTGGTTGCAGAGAAATTTTGATTCAAAGTTAATCTTTCTTGTTTCAACCCAAAAACTAAAAATCTTAATATGGCCATAACTTCCAAAATAAGGCTCGTAAGAGGTTGCGGTTAACGTTGTTGAACAGATAACGGTCTGGTCTTTGCATTGCCGTTCAAAACTCAACTTTTTTTTGCCAATCGATTTTCGAAAAAAAAGCATGGACTACCCCCTTATCACTAAAAATTAATTTTTTTACGAAAGTCTCTGAAACCCATTGAAACGTACATATATAGAAAGGTTAAATCAAATGCAACCAGCACATCCAAAGCAAACCCTTTTATAAGGTCTAGTTTTCGAGATATTTGCATTCAAAGTTATTTTTTTGAGTTATTAAGGCTTGTATGATTTTGGATGCCTACAGTTCCGCAAATAAGGCTATGACGTCATTTTCGCTTGCAAAACGCTTGATTAGTTTTTCAAGAGCTATCCATAGCTGAAAACTAGAACATTCTAGGAGGTCTGGTTGTGGAGATATTTTAATTCAAAGTAAATCCATTAAAATCGATTTTTTTGAGTTTTGAAAGTTTGCATGACTTTGGATGTCTACAGTTCCACAAATAAGGCTCGGAAGGCCTTGCGGTTTATTAACTGCTTAATCAGTTTTTGGAGAGCTATCCATTGCTGAAAACTAGAGCATTTTGATTCAAAGTTAATCTTTCTTGTTTCAACCCAAAAACTAAAAATCTTAATATGGCCATAACTTCCAAAATAAGGCTCGTAAGAGGTTGCGGTTAACGTTGTTGAACAGATAACGGTCTGGTCTTTGCATTGCCTTTAAAAACTCAACTTTTTTTTTCCAATCGATTTTCGAAAAAAAGCATGTACTACCCCCTTATCACTAAAAATTAATTTTTTTACGAAAGTCTCTGGAACCCATTGAAACGCACATATATAGAAAGGTTAAATCAAATGCAACCAGCACATCCAAAGCAAACCCTTTTATAAGGTCTAGTTTTCGAGATATTTGCATTCAAAGTTATTTTTTTGAGTTATGAAGGCTTGTATGACTTTGGATGCCTACAGTTCCGCAAATAAGGCTATGACGTCATTTTCGCTTGCAAAACGCTTAATTAGTTTTTCAAGAGCTATCCATAGCTGAAAACTAGAACATTCTAGGATGTCTGGTTGCGGATATATCTTAATTCAAAGTAAATCCATTAAAATCGATTTTTTTGAGTTTTGAAAGTTTGCATGAGTTTGGATGTCTACAGTTCCACAAATAAGGCTCGGAAGGCCTTGCGGTTTATTAACTGCTTAATCAGTTTTTGGAGAGCTACCCATTGCTGAAAACTAGAGCATTTTGTAGGCTCTGGTTGCAGAGAAATTTTGATTCAAAGTTAATCTTTCTTGTTTCAACCCAAAAACTAAAAATCTTAATATGGCCATAACTTCCAAAATAAGGCTCGTAAGAGGTTGCGGTTAACGTTGTTGAACAGATAACGGTCTGGTCTTTGCATTGCCGTTCAAAACTCAACTTTTTTTTTCCAATCGATTTTCGAAAAAAAGCATGGACTACCCCCTTATCACTAAAAATTAATTTTTTTACGAAAGTCTCTGAAACCCATTGAAACGTACATATATAGAAAGGTTAAATCAAATGCAACCAGCACATCCAAAGCAAACCCTTTTATAAGGTCTAGTTTTCGAGATATTTGCATTCAAAGTTATTTTTTTGAGTTATGAAGGCTTGTATGACTTTGGATGCCTACAGTTCCGCAAATAAGGCTATGACGTCATTTTCGCTTGCAAAACGCTTAATTAGTTTTTCAAGAGCTATCCATAGCTGAAAACTAGAACATTCTAGGATGTCTGGTTGCGGAGATATCTTAATTCAAAGTAAATCCATTAAAATCGATTTTTTTGAGTTTTGAAAGTTTGCATGAGTTTGGATGTCTACAGTTCCACAAATAAGGCTCGGAAGGCCTTGCGGTTTATTAACTGCTTAATCAGTTTTGGGAGAGCTATCCATTGCTGAAAACTAGAGATTTTGTAGGCTCTGGTTGCAGAGAAATTTTGATTCAAAGTTAATCTTTCTTGTTTCAACCCAAAAACTAAAAATCTTAATATGGCCATAACTTCCAAAATAAGGCTCGTAAGAGGTTGCGGTTAACGTTGTTGAACAGATAACGGTCTGGTCTTTGCATTGCCGTTCAAAACTCAACTTTTTTTTCCAATCGATTTTCGAAAAAAAGCATGGACTACCCCCTTATCACTAAAAATTAATTTTTTTACGAAAGTCTCTGGAACCCATTGAAACGTACATATATAGAAAGGTTAAATCAAATGCAACCAGCACATCCAAAGCAAACCCTTTTATAAGGTCTAGTTTTCGAGATATTTGCATTCAAAGTTATTTTTTTGAGTTATGAAGGCTTGTATGACTTTGGATGCCTACAGTTCCGCAAATAAGGCTATGACGTCATTTTCGCTTGCAAAACGCTTAATTAGTTTTTCAAGAGCTATCCATAGCTGAAAACTAGAACATTCTAGGATGTCTGGTTGCGGAGATATCTTAATTCAAAGTAAATCCATTAAAATCGATTTTTTTGAGTTTTGAAAGTTTGCATGAGTTTGGATGTCTACAGTTCCACAAATAAGGCTCGGAAGGCCTTGCGGTTTATTAACTGCTTTATCAGTTTTTGGAGAGCTATCCATTGCTGAAAACTAGAGCATTTTGTAGGCTCTGGTTGCAGAGAAATTTTGATTCAAAGTTAATCTTTCTTGTTTCAACCCAAAAACTAAAAATCTTAATATGGCCATAACTTCCAAAATAAGGCTCGTAAGAGGTTGCGGTTAACGTTGTTGAACAGATAACGGTCTGGTCTTTGCATTGCCGTTCAAAACTCAACTTTTTTTTTACAATCGATTTTCGAAAAAAAGCATGGACTACCCCCTTATCACTAAAAATTAATTTTTTTACGAAAGTCTCTGGAACCCATTGAAACGTACATATATAGAAAGGTTTTGTCAAATGCAACCAGCACATCCAAAGCAAACCCTTTTATAAGGTCTAGTTTTCGAGATATTTGCATTCAAAGTTATTTTTTTGAGTTATGAAGGCTTGTATGACTTTGGATGCCTACAGTTCCGCAAATAAGGCTATGACGTCATTTTCGCTTGCAAAACGCTTAATTAGTTTTTCAAGAGCTATCCATAGCTGAAAACTAGAACATTCTAGGATGTCTGGTTGCGGAGATATCTTAATTCAAAGTAAATCCATTAAAATCGATTTTTTTGAGTTTTGAAAGTTTGCATGAGTTTGGATGTCTACAGTTCCACAAATAAGGCTCGGAAGGCCTTGCGGTTTATTAACTGCTTAATCAGTTTTTGGAGAGCTATCCATTGCTGATAACTAGAGCATTTTGTAGGATCTGGTTGCAGAGAAATTTTGATTCAAAGTTAATCTTTCTTGTTTCAACCCAAAAACTAAAAATCTTAATATGGCCATAACTTCCAAAATAAGGCTCGTAAGAGGTTGCGGTTAACGTTGTTGAACAGATAACGGTCTGGTCTTTGCATTGCCGTTCAAAACTTAACTTTTTTTTTACAATCGATTTTCGAAAAAAAGCATGGACTACCCCCTTATCACTAAAAATTAATTTTTTTACGAAAGTCTCTGGAACCCATTGAAACGTACATATATAGAAAGGTTTTGTCAAATGCAACCAGCACATCCAAAGCAAACCCTTTTATAAGGTCTAGTTTTCGAGATATTTGCATTCAAAGTTATTTTTTTGAGTTATGAAGGCTTGTATGACTTTGGATGCCTACAGTTCCGCAAATAAGGCTATGACGTCATTTTCGCTTGCAAAACGCTTAATTAGTTTTTCAAGAGCTATCCATAGCTGAAAACTAGAACATTCTAGGATGTCTGGTTGCGGAGATATCTTAATTCAAAGTAAATCCATTAAAATCGATTTTTTTAAGTTTTGAAAGTTTGCATGAGTTTGGATGTCTACAGTTCCACAAATAAGGCTCGGAAGGCCTTGCGGTTTATTAACTGCTTAATCAGTTTTTGGAGAGCTATCCATTGCTGAAAACTAGAGCATTTTGTAGGCTCTGGTTGCAGAGAAATTTTGATTCAAAGTTAATCTTTCTTGTTTCAACCCAAAAACTAAAAATCTTAATATGGCCATAACTTCCAAAATAAGGCTCGTAAGAGGTTGCGGTTAACGTTGTTGAACAGATAACGGTCTGGTCTTTGCATTGCCGTTCAAAACTCAACTTTTTTTTTACAATCGATTTTCGAAAAAAAGCATGGACTACCCCCTTATCACTAAAAATTAATTTTTTTACGAAAGTCTCTGGAACCCATTGAAACGTACATATATAGAAAGGTTTTGTCAAATGCAACCAGCACATCCAAAGCAAACCCTTTTATAAGGTCTAGTTTTCGAGATATTTGCATTCAAAGTTATTTTTTTGAGTTATGAAGGCTTGTATGACTTTGGATGCCTACAGTTCCGCAAATAAGGCTATGACGTCATTTTCGCTTGCAAAACGATTAATTAGTTTTTCAAGAGCTATCCATAGCTGAAAACTAGAACATTCTAGGAGGTCTGGTTGTGGAGATATCTTAATTCAAAGTAAATCCATTAAAATCGATTTTTTTGAGTTTTGAAAGTTTGCATGACTTTGGATGTCTACAGTTCCACAAATAAGGCTCGGAAGGCCTTGCGGTTTATTAACTGCTTAATCAGTTTTTGGAGAGCTATCCATTGCTGAAAACTAGAGCATTTTGTAGGCTCTGGTTGCAGAGAAATTTTGATTCAAAGTTAATCTTTCTTGTTTCAACCCAAAAACTAAAAATCTTAATATGGCCATAACTTCCAAAATAAGGCTCGGAAGAGGTTGCGGTTAACGTTGTTGAACAGATAACGGTCTGGTCTTTGCATTGCCGTTCAAAACTCAACTTTTTTTTTCCAATCACTAAAAATTAATTTTTTTACGAAAGTCTCTGAAACCCATTGAAACGTACATATATAGAAAGGTTAAATCAAATGCAACCAGCACATCCAAAGCAAACCCTTTTATAAGGTCTAGTTTTCGAGATATTTGCATTCAAAGTTATTTTTTTGAGTTATGAAGGCTTGTATGACTTTGGATGCCTACAGTTCCGCAAATAAGGCTATGACGTCATTTTGGCTTGCAAAACGCTTAATTAGTTTTTCAAGAGCTATCCATAGCTGAAAACTAGAACATTCTAGGATGTCTGGTTGCGGAGATATCTTAATTCAAAGTAAATCCATTAAAATCGATTTTTTTGAGTTTTGAAAGTTTGCATGAGTTTGTATGACTTTGGATGCCTACAGTTCCGCAAATAAGGCTATGACGTCATTTTCGCTTGCAAAACGATTAATTAGTTTTTCAAGAGCTATCCATAGCTGAAAACTAGAACATTCTAGGAGGTCTGGTTGTGGAGATATCTTAATTCAAAGTAAATCCATTAAAATCGATTTTTTTGAGTTTTGAAAGTTTGCATGACTTTGGATGTCTACAGTTCCACAAATAAGGCTCGGAAGGCCTTGCGGTTTATTAACTGCTTAATCAGTTTTTGGAGAGCTATCCATTGCTGAAAACTAGAGCATTTTGTAGGCTCTGGTTGCAGAGAAATTTTGATTCAAAGTTAATCTTTCTTGTTTCAACCCAAAAACTAAAAATCTTAATATGGCCATAACTTCCAAAATAAGGCTCGGAAGAGGTGGCGGTTAACGTTGTTGAACAGATAACGGTCTGGTCTTTGCATTGCCGTTCAAAACTCAACTTTTTTTTTCCAATCACTAAAAATTCATTTTTTTACGAAAGTCTCTGAAACCCATTGAAACGTACATATATAGAAAGGTTAAATCAAATGCAACCAGCACATCCAAAGCAAACCCTTTTATAAGGTCTAGTTTTCGAGATATTTGCATTCAAAGTTATTTTTTTGAGTTATGAAGGCTTGTATGACTTTGGATGCCTACAGTTCCGCAAATAAGGCTATGACGTCATTTTCGCTTGCAAAACGATTAATTAGTTTTTCAAGAGCTATCCATAGCTGAAAACTAGAACATTCTAGGAGGTCTGGTTGTGGAGATATCTTAATTCAAAGTAAATCCATTAAAATCGATTTTTTTGAGTTTTGAAAGTTTGCATGACTTTGGATGTCTACAGTTCCACAAATAAGGCTCGGAAGGCCTTGCGGTTTATTAACTGCTTAATCAGTTTTTGGAGAGCTATCCATTGCTGAAAACTAGAGCATTTTGTAGGCTCTGGTTGCAGAGAAATTTTGATTCAAAGTTAATCTTTCTTGTTTCAACCCAAAAACTAAAAATCTTAATATGGCCATAACTTCCAAAATAAGGCTCGGAAGAGGTTGCGGTTAACGTTGTTGAACAGATAACGGTCTGGTCTTTGCATTGCCGTTCAAAACTCAACTTTTTTTTTCCAATCACTAAAAATTAATTTTTTTACGAAAGTCTCTGAAACCCATTGAAACGTACATATATAGAAAGGTTAAATCAAATGCAACCAGCACATCCAAAGCAAACCCTTTTATAAGGTCTAGTTTTCGAGATATTTGCATTCAAAGTTATTTTTTTGAGTTATGAAGGCTTGTATGACTTTGGATGCCTACAGTTCCGCAAATAAGGCTATGACGTCATTTTCGCTTGCAAAACGCTTAATTAGTTTTTCAAGAGCTATCCATAGCTGAAAACTAGAACATTCTAGGATGTCTGGTTGCGGAGATATCTTAATTGAAAGTAAATCCATTAAAATCGATTTTTTTAAGTTTTGAAAGTTTGCATGAGTTTGGATGTCTACAGTTCCACAAATAAGGCTCGGAAGGCCTTGCGGTTTATTAACTGCTTAATCAGTTTTTGGAGAGCTATCCATTGCTGAAAACTAGAGCATTTTGTAGGCTCTGGTTGCAGAGAAATTTTGATTCAAAGTTAATCTTTCTTGTTTCAACCCAAAAACTAAAAATCTTAATATGGCCATAACTTCCAAAATAAGGCTCGTAAGAGGTTGCGGTTAACGTTGTTGAACAGATAACGGTCTGGTCTTTGCATTGCCGTTCAAAACTCAACTTTTTTTTTACAATCGATTTTCGAAAAAAAGCATGGACTACCCCCTTATCACTAAAAATTAATTTTTTTACGAAAGTCTCTGGAACCCATTGAAACGTACATATATAGAAAGGTTTTGTCAAATGCAACCAGCACATCCAAAGCAAACCCTTTTATAAGGTCTAGTTTTCGAGATATTTGCATTCAAAGTTATTTTTTTGAGTTATGAAGGCTTGTATGACTTTGGATGCCTACAGTTCCGCAAATAAGGCTATGACGTCATTTTCGCTTGCAAAACGATTAATTAGTTTTTCAAGAGCTATCCATAGCTGAAAACTAGAACATTCTAGGAGGTCTGGTTGTGGAGATATCTTAATTCAAAGTAAATCCATTAAAATCGATTTTTTTGAGTTTTGAAAGTTTGCATGACTTTGGATGTCTACAGTTCCACAAATAAGGCTCGGAAGGCCTTGCGGTTTATTAACTGCTTAATCAGTTTTTGGAGAGCTATCCATTGCTGAAAACTAGAGCATTTTGTAGGCTCTGGTTGCAGAGAAATTTTGATTCAAAGTTAATCTTTCTTGTTTCAACCCAAAAACTAAAAATCTTAATATGGCCATAACTTCCAAAATAAGGCTCGGAAGAGGTTGCGGTTAACGTTGTTGAACAGATAACGGTCTGGTCTTTGCATTGCCGTTCAAAACTCAACTTTTTTTTTCCAATCACTAAAAATTAATTTTTTTACGAAAGTCTCTGAAACCCATTGAAACGTACATATATAGAAAGGTTAAATCAAATGCAACCAGCACATCCAAAGCAAACCCTTTTATAAGGTCTAGTTTTCGAGATATTTGCATTCAAAGTTATTTTTTTGAGTTATGAAGGCTTGTATGACTTTGGATGCCTACAGTTCCGCAAATAAGGCTATGACGTCATTTTGGCTTGCAAAACGCTTAATTAGTTTTTCAAGAGCTATCCATAGCTGAAAACTAGAACATTCTAGGATGTCTGGTTGCGGAGATATCTTAATTCAAAGTAAATCCATTAAAATCGATTTTTTTGAGTTTTGAAAGTTTGCATGAGTTTGTATGACTTTGGATGCCTACAGTTCCGCAAATAAGGCTATGACGTCATTTTCGCTTGCAAAACGATTAATTAGTTTTTCAAGAGCTATCCATAGCTGAAAACTAGAACATTCTAGGAGGTCTGGTTGTGGAGATATCTTAATTCAAAGTAAATCCATTAAAATCGATTTTTTTGAGTTTTGAAAGTTTGCATGACTTTGGATGTCTACAGTTCCACAAATAAGGCTCGGAAGGCCTTGCGGTTTATTAACTGCTTAATCAGTTTTTGGAGAGCTATCCATTGCTGAAAACTAGAGCATTTTGTAGGCTCTGGTTGCAGAGAAATTTTGATTCAAAGTTAATCTTTCTTGTTTCAACCCAAAAACTAAAAATCTTAATATGGCCATAACTTCCAAAATAAGGCTCGGAAGAGGTGGCGGTTAACGTTTTTTTTCCAATCACTAAAAATTAATTTTTTTACGAAAGTCTCTGAAACCCATTGAAACGTACATATATAGAAAGGTTAAATCAAATGCAACCAGCACATCCAAAGCAAACCCTTTTATAAGGTCTAGTTTTCGAGATATTTGCATTCAAAGTTATTTTTTTGAGTTATGAAGGCTTGTATGACTTTGGATGCCTACAGTTCCGCAAATAAGGCTATGACGTCATTTTCGCTTGCAAAACGCTTAATTAGTTTTTCAAGAGCTATCCATAGCTGAAAACTAGAACATTCTAGGATGTCTGGTTGCGGAGATATCTTAATTCAAAGTAAATCCATTAAAATCGATTTTTTTGAGTTTTGAAAGTTTGCATGAGTTTGGATGTCTACAGTTCCACAAATAAGGCTCGGAAGGCCTTGCGGTTTATTAACTGCTTAATCAGTTTTTGGAGAGCTATCCATTGCTGAAAACTAGAGCATTTTGTAGGCTCTGGTTGCAGAGAAATTTTGATTCAAAGTTAATCTTTCTTGTTTCAACCCAAAAACTAAAAATCTTAATATGGCCATAACTTCCAAAATAAGGCTCGTAAGAGGTTGCGGTTAACGTTGTTGAACAGATAACGGTCTGGTCTTTGCATTGCCGTTCAAAACTCAACTTTTTTTTTTTCCAATCGATTTTCGAAAAAAAAGCATGGACTACCCCCTTATCACTAAAAATTAATTTTTTTACGAAAGTCTCTGAAACCCATTGAAACGTACATATATAGAAAGGTTAAATCAAATGCAACCAGCACATCCAAAGGAAACCCTTTTATAAGGTCTAGTTTTCGAGATATTTGCATTCAAAGTTATTTTTTTGGAGTTATTAAGGCTTGTATGATTTTGGGTGCCTACAGTTCCGCAAATAAGGCTATGACGTCATTTTCGCTTGCAAAACGCTTGATTAGTTTTTCAAGAGCTATCCATAGCTGAAAACTAGAACATTCTAGGAGGTCTGGTTGTGGAGATATCTTAATTCAAAGTAAATCCATTAAAATCGATTTTTTTGAGTTTTGAAAGTTTGCATGACTTTGGATGTCTACAGTTCCACAAATAAGGCTCGGAAGGCCTTGCGGTTTATTAACTGCTTAATCAGTTTTTGGAGAGCTATCTATTGCTGAAAACTAGAGCATTTTGTAGGCTCTGGTTGCAGAGAAATTTTGATTCAAAGTTAATCTTTCTTGTTTCAACCCAAAAACTAAAAATCTTAATATGGCCATAACTTCCAAAATAAGGCTCGGAAGAGGTTGCGGTTAACGTTGTTGAACAGATAACGGTCTGGTCTTTGCATTGCCGTTCAAAACTCAACTTTTTTTTTCCAATCACTAAAAATTAATTTTTTTACGAAAGTCTCTGAAACCCATTGAAACGTACATATATAGAAAGGTTAAATCAAATGCAACCAGCACATCCAAAGCAAACCCTTTTATAAGGTCTAGTTTTCGAGATATTTGCATTCAAAGTTATTTTTTTGAGTTATGAAGGCTTGTATGACTTTGGATGCCTACAGTTCCGCAAATAAGGCTATGACGTCATTTTCGCTTGCAAAACGATTAATTAGTTTTTCAAGAGCTATCCATAGCTGAAAACTAGAACATTCTAGGAGGTCTGGTTGTGGAGATATCTTAATTCAAAGTAAATCCATTAAAATCGATTTTTTTGAGTTTTGAAAGTTTGCATGACTTTGGATGTCTACAGTTCCACAAATAAGGCTCGGAAGGCCATTGCTGAAAACTAGAGCATTTTGTAGGCTCTGGTTGCAGAGAAATTTTGATTCAAAGTTAATCTTTCTTGTTTCAACCCAAAAACTAAAAATCTTAATATGGCCATAACTTCCAAAATAAGGCTCGGAAGAGGTGGCGGTTAACGTTGTTGAACAGATAACGGTCTGGTCTTTGCATTGCCGTTCAAAACTCAACTTTTTTTTTCCAATCACTAAAAATTAATTTTTTTACGAAAGTCTCTGAAACCCATTGAAACGTACATATATAGAAAGGTTAAATCAAATGCAACCAGCACATCCAAAGCAAACCCTTTTATAAGGTCTAGTTTTCGAGATATTTGCATTCAAAGTTATTTTTTTGAGTTATGAAGGCTTGTATGACTTTGGATGCCTACAGTTCCGCAAATAAGGCTATGACGTCATTTTCGCTTGCAAAACGCTTAATTAGTTTTTCAAGAGCTATCCATAGCTGAAAACTAGAACATTCTAGGATGTCTGGTTGCGGAGATATCTTAATTCAAAGTAAATCCATTAAAATCGATTTTTTTGAGTTTTGAAAGTTTGCATGAGTTTGGATGTCTACAGTTCCACAAATAAGGCTCGGAAGGCCTTGCGGTTTATTAACTGCTTAATCAGTTTTTGGAGAGCTATCCATTGCTGAAAACTAGAGCATTTTGTAGGCTCTGGTTGCAGAGAAATTTTGATTCAAAGTTAATCTTTCTTGTTTCAACCCAAAAACTAAAAATCTTAATATGGCCATAACTTCCAAAATAAGGCTCGTAAGAGGTTGCGGTTAACGTTGTTGAACAGATAACGGTCTGGTCTTTGCATTGCCGTTCAAAACTCAACTTTTTTTTTCCAATCACTAAAAATTAATTTTTTTACGAAAGTCTCTGAAACCCATTGAAACGTACATATATAGAAAGGTTAAATCAAATGCAACCAGCACATCCAAAGCAAACCCTTTTATAAGGTCTAGTTTTCGAGATATTTGCATTCAAAGTTATTTTTTTGAGTTATGAAGGCTTGTATGACTTTGGATGCCTACAGTTCCGCAAATAAGGCTATGACGTCATTTTCGCTTGCAAAACGCTTAATTAGTTTTTCAAGAGCTATCCATAGCTGAAAACTAGAACATTCTAGGATGTCTGGTTGCGGAGATATCTTAATTCAAAGTAAATCCATTAAAATCGATTTTTTTGAGTTTTGAAAGTTTGCATGAGTTTGGATGTCTACAGTTCCACAAATAAGGCTCGGAAGGCCTTGCGGTTTATTAACTGCTTAATTAGTTTTTGGAGAGCTATCCATTGCTGAAAACTAGAGCATTTTGTAGGCTCTGGTTGCAGAGAAATTTTGATTCAAAGTTAATCTTTCTTGTTTCAACCCAAAAACTAAAAATCTTAATATGGCCATAACTTCCAAAATAAGGCTCGTAAGAGGTTGCGGTTAACGTTGTTGAACAGATAACGGTCTGGTCTTTGCATTGCCGTTCAAAACTCAACTTTTTTTTTCCAATCGATTTTCGAAAAAAAGCATGGACTACCACCTTATCACTAAAAATTAATTTTTTTACGAAAGTCTCTGGAACCCATTGAAACGTACATATATAGAAAGGTTAAATCAAATGCAACCAGCACATCCAAAGCAAACCCTTTTATAAGGTCTAGTTTTCGAGATATTTGCATTCAAAGTTATTTTTTTGAGTTATGAAGGCTTGTATGACTTTGGATGCCTACAGTTCCGCAAATAAGGCTATGACGTCATTTTCGCTTGCAAAACGCTTAATAAGTTTTTCAAGAGCTATCCATAGCTGAAAACTAGAACATTCTAGGATGTCTGGTTGCGGAGATATCTTAATTCAAAGTAAATCCATTAAAATCGATTTTTTTGAGTTTTGAAAGTTTGCATGAGTTTGGATGTCTACAGTTCCACAAATAAGGCTCGGAAGGCCTTGCGGTTTATTAACTGCTTAATCAGTTTTTGGAGAGCTATCCATTGCTGAAAACTAGAGCATTTTGTAGGCTCTGGTTGCAGAGAAATTTTGATTCAAAGTTAATCTTTCTTGTTTCAACCCAAAAACTAAAAATCTTAATATGGCCATAACTTCCAAAATAAGGCTCGTAAGAGGTTGCGGTTAACGTTGTTGAACAGATAACGGTCTGGTCTTTGCATTGCCGTTCAAAACTCAACTTTTTTTTCCAATCGATTTTCGAAAAAAAGCATGGACCCCCTTATCACTAAAAATTAATTTTTTTACGAAAGTCTCTGGAACCCATTGAAACGTACATATATAGAAAGGTTAAATCAAATGCAACCAGCCCATCCAAAGCAAACCCTTTTATAAGGTCTAGTTTTCGAGATATTTGCATTCAAAGTTATTTTTTTGAGTTATGAAGGCTTGTATGACTTTGGATGCCTACAGTTCCGCAAATAAGGCTATGACGTCATTTTCGCATGCAAAACGCTTAATTAGTTTTTCAAGAGCTATCCAAAGCTGAAAACTAGAACATTCTAGGATGTCTGGTTGCGGAGATATCTTAATTCAAAGTAAATCCATTAAAATCGATTTTTTTGAGTTTTGAAAGTTTGCATGAGTTTGGATGTCTACAGTTCCACAAATAAGGCTCGGAAGGCCTTGCGGTTTATTAACTGCTTAATCAGTTTTTGGAGAGCTACCCATTGCTGAAAACTAGAGCATTTTGTAGGCTCTGGTTGCAGAGAAATTTTGATTCAAAGTTAATCTTTCTTGTTTCAACCCAAAAACTAAAAATCTTAATATGGCCATAACTTCCAAAATAAGGCTCGTAAGAGGTTGCGGTTAACGTTGTTGAACAGATAACGGTCTGGTCTTTGCATTGCCGTTCAAAACTCAACTTTTTTTTTCCAATCGATTTTCGAAAAAAAGCATGGATTATTTTTTTTACGAAAGTCTCTGGAACCCATTGAAACGCACATATATAGAAAGGTTAAATCAAATGCAACCAGCACATCCAAAGCAAACCCTTTTATAAGGTCTAGTTTTCGAGATATTTGCATTCAAAGTTATTTTTTTGAGTTATGAAGGCTTGTATGACTTTGGATGCCTACAGTTCCGCAAATAAGGCTATGACGTCATTTTCGCTTGCAAAACGCTTAATTAGTTTTTCAAGAGCTATCCATAGCTGAAAACTAGAACATTCTAGGATGTCTGGTTGCGGAGATATCTTAATTCAAAGTAAATCCATTAAAATCGATTTTTTTGAGTTTTGAAAGTTTGCATGAGTTTGGATGTCTACAGTTCCACAAATAAGGCTCGGAAGGCCTTGTGGTTTATTAACTGCTTAATCAGTTTTTGGAGAGCTATCCATTGCTGAAAACTAGAGCATTTTGTAGGCTCTGGTTGCAGAGAAATTTTGATTCAAAGTTAATCTTTCTTGTTTCAACCCAAAAACTAAAAATCTTAATATGGCCATAACTTCCAAAATAAGGCTCGTAAGAGGTTGCGGTTAACGTTGTTGAACAGATAACGGTCTGGTCTTTGCATTGCCGTTCAAAACTCAACTTTTTTTTTTCCAATCGATTTTCGAAAAAAAGCATGGACTACCCCCTTATCACTAAAAATTAATTTTTGTACGGAATTCTCTGGAACCCATTGAAACGTACATATATAGAAAGGTTTTGTCAAATGCAAGCACATCCAAAGCAAACCCTTTTATAAGGTCTAGTTTTCGAGATATTTGCATTCAAAGTTATTTTGTTGAGTTATGAAGGCTTGTATGACTTTGGATGCCTACAGTTCCGCAAATAAGGCTATGACGTCATTTTCGCTTGCAAAACGCTTAATTAGTTTTTCAAGAGCTATCCATAGCTGAAAACTAGAACATTCTAGGAGGTCTGGTTGTGGAGATATCTTAATTCAAAGTAAATCCATTAAAATCGATTTTTTTGAGTTTTGAAAGTTTGCATGACTTTGGATGTCTACAGTTCCACAAATAAGGCTCGAAAGGCCTTGCGGTTTATTAACTGCTTAATCAGTTTTTAGAGAGCTATCCATTGCTGAAAACTAGAGCATTTTGTAGGCTCTGGTTGCAGAGAAATTTTGATTCAAAGTTAATCTTTCTTGTTTCAACCCAAAAACTAAAAATCTTAATATGGCCATAACTTCCAAAATAAGGCTCGTAAGAGGTTGCGGTTAACGTTGTTGAACAGATAACGGTCTGGTCTTTGCATTGCCGTTCAAAACTCAACTTTTTTTTTTCCAATCGATTTTCGAAAAAAAAGCATGGACTACCCCCTTATCACTAAAAATTAATTTTTTTACGAAAGTCTCTGGAACCCATTGAAACGTACATATATAGAAAGGTTTTGTCAAATGCAAGCACATCCAAAGCAAACCCTTTTATAAGGTCTAGTTTTCGAGATATTTGCATTCAAAGTTATTTTGTTGAGTTATGAAGGCTTGTATGACTTTGGATGCCTACAGTTCCGCAAATAAGGCTATGACGTCATTTTCGCTTGCAAAACGCTTAATTAGTTTTTCAAGAGCTATCCATAGCTGAAAACTAGAACATTCTAGGAGGTCTGGTGTGGAGATATCTTAATTCAAAGTAAATCCATTAAAATCGATTTTTTTGAGTTTTGAAAGTTTGCATGACTTTGGATGTCTACAGTTCCACAAATAAGGCTCGAAAGGCCTTGCGGTTTATTAACTGCTTAATCAGTTTTTAGAGAGCTATCCATTGCTGAAAACTAGAGCATTTTGTAGGCTCTGGTTGCAGAGAAATTTTGATTCAAAGTTAATCTTTCTTGTTTCAACCCAAAAACTAAAAATCTTAATATGGCCATAACTTCCAAAATAAGGCTCGTAAGAGGTTGCGGTTAACGTTGTTGAACAGATAACGGTCTGGTCTTTGCATTGCCGTTCAAAACTCAACTTTTTTTTTTCCAATCGATTTTCGAAAAAAAAGCATGGACTACCCCCTTATCACTAAAAATTAATTTTTTTACGAAAGTCTCTGAAACCCATTGAAACGTACATATATAGAAAGGTTAAATCAAATGCAACCAGCACATCCAAAGCAAACCCTTTTATAAGGTCTAGTTTTCGAGATATTTGCATTCAAAGTTATTTTTTTGAGTTATGAAGGCTTGTATGACTTTGGATGCCTACAGTTCCGCAAATAAGGCTATGACGTCATTTTCGCTTGCAAAACGATTAATTAGTTTTTCAAGAGCTATCCATAGCTGAAAACTAGAACATTCTAGGAGGTCTGGTTGTGGAGATATCTTAATTCAAAGTAAATCCATTAAAATCGATTATTTTGAGTTTTGAAAGTTTGCATGACTTTGGATGTCTACAGTTCCACAAATAAGGCTCGGAAGGCCTTGCGGTTTATTAACTGCTTAATCAGTTTTTGGAGAGCTATCCATTGCTGAAAACTAGAGCATTTTGTAGGCTCTGGTTGCAGAGAAATTTTGATTCAAAGTTAATCTTTCTTGTTTCAACCCAAAAACTAAAAATCTTAATATGGCCATAACTTCCAAAATAAGGCTCGTAAGAGGTTGCGGTTAACGTTGTTGAACAGATAACGGTCTGGTCTTTGCATTGCCGTTCAAAACTCAACTTTTTTTTGCCAATCGATTTTCGAAAAAAAAGCATGGACTACCCCCTTATCACTAAAAATTAATTTTTTTACGAAAGTCTCTGAAACCCATTGAAACGTACATATATAGAAAGGTTAAATCAAATGCAACCAGCACATCCAAAGCAAACCCTTTTATAAGGTCTAGTTTTCGAGATATTTGCATTCAAAGTTATTTTTTTGAGTTATTAAGGCTTGTATGATTTTGGATGCCTACAGTTCCGCAAATAAGGCTATGACGTCATTTTCGCTTGCAAAACGCTTGATTAGTTTTTCAAGAGCTATCCATAGCTGAAAACTAGAACATTCTAGGAGGTCTGGTTGTGGAGATATTTTAATTCAAAGTAAATCCATTAAAATCGATTTTTTTGAGTTTTGAAAGTTTGCATGACTTTGGATGTCTACAGTTCCACAAATAAGGCTCGGAAGGCCTTGCGGTTTATTAACTGCTTAATCAGTTTTTGGAGAGCTATCCATTGCTGAAAACTAGAGCATTTTGATTCAAAGTTAATCTTTCTTGTTTCAACCCAAAAACTAAAAATCTTAATATGGCCATAACTTCCAAAATAAGGCTCGTAAGAGGTTGCGGTTAACGTTGTTGAACAGATAACGGTCTGGTCTTTGCATTGCCTTTAAAAACTCAACTTTTTTTTTCCAATCGATTTTCGAAAAAAAGCATGTACTACCCCCTTATCACTAAAAATTAATTTTTTTACGAAAGTCTCTGGAACCCATTGAAACGCACATATATAGAAAGGTTAAATCAAATGCAACCAGCACATCCAAAGCAAACCCTTTTATAAGGTCTAGTTTTCGAGATATTTGCATTCAAAGTTATTTTTTTGAGTTATGAAGGCTTGTATGACTTTGGATGCCTACAGTTCCGCAAATAAGGCTATGACGTCATTTTCGCTTGCAAAACGCTTAATTAGTTTTTCAAGAGCTATCCATAGCTGAAAACTAGAACATTCTAGGATGTCTGGTTGCGGATATATCTTAATTCAAAGTAAATCCATTAAAATCGATTTTTTTGAGTTTTGAAAGTTTGCATGAGTTTGGATGTCTACAGTTCCACAAATAAGGCTCGGAAGGCCTTGCGGTTTATTAACTGCTTAATCAGTTTTTGGAGAGCTACCCATTGCTGAAAACTAGAGCATTTTGTAGGCTCTGGTTGCAGAGAAATTTTGATTCAAAGTTAATCTTTCTTGTTTCAACCCAAAAACTAAAAATCTTAATATGGCCATAACTTCCAAAATAAGGCTCGTAAGAGGTTGCGGTTAACGTTGTTGAACAGATAACGGTCTGGTCTTTGCATTGCCGTTCAAAACTCAACTTTTTTTTTCCAATCGATTTTCGAAAAAAAGCATGGACTACCCCCTTATCACTAAAAATTAATTTTTTTACGAAAGTCTCTGAAACCCATTGAAACGTACATATATAGAAAGGTTAAATCAAATGCAACCAGCACATCCAAAGCAAACCCTTTTATAAGGTCTAGTTTTCGAGATATTTGCATTCAAAGTTATTTTTTTGAGTTATGAAGGCTTGTATGACTTTGGATGCCTACAGTTCCGCAAATAAGGCTATGACGTCATTTTCGCTTGCAAAACGCTTAATTAGTTTTTCAAGAGCTATCCATAGCTGAAAACTAGAACATTCTAGGATGTCTGGTTGCGGAGATATCTTAATTCAAAGTAAATCCATTAAAATCGATTTTTTTGAGTTTTGAAAGTTTGCATGAGTTTGGATGTCTACAGTTCCACAAATAAGGCTCGGAAGGCCTTGCGGTTTATTAACTGCTTAATCAGTTTTGGGAGAGCTATCCATTGCTGAAAACTAGAGATTTTGTAGGCTCTGGTTGCAGAGAAATTTTGATTCAAAGTTAATCTTTCTTGTTTCAACCCAAAAACTAAAAATCTTAATATGGCCATAACTTCCAAAATAAGGCTCGTAAGAGGTTGCGGTTAACGTTGTTGAACAGATAACGGTCTGGTCTTTGCATTGCCGTTCAAAACTCAACTTTTTTTTCCAATCGATTTTCGAAAAAAAGCATGGACTACCCCCTTATCACTAAAAATTAATTTTTTTACGAAAGTCTCTGGAACCCATTGAAACGTACATATATAGAAAGGTTAAATCAAATGCAACCAGCACATCCAAAGCAAACCCTTTTATAAGGTCTAGTTTTCGAGATATTTGCATTCAAAGTTATTTTTTTGAGTTATGAAGGCTTGTATGACTTTGGATGCCTACAGTTCCGCAAATAAGGCTATGACGTCATTTTCGCTTGCAAAACGCTTAATTAGTTTTTCAAGAGCTATCCATAGCTGAAAACTAGAACATTCTAGGATGTCTGGTTGCGGAGATATCTTAATTCAAAGTAAATCCATTAAAATCGATTTTTTTGAGTTTTGAAAGTTTGCATGAGTTTGGATGTCTACAGTTCCACAAATAAGGCTCGGAAGGCCTTGCGGTTTATTAACTGCTTTATCAGTTTTTGGAGAGCTATCCATTGCTGAAAACTAGAGCATTTTGTAGGCTCTGGTTGCAGAGAAATTTTGATTCAAAGTTAATCTTTCTTGTTTCAACCCAAAAACTAAAAATCTTAATATGGCCATAACTTCCAAAATAAGGCTCGTAAGAGGTTGCGGTTAACGTTGTTGAACAGATAACGGTCTGGTCTTTGCATTGCCGTTCAAAACTCAACTTTTTTTTTACAATCGATTTTCGAAAAAAAGCATGGACTACCCCCTTATCACTAAAAATTAATTTTTTTACGAAAGTCTCTGGAACCCATTGAAACGTACATATATAGAAAGGTTTTGTCAAATGCAACCAGCACATCCAAAGCAAACCCTTTTATAAGGTCTAGTTTTCGAGATATTTGCATTCAAAGTTATTTTTTTGAGTTATGAAGGCTTGTATGACTTTGGATGCCTACAGTTCCGCAAATAAGGCTATGACGTCATTTTCGCTTGCAAAACGCTTAATTAGTTTTTCAAGAGCTATCCATAGCTGAAAACTAGAACATTCTAGGATGTCTGGTTGCGGAGATATCTTAATTCAAAGTAAATCCATTAAAATCGATTTTTTTGAGTTTTGAAAGTTTGCATGAGTTTGGATGTCTACAGTTCCACAAATAAGGCTCGGAAGGCCTTGCGGTTTATTAACTGCTTAATCAGTTTTTGGAGAGCTATCCATTGCTGATAACTAGAGCATTTTGTAGGATCTGGTTGCAGAGAAATTTTGATTCAAAGTTAATCTTTCTTGTTTCAACCCAAAAACTAAAAATCTTAATATGGCCATAACTTCCAAAATAAGGCTCGTAAGAGGTTGCGGTTAACGTTGTTGAACAGATAACGGTCTGGTCTTTGCATTGCCGTTCAAAACTCAACTTTTTTTTTACAATCGATTTTCGAAAAAAAGCATGGACTACCCCCTTATCACTAAAAATTAATTTTTTTACGAAAGTCTCTGGAACCCATTGAAACGTACATATATAGAAAGGTTTTGTCAAATGCAACCAGCACATCCAAAGCAAACCCTTTTATAAGGTCTAGTTTTCGAGATATTTGCATTCAAAGTTATTTTTTTGAGTTATGAAGGCTTGTATGACTTTGGATGCCTACAGTTCCGCAAATAAGGCTATGACGTCATTTTCGCTTGCAAAACGCTTAATTAGTTTTTCAAGACCTATCCATAGCTGAAAACTAGAACATTCTAGGATGTCTGGTTGCGGAGATATCTTAATTCAAAGTAAATCCATTAAAATCGATTTTTTTAAGTTTTGAAAGTTTGCATGAGTTTGGATGTCTACAGTTCCACAAATAAGGCTCGGAAGGCCTTGCGGTTTATTAACTGCTTAATCAGTTTTTGGAGAGCTATCCATTGCTGAAAACTAGAGCATTTTGTAGGCTCTGGTTGCAGAGAAATTTTGATTCAAAGTTAATCTTTCTTGTTTCAACCCAAAAACTAAAAATCTTAATATGGCCATAACTTCCAAAATAAGGCTCGTAAGAGGTTGCGGTTAACGTTGTTGAACAGATAACGGTCTGGTCTTTGCATTGCCGTTCAAAACTCAACTTTTTTTTTACAATCGATTTTCGAAAAAAAGCATGGACTACCCCCTTATCACTAAAAATTAATTTTTTTACGAAAGTCTCTGGAACCCATTGAAACGTACATATATAGAAAGGTTTTGTCAAATGCAACCAGCACATCCAAAGCAAACCCTTTTATAAGGTCTAGTTTTCGAGATATTTGCATTCAAAGTTATTTTTTTGAGTTATGAAGGCTTGTATGACTTTGGATGCCTACAGTTCCGCAAATAAGGCTATGACGTCATTTTCGCTTGCAAAACGATTAATTAGTTTTTCAAGAGCTATCCATAGCTGAAAACTAGAACATTCTAGGAGGTCTGGTTGTGGAGATATCTTAATTCAAAGTAAATCCATTAAAATCGATTTTTTTGAGTTTTGAAAGTTTGCATGACTTTGGATGTCTACAGTTCCACAAATAAGGCTCGGAAGGCCTTGCGGTTTATTAACTGCTTAATCAGTTTTTGGAGAGCTATCCATTGCTGAAAACTAGAGCATTTTGTAGGCTCTGGTTGCAGAGAAATTTTGATTCAAAGTTAATCTTTCTTGTTTCAACCCAAAAACTAAAAATCTTAATATGGCCATAACTTCCAAAATAAGGCTCGGAAGAGGTTGCGGTTAACGTTGTTGAACAGATAACGGTCTGGTCTTTGCATTGCCGTTCAAAACTCAACTTTTTTTTTCCAATCACTAAAAATTAATTTTTTTACGAAAGTCTCTGAAACCCATTGAAACGTACATATATAGAAAGGTTAAATCAAATGCAACCAGCACATCCAAAGCAAACCCTTTTATAAGGTCTAGTTTTCGAGATATTTGCATTCAAAGTTATTTTTTTGAGTTATGAAGGCTTGTATGACTTTGGATGCCTACAGTTCCGCAAATAAGGCTATGACGTCATTTTGGCTTGCAAAACGCTTAATTAGTTTTTCAAGAGCTATCCATAGCTGAAAACTAGAACATTCTAGGATGTCTGGTTGCGGAGATATCTTAATTCAAAGTAAATCCATTAAAATCGATTTTTTTGAGTTTTGAAAGTTTGCATGAGTTTGTATGACTTTGGATGCCTACAGTTCCGCAAATAAGGCTATGACGTCATTTTCGCTTGCAAAACGATTAATTAGTTTTTCAAGAGCTATCCATAGCTGAAAACTAGAACATTCTAGGAGGTCTGGTTGTGGAGATATCTTAATTCAAAGTAAATCCATTAAAATCGATTTTTTTGAGTTTTGAAAGTTTGCATGACTTTGGATGTCTACAGTTCCACAAATAAGGCTCGGAAGGCCTTGCGGTTTATTAACTGCTTAATCAGTTTTTGGAGAGCTATCCATTGCTGAAAACTAGAGCATTTTGTAGGCTCTGGTTGCAGAGAAATTTTGATTCAAAGTTAATCTTTCTTGTTTCAACCCAAAAACTAAAAATCTTAATATGGCCATAACTTCCAAAATAAGGCTCGGAAGAGGTGGCGGTTAACGTTGTTGAACAGATAACGGTCTGGTCTTTGCATTGCCGTTCAAAACTCAACTTTTTTTTTCCAATCACTAAAAATTCATTTTTTTACGAAAGTCTCTGAAACCCATTGAAACGTACATATATAGAAAGGTTAAATCAAATGCAACCAGCACATCCAAAGCAAACCCTTTTATAAGGTCTAGTTTTCGAGATATTTGCATTCAAAGTTATTTTTTTGAGTTATGAAGGCTTGTATGACTTTGGATGCCTACAGTTCCGCAAATAAGGCTATGACGTCATTTTCGCTTGCAAAACGATTAATTAGTTTTTCAAGAGCTATCCATAGCTGAAAACTAGAACATTCTAGGAGGTCTGGTTGTGGAGATATCTTAATTCAAAGTAAATCCATTAAAATCGATTTTTTTGAGTTTTGAAAGTTTGCATGACTTTGGATGTCTACAGTTCCACAAATAAGGCTCGGAAGGCCTTGCGGTTTATTAACTGCTTAATCAGTTTTTGGAGAGCTATCCATTGCTGAAAACTAGAGCATTTTGTAGGCTCTGGTTGCAGAGAAATTTTGATTCAAAGTTAATCTTTCTTGTTTCAACCCAAAAACTAAAAATCTTAATATGGCCATAACTTCCAAAATAAGGCTCGGAAGAGGTTGCGGTTAACGTTGTTGAACAGATAACGGTCTGGTCTTTGCATTGCCGTTCAAAACTCAACTTTTTTTTTCCAATCACTAAAAATTAATTTTTTTACGAAAGTCTCTGAAACCCATTGAAACGTACATATATAGAAAGGTTAAATCAAATGCAACCAGCACATCCAAAGCAAACCCTTTTATAAGGTCTAGTTTTCGAGATATTTGCATTCAAAGTTATTTTTTTGAGTTATGAAGGCTTGTATGACTTTGGATGCCTACAGTTCCGCAAATAAGGCTATGACGTCATTTTCGCTTGCAAAACGCTTAATTAGTTTTTCAAGAGCTATCCATAGCTGAAAACTAGAACATTCTAGGATGTCTGGTTGCGGAGATATCTTAATTGAAAGTAAATCCATTAAAATCGATTTTTTTAAGTTTTGAAAGTTTGCATGAGTTTGGATGTCTACAGTTCCACAAATAAGGCTCGGAAGGCCTTGCGGTTTATTAACTGCTTTATCAGTTTTTGGAGAGCTATCCATTGCTGAAAACTAGAGCATTTTGTAGGCTCTGGTTGCAGAGAAATTTTGATTCAAAGTTAATCTTTCTTGTTTCAACCCAAAAACTAAAAATCTTAATATGGCCATAACTTCCAAAATAAGGCTCGTAAGAGGTTGCGGTTAACGTTGTTGAACAGATAACGGTCTGGTCTTTGCATTGCCGTTCAAAACTCAACTTTTTTTTTACAATCGATTTTCGAAAAAAAGCATGGACTACCCCCTTATCACTAAAAATTAATTTTTTTACGAAAGTCTCTGGAACCCATTGAAACGTACATATATAGAAAGGTTTTGTCAAATGCAACCAGCACATCCAAAGCAAACCCTTTTATAAGGTCTAGTTTTCGAGATATTTGCATTCAAAGTTATTTTTTTGAGTTATGAAGGCTTGTATGACTTTGGATGCCTACAGTTCCGCAAATAAGGCTATGACGTCATTTTCGCTTGCAAAACGATTAATTAGTTTTTCAAGAGCTATCCATAGCTGAAAACTAGAACATTCTAGGAGGTCTGGTTGTGGAGATATCTTAATTCAAAGTAAATCCATTAAAATCGATTTTTTTGAGTTTTGAAAGTTTGCATGACTTTGGATGTCTACAGTTCCACAAATAAGGCTCGGAAGGCCTTGCGGTTTATTAACTGCTTAATCAGTTTTTGGAGAGCTATCCATTGCTGAAAACTAGAGCATTTTGTAGGCTCTGGTTGCAGAGAAATTTTGATTCAAAGTTAATCTTTCTTGTTTCAACCCAAAAACTAAAAATCTTAATATGGCCATAACTTCCAAAATAAGGCTCGGAAGAGGTTGCGGTTAACGTTGTTGAACAGATAACGGTCTGGTCTTTGCATTGCCGTTCAAAACTCAACTTTTTTTTTCCAATCACTAAAAATTAATTTTTTTACGAAAGTCTCTGAAACCCATTGAAACGTACATATATAGAAAGGTTAAATCAAATGCAACCAGCACATCCAAAGCAAACCCTTTTATAAGGTCTAGTTTTCGAGATATTTGCATTCAAAGTTATTTTTTTGAGTTATGAAGGCTTGTATGACTTTGGATGCCTACAGTTCCGCAAATAAGGCTATGACGTCATTTTGGCTTGCAAAACGCTTAATTAGTTTTTCAAGAGCTATCCATAGCTGAAAACTAGAACATTCTAGGATGTCTGGTTGCGGAGATATCTTAATTCAAAGTAAATCCATTAAAATCGATTTTTTTGAGTTTTGAAAGTTTGCATGAGTTTGTATGACTTTGGATGCCTACAGTTCCGCAAATAAGGCTATGACGTCATATTCGCTTGCAAAACGATTAATTAGTTTTTCAAGAGCTATCCATAGCTGAAAACTAGAACATTCTAGGAGGTCTGGTTGTGGAGATATCTTAATTCAAAGTAAATCCATTAAAATCGATTTTTTTGAGTTTTGAAAGTTTGCATGACTTTGGATGTCTACAGTTCCACAAATAAGGCTCGGAAGGCCTTGCGGTTTATTAACTGCTTAATCAGTTTTTGGAGAGCTATCCATTGCTGAAAACTAGAGCATTTTGTAGGCTCTGGTTGCAGAGAAATTTTGATTCAAAGTTAATCTTTCTTGTTTCAACCCAAAAACTAAAAATCTTAATATGGCCATAACTTCCAAAATAAGGCTCGGAAGAGGTGGCGGTTAACGTTTTTTTTCCAATCACTAAAAATTAATTTTTTTACGAAAGTCTCTGAAACCCATTGAAACGTACATATATAGAAAGGTTAAATCAAATGCAACCAGCACATCCAAAGCAAACCCTTTTATAAGGTCTAGTTTTCGAGATATTTGCATTCAAAGTTATTTTTTTGAGTTATGAAGGCTTGTATGACTTTGGATGCCTACAGTTCCGCAAATAAGGCTATGACGTCATTTTCGCTTGCAAAACGCTTAATTAGTTTTTCAAGAGCTATCCATAGCTGAAAACTAGAACATTCTAGGATGTCTGGTTGCGGAGATATCTTAATTCAAAGTAAATCCATTAAAATCGATTTTTTTGAGTTTTGAAAGTTTGCATGAGTTTGGATGTCTACAGTTCCACAAATAAGGCTCGGAAGGCCTTGCGGTTTATTAACTGCTTAATCAGTTTTTGGAGAGCTATCCATTGCTGAAAACTAGAGCATTTTGTAGGCTCTGGTTGCAGAGAAATTTTGATTCAAAGTTAATCTTTCTTGTTTCAACCCAAAAACTAAAAATCTTAATATGGCCATAACTTCCAAAATAAGGCTCGTAAGAGGTTGCGGTTAACGTTGTTGAACAGATAACGGTCTGGTCTTTGCATTGCCGTTCAAAACTCAACTTTTTTTTTTTCCAATCGATTTTCGAAAAAAAAGCATGGACTACCCCCTTATCACTAAAAATTAATTTTTTTTTCGAAAGTCTCTGAAACCCATTGAAACGTACATATATAGAAAGGTTAAATCAAATGCAACCAGCACATCCAAAGGAAACCCTTTTATAAGGTCTAGTTTTCGAGATATTTGCATTCAAAGTTATTTTTTTGGAGTTATTAAGGCTTGTATGATTTTGGGTGCCTACAGTTCCGCAAATAAGGCTATGACGTCATTTTCGCTTGCAAAACGCTTGATTAGTTTTTCAAGAGCTATCCATAGCTGAAAACTAGAACATTCTAGGAGGTCTGGTTGTGGAGATATCTTAATTCAAAGTAAATCCATTAAAATCGATTTTTTTGAGTTTTGAAAGTTTGCATGACTTTGGATGTCTACAGTTCCACAAATAAGGCTCGGAAGGCCTTGCGGTTTATTAACTGCTTAATCAGTTTTTGGAGAGCTATCTATTGCTGAAAACTAGAGCATTTTGTAGGCTCTGGTTGCAGAGAAATTTTGATTCAAAGTTAATCTTTCTTGTTTCAACCCAAAAACTAAAAATCTTAATATGGCCATAACTTCCAAAATAAGGCTCGGAAGAGGTTGCGGTTAACGTTGTTGAACAGATAACGGTCTGGTCTTTGCATTGCCGTTCAAAACTCAACTTTTTTTTTCCAATCACTAAAAATTAATTTTTTTACGAAAGTCTCTGAAACCCATTGAAACGTACATATATAGAAAGGTTAAATCAAATGCAACCAGCACATCCAAAGCAAACCCTTTTATAAGGTCTAGTTTTCGAGATATTTGCATTCAAAGTTATTTTTTTGAGTTATGAAGGCTTGTATGACTTTGGATGCCTACAGTTCCGCAAATAAGGCTATGACGTCATTTTCGCTTGCAAAACGATTAATTAGTTTTTCAAGAGCTATCCATAGCTGAAAACTAGAACATTCTAGGAGGTCTGGTTGTGGAGATATCTTAATTCAAAGTAAATCCATTAAAATCGATTTTTTTGAGTTTTGAAAGTTTGCATGACTTTGGATGTCTACAGTTCCACAAATAAGGCTCGGAAGGCCATTGCTGAAAACTAGAGCATTTTGTAGGCTCTGGTTGCAGAGAAATTTTGATTCAAAGTTAATCTTTCTTGTTTCAACCCAAAAACTAAAAATCTTAATATGGCCATAACTTCCAAAATAAGGCTCGGAAGAGGTGGCGGTTAACGTTGTTGAACAGATAACGGTCTGGTCTTTGCATTGCCGTTCAAAACTCAACTTTTTTTTTCCAATCACTAAAAATTAATTTTTTTACGAAAGTCTCTGAAACCCATTGAAACGTACATATATAGAAAGGTTAAATCAAATGCAACCAGCACATCCAAAGCAAACCCTTTTATAAGGTCTAGTTTTCGAGATATTTGCATTCAAAGTTATTTTTTTGAGTTATGAAGGCTTGTATGACTTTGGATGCCTACAGTTCCGCAAATAAGGCTATGACGTCATTTTCGCTTGCAAAACGCTTAATTAGTTTTTCAAGAGCTATCCATAGCTGAAAACTAGAACATTCTAGGATGTCTGGTTGCGGAGATATCTTAATTCAAAGTAAATCCATTAAAATCGATTTTTTTGAGTTTTGAAAGTTTGCATGAGTTTGGATGTCTACAGTTCCACAAATAAGGCTCGGAAGGCCTTGCGGTTTATTAACTGCTTAATCAGTTTTTGGAGAGCTATCCATTGCTGAAAACTAGAGCATTTTGTAGGCTCTGGTTGCAGAGAAATTTTGATTCAAAGTTAATCTTTCTTGTTTCAACCCAAAAACTAAAAATCTTAATATGGCCATAACTTCCAAAATAAGGCTCGTAAGAGGTTGCGGTTAACGTTGTTGAACAGATAACGGTCTGGTCTTTGCATTGCCGTTCAAAACTCAACTTTTTTTTTCCAATCACTAAAAATTAATTTTTTTACGAAAGTCTCTGAAACCCATTGAAACGTACATATATAGAAAGGTTAAATCAAATGCAACCAGCACATCCAAAGCAAACCCTTTTATAAGGTCTAGTTTTCGAGATATTTGCATTCAAAGTTATTTTTTTGAGTTATGAAGGCTTGTATGACTTTGGATGCCTACAGTTCCGCAAATAAGGCTATGACGTCATTTTCGCTTGCAAAACGCTTAATTAGTTTTTCAAGAGCTATCCATAGCTGAAAACTAGAACATTCTAGGATGTCTGGTTGCGGAGATATCTTAATTCAAAGTAAATCCATTAAAATCGATTTTTTTGAGTTTTGAAAGTTTGCATGAGTTTGGATGTCTACAGTTCCACAAATAAGGCTCGGAAGGCCTTGCGGTTTATTAACTGCTTAATTAGTTTTTGGAGAGCTATCCATTGCTGAAAACTAGAGCATTTTGTAGGCTCTGGTTGCAGAGAAATTTTGATTCAAAGTTAATCTTTCTTGTTTCAACCCAAAAACTAAAAATCTTAATATGGCCATAACTTCCAAAATAAGGCTCGTAAGAGGTTGCGGTTAACGTTGTTGAACAGATAACGGTCTGGTCTTTGCATTGCCGTTCAAAACTCAACTTTTTTTTTCCAATCGATTTTCGAAAAAAAGCATGGACTACCACCTTATCACTAAAAATTAATTTTTTTACGAAAGTCTCTGGAACCCATTGAAACGTACATATATAGAAAGGTTAAATCAAATGCAACCAGCACATCCAAAGCAAACCCTTTTATAAGGTCTAGTTTTCGAGATATTTGCATTCAAAGTTATTTTTTTGAGTTATGAAGGCTTGTATGACTTTGGATGCCTACAGTTCCGCAAATAAGGCTATGACGTCATTTTCGCTTGCAAAACGCTTAATAAGTTTTTCAAGAGCTATCCATAGCTGAAAACTAGAACATTCTAGGATGTCTGGTTGCGGAGATATCTTAATTCAAAGTAAATCCATTAAAATCGATTTTTTTGAGTTTTGAAAGTTTGCATGAGTTTGGATGTCTACAGTTCCACAAATAAGGCTCGGAAGGCCTTGCGGTTTATTAACTGCTTAATCAGTTTTTGGAGAGCTATCCATTGCTGAAAACTAGAGCATTTTGTAGGCTCTGGTTGCAGAGAAATTTTGATTCAAAGTTAATCTTTCTTGTTTCAACCCAAAAACTAAAAATCTTAATATGGCCATAACTTCCAAAATAAGGCTCGTAAGAGGTTGCGGTTAACGTTGTTGAACAGATAACGGTCTGGTCTTTGCATTGCCGTTCAAAACTCAACTTTTTTTTCCAATCGATTTTCGAAAAAAAGCATGGACCCCCTTATCACTAAAAATTAATTTTTTTACGAAAGTCTCTGGAACCCATTGAAACGTACATATATAGAAAGGTTAAATCAAATGCAACCAGCCCATCCAAAGCAAACCCTTTTATAAGGTCTAGTTTTCGAGATATTTGCATTCAAAGTTATTTTTTTGAGTTATGAAGGCTTGTATGACTTTGGATGCCTACAGTTCCGCAAATAAGGCTATGACGTCATTTTCGCATGCAAAACGCTTAATTAGTTTTTCAAGAGCTATCCAAAGCTGAAAACTAGAACATTCTAGGATGTCTGGTTGCGGAGATATCTTAATTCAAAGTAAATCCATTAAAATCGATTTTTTTGAGTTTTGAAAGTTTGCATGAGTTTGGATGTCTACAGTTCCACAAATAAGGCTCGGAAGGCCTTGCGGTTTATTAACTGCTTAATCAGTTTTTGGAGAGCTACCCATTGCTGAAAACTAGAGCATTTTGTAGGCTCTGGTTGCAGAGAAATTTTGATTCAAAGTTAATCTTTCTTGTTTCAACCCAAAAACTAAAAATCTTAATATGGCCATAACTTCCAAAATAAGGCTCGTAAGAGGTTGCGGTTAACGTTGTTGAACAGATAACGGTCTGGTCTTTGCATTGCCGTTCAAAACTCAACTTTTTTTTTCCAATCGATTTTCGAAAAAAAGCATGGATTATTTTTTTTACGAAAGTCTCTGGAACCCATTGAAACGCACATATATAGAAAGGTTAAATCAAATGCAACCAGCACATCCAAAGCAAACCCTTTTATAAGGTCTAGTTTTCGAGATATTTGCATTCAAAGTTATTTTTTTGAGTTATGAAGGCTTGTATGACTTTGGATGCCTACAGTTCCGCAAATAAGGCTATGACGTCATTTTCGCTTGCAAAACGCTTAATTAGTTTTTCAAGAGCTATCCATAGCTGAAAACTAGAACATTCTAGGATGTCTGGTTGCGGAGATATCTTAATTCAAAGTAAATCCATTAAAATCGATTTTTTTGAGTTTTGAAAGTTTGCATGAGTTTGGATGTCTACAGTTCCACAAATAAGGCTCGGAAGGCCTTGTGGTTTATTAACTGCTTAATCAGTTTTTGGAGAGCTATCCATTGCTGAAAACTAGAGCATTTTGTAGGCTCTGGTTGCAGAGAAATTTTGATTCAAAGTTAATCTTTCTTGTTTCAACCCAAAAACTAAAAATCTTAATATGGCCATAACTTCCAAAATAAGGCTCGTAAGAGGTTGCGGTTAACGTTGTTGAACAGATAACGGTCTGGTCTTTGCATTGCCGTTCAAAACTCAACTTTTTTTTTTCCAATCGATTTTCGAAAAAAAGCATGGACTACCCCCTTATCACTAAAAATTAATTTTTGTACGGAATTCTCTGGAACCCATTGAAACGTACATATATAGAAAGGTTTTGTCAAATGCAAGCACATCCAAAGCAAACCCTTTTATAAGGTCTAGTTTTCGAGATATTTGCATTCAAAGTTATTTTGTTGAGTTATGAAGGCTTGTATGACTTTGGATGCCTACAGTTCCGCAAATAAGGCTATGACGTCATTTTCGCTTGCAAAACGCTTAATTAGTTTTTCAAGAGCTATCCATAGCTGAAAACTAGAACATTCTAGGAGGTCTGGTTGTGGAGATATCTTAATTCAAAGTAAATCCATTAAAATCGATTTTTTTGAGTTTTGAAAGTTTGCATGACTTTGGATGTCTACAGTTCCACAAATAAGGCTCGAAAGGCCTTGCGGTTTATTAACTGCTTAATCAGTTTTTAGAGAGCTATCCATTGCTGAAAACTAGAGCATTTTGTAGGCTCTGGTTGCAGAGAAATTTTGATTCAAAGTTAATCTTTCTTGTTTCAACCCAAAAACTAAAAATCTTAATATGGCCATAACTTCCAAAATAAGGCTCGTAAGAGGTTGCGGTTAACGTTGTTGAACAGATAACGGTCTGGTCTTTGCATTGCCGTTCAAAACTCAACTTTTTTTTTTCCAATCGATTTTCGAAAAAAAAGCATGGACTACCCCCTTATCACTAAAAATTAATTTTTTTACGAAAGTCTCTGGAACCCATTGAAACGTACATATATAGAAAGGTTTTGTCAAATGCAAGCACATCCAAAGCAAACCCTTTTATAAGGTCTAGTTTTCGAGATATTTGCATTCAAAGTTATTTTGTTGAGTTATGAAGGCTTGTATGACTTTGGATGCCTACAGTTCCGCAAATAAGGCTATGACGTCATTTTCGCTTGCAAAACGCTTAATTAGTTTTTCAAGAGCTATCCATAGCTGAAAACTAGAACATTCTAGGAGGTCTGGTGTGGAGATATCTTAATTCAAAGTAAATCCATTAAAATCGATTTTTTTGAGTTTTGAAAGTTTGCATGACTTTGGATGTCTACAGTTCCACAAATAAGGCTCGAAAGGCCTTGCGGTTTATTAACTGCTTAATCAGTTTTTAGAGAGCTATCCATTGCTGAAAACTAGAGCATTTTGTAGGCTCTGGTTGCAGAGAAATTTTGATTCAAAGTTAATCTTTCTTGTTTCAACCCAAAAACTAAAAATCTTAATATGGCCATAACTTCTAAAATAAGGCTCGTAAGAGGTTGCGGTTAACGTTGTTGAACAGATAACGGTCTGGTCTTTGCATTGCCGTTCAAAACTCAACTTTTTTTTTTCCAATCGATTTTCGAAAAAAAAGCATGGACTACCCCCTTATCACTAAAAATTAATTTTTTTACGAAAGTCTCTGAAACCCATTGAAACGTACATATATAGAAAGGTTAAATCAAATGCAACCAGCACATCCAAAGCAAACCCTTTTATAAGGTCTAGTTTTCGAGATATTTGCATTCAAAGTTATTTTTTTGAGTTATGAAGGCTTGTATGACTTTGGATGCCTACAGTTCCGCAAATAAGGCTATGACGTCATTTTCGCTTGCAAAACGATTAATTAGTTTTTCAAGAGCTATCCATAGCTGAAAACTAGAACATTCTAGGAGGTCTGGTTGTGGAGATATCTTAATTCAAAGTAAATCCATTAAAATCGATTATTTTGAGTTTTGAAAGTTTGCATGACTTTGGATGTCTACAGTTCCACAAATAAGGCTCGGAAGGCCTTGCGGTTTATTAACTGCTTAATCAGTTTTTGGAGAGCTATCCATTGCTGAAAACTAGAGCATTTTGTAGGCTCTGGTTGCAGAGAAATTTTGATTCAAAGTTAATCTTTCTTGTTTCAACCCAAAAACTAAAAATCTTAATATGGCCATAACTTCCAAAATAAGGCTCGGAAGAGGTTGCGGTTAACGTTGTTGAACAGATAACGGTCTGGTCTTTGCATTGCCGTTTAAAACTCAACTTTTTTTTTCCAATCACTAAAAATTAATTTTTTTACGAAAGTCTCTGGAACCCATTGAAACGTACATATATAGAAAGGTTAAATCAAATGCAACCAGCACATCCAAAGCAAACCCTTTTATAAGGTCTAGTTTTCGAGATATTTGCATTCAAAGTTATTTTTTTGAGTTATGAAGGCTTGTATGACTTTGGATGCCTACAGTTCCGCAAATAAGGCTATGACGTCATTTTCGCTTGCAAAACGCTTAATTAGTTTTTCAAGAGCTATCCATAGCTGAAAACTAGAACATTCTAGGAGGTCTGGTTGTGGAGATATCTTAATTCAAAGTAAATCCATTAAAATCGATTTTTTTGAGTTTTGAAAGTTTGCATGACTTTGGATGTCTACAGTTCCACAAATAAGGCTCGGAAGGCCTTGTGGTTTATTAACTGCTTAATCAGTTTTTGGAGAGCTATCCATTGCTGAAAACTAGAGCATTTTGTAGGCTCTGGTTGCAGAGAAATTTTGATTCAAAGTTAATCTTTCTTGTTTCAACCCAAAAACTAAAAATCTTAATATGGCCATAACTTCCAAAATAAGGCTCGGAAGAGGTTGCGGTTAACGTTGTTGAACAGATAACGGTCTGGTCTTTGCATTGCCGTTCAAAACTCAACTTTTTCTTCCAATCACTAAAAATTAATTTTTTTACGAAAGTCTCTGGAACCCATTGAAACGTACATATATAGAAAGGTTAAATCAAATGCAACCAGCACATCCAAAGCAAACCCTTTTATAAGGTCTAGTTTTCGAGATATTTGCATTCAAAGTTATTTTTTTGAGTTATGAAGGCTTGTATGACTTTGGATGCCTACAGTTCCGCAAATAAGGCTATGACGTCATTTTCGCTTGCAAAACGATTAATTAGTTTTTCAAGAGCTATCCATAGCTGAAAACTAGAACATTCTAGGAGGTCTGGTTGTGGAGATATCTTAATTCAAAGTAAATCCATTAAAATCGATTTTTTTGAGTTTTGAAAGTTTGCATGACTTTGGATGTCTACAGTTCCACAAATAAGGCTCGGAAGGCCTTGCGGTTTATTAACTGCTTAATCAGTTTTTGGAGAGCTATCCATTGCTGAAAACTAGAGCATTTTGTAGGCTCTGGTTGCAGAGAAATTTTGATTCAAAGTTAATCTTTCTTGTTTCAACCCAAAAACTAAAAATCTTAATATGGCCATAACTTCCAAAATAAGGCTCGGAAGAGGTTGCGGTTAACGTTGTTGAACAGATAACGGTCTGGTCTTTGCATTGCCGTTCAAAACTCAACTTTTTTTTCCAATCGATTTTCGAAAAAAAGCATGGACTACCCCCTTATCACTAAAAATTAATTTTTTTACGAAAGTCTCTGAAACCCATTGAAACGTACATATATAGAAAGGTTAAATCAAATGCAACCAGCACATCCAAAGCAAACCCTTTTATAAGGTCTAGTTTTCGAGATATTTGCATTCAAAGTTATTTTTTTGAGTTATGAAGGCTTGTATGACTTTGGATGCCTACAGTTCCGCAAATAAGGCTATGACGTCATTTTCGCTTGCAAAACGATTAATTAGTTTTTCAAGAGCTATCCATAGCTGAAAACTAGAACATTCTAGGAGGTCTGGTTGTGGAGATATCTTAATTCAAAGTAAATCCATTAAAATCGATTATTTTGAGTTTTGAAAGTTTGCATGACTTTGGATGTCTACAGTTCCACAAATAAGGCTCGGAAGGCCTTGCGGTTTATTAACTGCTTAATCAGTTTTTGGAGAGCTATCCATTGCTGAAAACTAGAGCATTTTGTAGGCTCTGGTTGCAGAGAAATTTTGATTCAAAGTTAATCTTTCTTGTTTCAACCCAAAAACTAAAAATCTTAATATGGCCATAACTTCCAAAATAAGGCTCGGAAGAGGTTGCGGTTAACGTTGTTGAACAGATAACGGTCTGGTCTTTGCATTGCCGTTTAAAACTCAACTTTTTTTTTCCAATCACTAAAAATTAATTTTTTTACGAAAGTCTCTGGAACCCATTGAAACGTACATATATAGAAAGGTTAAATCAAATGCAACCAGCACATCCAAAGCAAACCCTTTTATAAGGTCTAGTTTTCGAGATATTTGCATTCAAAGTTATTTTTTTGAGTTATGAAGGCTTGTATGACTTTGGATGCCTACAGTTCCGCAAATAAGGCTATGACGTCATTTTCGCTTGCAAAACGCTTAATTAGTTTTTCAAGAGCTATCCATAGCTGAAAACTAGAACATTCTAGGAGGTCTGGTTGTGGAGATATCTTAATTCAAAGTAAATCCATTAAAATCGATTTTTTTGAGTTTTGAAAGTTTGCATGACTTTGGATGTCTACAGTTCCACAAATAAGGCTCGGAAGGCCTTGTGGTTTATTAACTGCTTAATCAGTTTTTGGAGAGCTATCCATTGCTGAAAACTAGAGCATTTTGTAGGCTCTGGTTGCAGAGAAATTTTGATTCAAAGTTAATCTTTCTTGTTTCAACCCAAAAACTAAAAATCTTAATATGGCCATAACTTCCAAAATAAGGCTCGGAAGAGGTTGCGGTTAACGTTGTTGAACAGATAACGGTCTGGTCTTTGCATTGCCGTTCAAAACTCAACTTTTTCTTCCAATCACTAAAAATTAATTTTTTTACGAAAGTCTCTGGAACCCATTGAAACGTACATATATAGAAAGGTTAAATCAAATGCAACCAGCACATCCAAAGCAAACCCTTTTATAAGGTCTAGTTTTCGAGATATTTGCATTCAAAGTTATTTTTTTGAGTTATGAAGGCTTGTATGACTTTGGATGCCTACAGTTCCGCAAATAAGGCTATGACGTCATTTTCGCTTGCAAAACGATTAATTAGTTTTTCAAGAGCTATCCATAGCTGAAAACTAGAACATTCTAGGAGGTCTGGTTGTGGAGATATCTTAATTCAAAGTAAATCCATTAAAATCGATTTTTTTGAGTTTTGAAAGTTTGCATGACTTTGGATGTCTACAGTTCCACAAATAAGGCTCGGAAGGCCTTGCGGTTTATTAACTGCTTAATCAGTTTTTGGAGAGCTATCCATTGCTGAAAACTAGAGCATTTTGTAGGCTCTGGTTGCAGAGAAATTTTGATTCAAAGTTAATCTTTCTTGTTTCAACCCAAAAACTAAAAATCTTAATATGGCCATAACTTCCAAAATAAGGCTCGGAAGAGGTTGCGGTTAACGTTGTTGAACAGATAACGGTCTGGTCTTTGCATTGCCGTTCAAAACTCAACTTTTTTTTCCAATCGATTTTCGAAAAAAAGCATGGACTACCCCCTTATCACTAAAAATTAATTTTTTTTACGAAAGTCTCTGAAACCCATTGAAACGTACATATATAGAAAGGTTAAATCAAATGCAACCAGCACATCCAAAGCAAACCCTTTTATAAGGTCTAGTTTTCGAGATATTTGCATTCAAAGTTATTTTTTTGAGTTATGAAGGCTTGTATGACTTTGGATGCCTACAGTTCCGCAAATAAGGCTATGACGTCATTTTCGCTTGCAAAACGCTTAATTAGTTTTTCAAGAGCTATACATAGCTGAAAACTAGAACATTCTAGGATGTCTGGTTGCGGAGATATCTTAATTCAAAGTAAATCCATTAAAATCGATTTTTTTGAGTTTTGAAAGTTTGCATGAGTTTGGATGTCTACAGTTCCACAAATAAGGCTCGGAAGGCCTTGCGGTTTATTAACTGCTTAATCAGTTTTTGGAGAGCTATCCATTGCTGAAAACTAGAGCATTTTGTAGGCTCTGGTTGCAGAGAAATTTTGATTCAAAGTTAATCTTTCTTGTTTCAACCCAAAAACTAAAAATCTTAATATGGCCATAACTTCCAAAATAAGGCTCGTAAGAGGTTGCGGTTAACGTTGTTGAACAGATAACGGTCTGGTCTTTGCATTGCCGTTCAAAACTCAACTTTTTTTTTTCCAATCGATTTTCGAAAAAAAAGCATGGACTACCCCCTTATCACTAAAAATTAATTTTTTTACGAAAGTCTCTGAAACCCATTGAAACGTACATATATAGAAAGGTTAAATCAAATGCAACCAGCACATGCAAAGCAAACCCTTTTATAAGGTCTAGTTTTCGAGATATTTGCATTCAAAGTTATTTTTTTGAGTTATGAAGGCTTGTATGACTTTGGATGCCTACAGTTCCGCAAATAAGGCTATGACGTCATTTTCGCTTGCAAAACGATTAATTAGTTTTTCAAGAGCTATCCATAGCTGAAAACTAGAACATTCTAGGAGGTCTGGTTGCGGAGATATCTTAATTCAAAGTAAATCCATTAAAATCGATTTTTTTGAGTTTTGAAAGTTTGCATGAGTTTGGATGTCTACAGTTCCACAAATAAGGCTCGGAAGGCCTTGCGGTTTATTAACTGCTTAATCAGTTTTTGGAGAGCTATCCATTGCTGAAAACTAGAGCATTTTGTGGGCTCTGGTTGCAGAGAAATTTTGATTCAAAGTTAATCTTTCTTGTTTCAACCCAAAAACTAAAAATCTTAATATGGCCATAACTTCCAAAATAAGGCTCGTAAGAGGTTGCGGTTAACGTTGTTGAACAGATAACGGTCTGGTCTTTGCATTGCCGTTCAAAACTCAACTTTTTTTTTCCAATCGATTTTCGAAAAAAAGCATGGACTACCCCCTTATCACTAAAAATTAATTTTTTTACGAAAGTCTCTGAAACCCATTGAAACGTACATATATAGAAAGGTTAAATCAAATGCAACCAGCACATCCAAAGCAAACCCTTTTATAAGGTCTAGTTTTCGAGATATTTGCATTCAAAGTTATTTTTTTGAGTTATGAAGGCTTGTATGACTTTGGATGCCTACAGTTCCGCAAATAAGGCTATGACGTCATTTTCGCTTGCAAAACGCTTAATTAGTTTTTCAAGAGCTATCCATAGCTGAAAACTAGAACATTCTAGGATGTCTGGTTGCGGAGATATCTTAATTCAAAGTAAATCCATTAAAATCGATTTTTTTGAGTTTTGAAAGTTTGCATGAGTTTGGATGTCTACAGTTCCACAAATAAGGCTCGGAAGGCCTTGCGGTTTATTAACTGCTTAATCAGTTTTTGGAGAGCTATCCATTGCTGAAAACTAGAGCATTTTGTAGGCTCTGGTTGCAGAGAAATTTTGATTCAAAGTTAATCTTTCTTGTTTCAACCCAAAAACTAAAAATCTTAATATGGCCATAACTTCCAAAATAAGGCTCGTAAGAAGTTGCGGTTAACGTTGTTGAACAGATAACGGTCTGGTCTTTGCATTGCCGTTCAAAACTCAACTTTTTTTTTTCCAATCGATTTTCGAAAAAAAAGCATGGACTACCCCCTTATCACTAAAAATTAATTTTTTTACGAAAGTCTCTGAAACCCATTGAAACGTACATATATAGAAAGGTTAAATCAAATGCAACCAGCACATGCAAAGCAAACCCTTTTATAAGGTCTAGTTTTCGAGATATTTGCATTCAAAGTTATTTTTTTGAGTTATGAAGGCTTGTATGACTTTGGATGCCTACAGTTCCGCAAATAAGGCTATGACGTCATTTTCGCTTGCAAAACGATTAATTAGTTTTTCAAGAGCTATCCATAGCTGAAAACTAGAACATTCTAGGATGTCTGGTTGCGGAGATATCTTAATTCAAAGTAAATCCATTAAAATCGATTTTTTTGAGTTTTGAAAGTTTGCATGAGTTTGGATGTCTACAGTTCCACAAATAAGGCTCGGAAGGCCTTGCGGTTTATTAACTGCTTAATCAGTTTTTGGAGAGCTATCCATTGCTGAAAACTAGAGCATTTTGTGGGCTCTGGTTGCAGAGAAATTTTGATTCAAAGTTAATCTTTCTTGTTTCAACCCAAAAACTAAAAATCTTAATATGGCCATAACTTCCAAAATAAGGCTCGTAAGAGGTTGCGGTTAACGTTGTTGAACAGATAACGGTCTGGTCTTTGCATTGCCGTTCAAAACTCAACTTTTTTTTTTCCAATCGATTTTCGAAAAAAAGCATGGACTACCCCCTTATCACTAAAAATTAATTTTTTTATGAAAGTCTCTGAAACCCATTGAAACGTACATATATAGAAAGGTTAAATCAAATGCAACCAGCACATCCAAAGCAAACCCTTTTATAAGGTCTAGTTTTCGAGATATTTGCATTCAAAGTTATTTTTTTGAGTTATGAAGGCTTGTATGACTTTGGATGCCTACAGTTCCGCAAATAAGGCTATGACGTCATTTTCGCTTGCAAAACGCTTAATTAGTTTTTCAAGAGCTATCCATATCTGAAAACTAGAACATTCTAGGATGTCTGGTTGCGGAGATATCTTAATTCAAAGTAAATCCATTAAAATCGATTTTTTTGAGTTTTGAAAGTTTGCATGAGTTTGGATGTCTACAGTTCCACAAATAAGGCTCGGAAGGCCTTGCGGTTTATTAACTGCTTAATCAGTTTTTGGAGAGCTATCCATTGCTGAAAACTAGAGCATTTTGTAGGCTCTGGTTGCAGAGAAATTTTGATTCAAAGTTAATCTTTCTTGTTTCAACCCAAAAACTAAAAATCTTAATATGGCCATAACTTCCAAAATAAGGCTCGTAAGAGGTTGCGGTTAACGTTGTTGAACAGATAACGGTCTGGTCTTTGCATTGCCGTTCAAAACTCAACTTTTTTTTTCCGATCGATTTTCGAAAAAAAGCATGGACTACCCCCTTATCACTAAAAATTAATTTTTTTAAGAAAGTCTCTGGAACCCATTGAAACGTACATATATAGAAAGGTTTTGTCAAATGCAACCAGCACATCCAAAGCAAACCCTTTTATAAGGTCTAGTTTTCGAGATATTTGCATTCAAAGTTATTTTTTGAGCTATGAAGGCTTGTATGACTTTGGATGCCCACAGTTCCGCAAATAAGACTATGACGTCATTTTCGCTTGCAAAACGCTTGAATAGTTTTTCAAGAGCTATCCGTAGCTGAAAACTAGAACATTCTAGGAGGTCTGGTTGCGGAGATATCTTAATTCAAAGTAAATCCATTAAAATCGATTTTTTTGAGTTTTGAAAGTTTGCATGAGTTTGGATGCCTACAGTTCCACAAATAAGGCTCGGAAGGCCTTGTGGTTTATTAACTGCTTAATCAGTTTTTGGAGAGCTATCCATTGCTGAAAACTAGAGCATTTTGTAGGCTCTGGTTGCAGAGAAATTTTGATTCAAAGTTAATCTTTCTTGTTTCAACCCAAAAATCTTAATATGGCCATAACTTCCAAAATAAGGCTCGTAAGAGGTTGCGGTTAACGTTGTTGAACAGATAACGGTCTGGTCTTTGCATTGCCGTTCAAAACTCAACTTTTTTTTTTCCAATCGATTTTCGAAAAAAAGCATGGACTACCCCCTTATCACTAAAAATTAATTTTTGTACGGAAGTCTCTGGAACCCATTGAAACGTACATATATAGAAAGGTTTTGTCAAATGCAAGCACATCCAAAGCAAACCCTTTTATAAGGTCTAGTTTTCGAGATATTTGCATTCAAAGTTATTTTGTTGAGTTATGAAGGCTTGTATGACTTTGGATGCCTACAGTTCCGCAAATAAGGCTATGACGTCATTTTCGCTTGCAAAACGCTTAATTAGTTTTTCAAGAGCTATCCATAGCTGAAAACTAGAACATTCTAGGAGGTCTGGTTGTGGAGATATCTTAATTCAAAGTAAATCCATTAAAATCGATTTTTTTGAGTTTTGAAAGTTTGCATGACTTTGGATGTCTACAGTTCCACAAATAAGGCTCGAAAGGCCTTGCGGTTTATTAACTGCTTAATCAGTTTTTAGAGAGCTATCCATTGCTGAAAACTAGAGCATTTTGTAGGCTCTGGTTGCAGAGAAATTTTGATTCAAAGTTAATCTTTCTTGTTTCAACCCAAAAACTAAAAATCTTAATATGGCCATAACTTCCAAAATAAGGCTCGTAAGAGGTTGCGGTTAACGTTGTTGAACAGATAACGGTCTGGTCTTTGCATTGCCGTTCAAAACTCAACTTTTTTTTTCCAATCGATTTTCGAAAAAAAGCATGGACTACCCCCTTATCACTAAAAATTAATTTTTTTACGAAAGTCTCTGGAACCCATTGAAACGTACATATATAGAAAGGTTAAATCAAATGCAACCAGCACATCCAAAGCAAACCCTTTTATAAGGTCTAGTTTTCGAGATATTTGCATTCAAAGTTATTTTTTTGAGTTATGAAGGCTTGTATGACTTTGGATGCCTACAGTTCCGCAAATAAGGCTATGACGTCATTTTCGCTTGCAAAACGCTTAATTAGTTTTTCAAGAGCTATCCATAGCTGAAAACTAGAACATTCTAGGATGTCTGGTTGCGGAGATATCTTAATTCAAAGTAAATCCATTAAAATCGATTTTTTTGAGTTTTGAAAGTTTGCATGACTTTGGATGTCTACAGTTCCACAAATAAGGCTCGGAAGGCCTTGCGGTTTATTAATTGCTTAATCAGTTTTTGGAGAGCTATCCATTGCTGAAAACTAGAGCATTTTGTAGGCTCTGGTTGCAGAGAAATTTTGATTCAAAGTTAATCTTTCTTGTTTCAACCCAAAAACTAAAAATCTTAATATGGCCATAACTTCCAAAATAAGGCTCGTAAGAGGTTGCGGTTAACGTTGTTGAACAGATAACGGTCTGGTCTTTGCATTGCCGTTCAAAACTCAACTTTTTTTTTCCAATCACTAAAAATTAATTTTTTTACGAAAGTCTCTGGAACCCATTGAAACGTACATATATAGAAAGGTTAAATCAAATGCAACCAGCACATCCAAAGCAAACCCTTTTATAAGGTCTAGTTTTCGAGATATTTGCATTCAAAGTTATTTTTTTGAGTTATGAAGGCTTGTATGACTTTGGATGCCTACAGTTCCGCAAATAAGGCTATGACGTCATTTTCGCTTGCAAAACGATTAATTAGTTTTTCAAGAGCTATCCATAGCTGAAAACTAGAACATTCTAGGATGTCTGGTTGCGGAGATATCTTAATTCAAAGTAAATCCATTAAAATCGATTTTTTTGAGTTTTGAAAGTTTGCATGAGTTTGGATGTCTACAGTTCCACAAATAAGGCTCGGAAGGCCTTGCGGTTTATTAACTGCTTAATCAGTTTTTGGAGAGCTATCCATTGCTGAAAACTAGAGCATTTTGTAGGCTCTGGTTGCAGAGAAATTTTGATTCAAAGTTAATCTTTCTTGTTTCAACCCAAAAACTAAAAATCTTAATATGGCCATAACTTCCAAAATAAGGCTCGTAAGAGGTTGCGGTTAACGTTGTTGAACAGATAATGGTCTGGTCTTTGCATTGCCGTTCAAAACTCAACTTTTTTTTTTCCAATCGATTTTCGAAAAAAAAGCATGGACTACCCCCTTATCACTAAAAATTAATTTTTTTACGAAAGTCTCTGAAACCCATTTAAACGTACATATATAGAAAGGTTAAATCAAATGCAACCAGCACATCCAAAGCAAACCCTTTTATAAGGTCTAGTTTTCGAGATATTTGCATTCAAAGTTATTTTTTTGAGTTATGAAGGCTTGTATGACTTTGGATGCCTACAGTTCCGCAAATAAGGCTATGACGTCATTTTCGCTTGCAAAACGCTTAATTAGTTTTTCAAGAGCTATCCATATCTGAAAACTAGAACATTCTAGGATGTCTGGTTGCGGAGATATCTTAATTCAAAGTAAATCCATTAAAATCGATTTTTTTGAGTTTTGAAAGTTTGCATGAGTTTGGATGTCTACAGTTCCACAAATAAGGCTCGGAAGGCCTTGCGGTTTATTTACTGCTTAATCAGTTTTTGGAGAGCTATCCATTGCTGAAAACTAGAGCATTTTGTAGGCTCTGGTTGCAGAGAAATTTTGATTCAAAGTTAATCTTTCTTGTTTCAACCCAAAAACTAAAAATCTTAATATGGCCATAACTTCCAAAATAAGGCTCGTAAGAGGTTGCGTTTAACGTTGTTGAACAGATAACGGTCTGGTCTTTGCATTGCCGTTCAAAACTCAACTTTTTTTTCCAATCACTAAAAATTAATTTTTTTACGAAAGTCTCTGAAACCCATTGAAACGTACATATATAGAAAGGTTAAATCAAATGCAACCAGCACATCCAAAGCAAACCCTTTTATAAGGTCTAGTTTTCGAGATATTTGCATTCAAAGTTATTTTTTTGAGTTATGAAGGCTTGTATGACTTTGGATGCCTACAGTTCCGCAAATAAGGCTATGACGTCATTTTCGCTTGCAAAACGCTTAATTAGTTTTTCAAGAGCTATCCATAGCTGAAAACTAGAACATTCTAGGATGTCTGGTTGCGGAGATATCTTAATTCAAAGTAAATCCATTAAAATCGATTTTTTTGAGTTTTGAAAGTTTGCATGAGTTTGGATGTCTACAGTTCCACAAATAAGGCTCGGAAGGCCTTGCGGTTTATTAACTGCTTAATCAGTTTTTGGAGAGCTATCCATTGCTGAAAACTAGAGCATTTTGTAGGCTCTGGTTGCAGAGAAATTTTGATTCAAAGTTAATCTTTCTTGTTTCAACCCAAAAACTAAAAATCTTAATATGGCCATAACTTCCAAAATAAGGCTCGTAAGAGGTTGCGGTTAACGTTGTTGAACAGATAACGGTCTGGTCTTTGCATTGCCGTTCAAAACTCAACTTTTTTTTTCCAATCACTAAAAATTAATTTTTTTACGAAAGTCTCTGGAACCCATTGAAACGTACATATATAGAAAGGTTAAATCAAATGCAACCAGCACATCCAAAGCAAACCCTTTTATAAGGTCTAGTTTTCGAGATATTTGCATTCAAAGTTATTTTTTTGAGTTATGAAGGCTTGTATGACTTTGGATGCCTACAGTTCCGCAAATAAGGCTATGACGTCATTTTCGCTTGCAAAACGCTTAATTAGTTTTTCAAGAGCTATACATAGCTGAAAACTAGAACATTCTAGGATGTCTGGTTGCGGAGATATCTTAATTCAAAGTAAATCCATTAAAATCGATTTTTTTGAGTTTTGAAAGTTTGCATGAGTTTGGCTCGGAAGGCCTTGTGGTTTATTAACTGCTTAATCAGTTTTTGGAGAGCTATCCATTGCTGAAAACTAGAGCATTTTGTAGGCTCTGGTTGCAGAGAAATTTTGATTCAAAGTTAATCTTTCTTGTTTCAACCCAAAAACTAAAAATCTTAATATGGCCATAACTTCCAAAATAAGGCTCGGAAGAGGTTGCGGTTAACGTTGTTGAACAGATAACGGTCTGGTCTTTGCATTGCCGTTCAAAACTCAACTTTTTTTTCCAATCACTAAAAATTAATTTTTTTACGAAAGTCTCTGAAACCCATTGAAACGTACATATATAGAAAGGTTAAATCAAATGCAACCAGCACATCCAAAGCAAACCCTTTTATAAGGTCTAGTTTTCGAGATATTTGCATTCAAAGTTATTTTTTTGAGTTATGAAGGCTTGTATGACTTTGGATGCCTACAGTTCCGCAAATAAGGCTATGACGTCATTTTCGCTTGCAAAACGCTTAATTAGTTTTTCAAGAGCTATCCATAGCTGAAAACTAGAACATTCTAGGATGTCTGGTTGCGGAGATATCTTAATTCAAAGTAAATCCATTAAAATCGATTTTTTTGAGTTTTGAAAGTTTGCATGAGTTTGGATGTCTACAGTTCCACAAATAAGGCTCGGAAGGCCTTGCGGTTTATTAACTGCTTAATCAGTTTTTGGAGAGCTATCCATTGCTGAAAACTAGAGCATTTGTAGGCTCTGGTTGCAGAGAAATTTTGATTCAAAGTTAATCTTTCTTGTTTCAACCCAAAAACTAAAAATCTTAATATGGCCATAACTTCCAAAATAAGGCTCGTAAGAGGTTGCGGTTAACGTTGTTGAACAGATAATGGTCTGGTCTTTGCATTGCCGTTCAAAACTCAACTTTTTTTTTTCCAATCGATTTTCGAAAAAAAAGCATGGACTACCCCCTTATCACTAAAAATTAATTTTTTTACGAAAGTCTCTGAAACCCATTTAAACGTACATATATAGAAAGGTTAAATCAAATGCAACCAGCACATCCACAGCAAACCCTTTTATAAGGTCTAGTTTTCGAGATATTTGCATTCAAAGTTATTTTTTTGAGTTATGAAGGCTTGTATGACTTTGGATGCCTACAGTTCCGCAAATAAGGCTATGACGTCATTTTCGCTTGCAAAACGCTTAATTAGTTTTTCAAGAGCTATCCATAGCTGAAAACTAGAACATTCTAGGATGTCTGGTTGCGGAGATATCTTAATTCAAAGTAAATCCATTAAAATCGATTTTTTTGAGTTTTGAAAGTTTGCATGAGTTTGGATGTCTACAGTTCCACAAATAAGGCTCGGAAGGCCTTGCGGTTTATTAACTGCTTAATCAGTTTTTGGAGAGCTATCCATTGCTGAAAACTAGAGCATTTTGTAGGCTCTGGTTGCAGAGAAATTTTGATTCAAAGTTAATCTTTCTTGTTTCAACCCAAAAACTAAAAATCTTAATATGGCCATAACTTCCAAAATAAGGCTCGTAAGAGGTTGCGGTTAACGTTGTTGAACAGATAACGGTCTGGTCTTTGCATTGCCGTTCAAAACTCAACTTTTTTTTTCCAATCACTAAAAATTAATTTTTTTACGAAAGTCTCTGGAACCCATTGAAACGTACATATATAGAAAGGTTAAATCAAATGCAACCAGCACATCCAAAGCAAACCCTTTTATAAGGTCTAGTTTTCGAGATATTTGCATTCAAAGTTATTTTTTTGAGTTATGAAGGCTTGTATGACTTTGGATGCCTACAGTTCCGCAAATAAGGCTATGACGTCATTTTCGCTTGCAAAACGCTTAATTAGTTTTTCAAGAGCTATCCATAGCTGAAAACTAGAACATTCTAGGAGGTCTGGTTGTGGAGATATCTTAATTCAAAGTAAATCCATTAAAATCGATTTTTTTGAGTTTTGAAAGTTTGCATGACTTTGGATGTCTACAGTTCCACAAATAAGGCTCGAAAGGCCTTGCGGTTTATTAACTGCTTAATCAGTTTTTAGAGAGCTATCCATTGCTGAAAACTAGAGCATTTTGTAGGCTCTGGTTGCAGAGAAATTTTGATTCAAAGTTAATCTTTCTTGTTTCAACCCAAAAACTAAAAATCTTAATATGGCCATAACTTCCAAAATAAGGCTCGTAAGAGGTTGCGGTTAACGTTGTTGAACAGAACAGTCTGGTCTTTGCATTGCCGTTCAAAACTCAACTTTTTTTTTCCAATCGATTTTCGAAAAAAAAGCATGGACTACCCCCTTATCACTAAAAATTAATTTTTTTACGAAAGTCTCTGAAACCCATTGAAACGTACATATATAGAAAGGTTAAATCAAATGCAACCAGCACATCCAAAGCAAACCCTTTTATAAGGTCTAGTTTTCGAGATATTTGCATTCAAAGTTATTTTTTTGAGTTATGAAGGCTTGTATGACTTTGGATGCCTACAGTTCCGCAAATAAGGCTATGACGTCATTTTCGCTTGCAAAACGATTAATAAATTTTTCAAGAGCTATCCATAGCTGAAAACTAGAACATTCTAGGAGGTCTGGTTGTGGAGATATCTTAATTCAAAGTAAATCCATTAAAATCGATTTTTTTGAGTTTTGAAAGTTTGCATGACTTTGGATGTCTACAGTTCCACAAATAAGGCTCGGAAGGCCTTGCGGTTTATTAACTGCTTAATCAGTTTTTGGAGAGCTATCCATTGCTGAAAACAAGAGCATTTTGTAGGCTCTGGTTGCAGAGAAATTTTGATTCAAAGTTAATCTTTCTTGTTTCAACCCAAAAACTAAAAATCTTAATATGGCCATAACTTCCAAAATAAGGCTCGGAAGAGGTTGCGGTTAACGTTGTTGAACAGATAACGGTCTGGTCTTTGCATTGCCGTTCAAAACTCAACTTTTTTTTTTCCAATCGATTTTCGAAAAAAAGCATGGACTACCCCCTTATCACTAAAAATTAATTTTTTTACGAAAGTCTCTGGAACCCATTGAAACGTACATATATAGAAAGGTTAAATCAAATGCAACCAGCACATCCAAAGCAAACCCTTTTATAAGGTCTAGTTTTCGAGATATTTGCATTCAAAGTTATTTTTTTGAGTTATGAAGGCTTGTATGACTTTGGATGCCTACAGTTCCGCAAATAAGGCTATGACGTCATTTTCGCTTGCAAAACGCTAAATTAGTTTTTCAAGAGCTATCCATAGCTGAAAACTAGAACATTCTAGGAGGTCTGGTTGTGGAGATATCTTAATTCAAAGTAAATCCATTAAAATCGATTTTTTTGAGTTTTGAAAGTTTGCATGACTTTGGATGTCTACAGTTCCACAAATAAGGCTCGAAAGGCCTTGCGGTTTATTAACTGCTTAATCAGTTTTTAGAGAGCTATCCATTGCTGAAAACTAGAGCATTTTGTAGGCTCTGGTTGCAGAGAAATTTTGATTCAAAGTTAATCTTTCTTGTTTCAACCCAAAAACTAAAAATCTTAATATGGCCATAACTTCCAAAATAAGGCTCGTAAGAGGTTGCGGTTAACGTTGTTGAACAGATAACGGTCTGGTCTTTGCATTGCCGTTCAAAACTCAACTTTTTTTTTCCAATCACTAAAAATTAATTTTTTTACGAAAGTCTCTGGAACCCATTGAAACGTACATATATAGAAAGGTTAAATCAAATGCAACCAGCACATCCAAAGCAAACCCTTTTATAAGGTCTAGTTTTCGAGATATTTGCATTCAAAGTTATTTTTTTGAGTTATGAAGGCTTGTATGACTTTGGATGCCTACAGTTCCGCAAATAAGGCTATGACGTCATTTTCGCTTGCAAAACGCTTAATTAGTTTTTCAAGAGCTATCCATAGCTGAAAACTAGAACATTCTAGGAGGTCTGGTTGTGGAGATATCTTAATTCAAAGTAAATCCATTAAAATCGATTTTTTTGAGTTTTGAAAGTTTGCATGACTTTGGATGTCTACAGTTCCACAAATAAGGCTCGAAAGGCCTTGCGGTTTATTAACTGCTTAATCAGTTTTTAGAGAGCTATCCATTGATGAAAACTAGAGCATTTTGTAGGCTCTGGTTGCAGAGAAATTTTGATTCAAAGTTAATCTTTCTTGTTTCAACCCAAAAACTAAAAATCTTAATATGGCCATAACTTCCAAAATAAGGCTCGTAAGAGGTTGCGGTTAACGTTGTTGAACAGATAACGGTCTGGTCTTTGCATTGCCGTTCAAAACTCAACTTTTTTTTTCCAATCGATTTTCGAAAAAAAAGCATGGACTACCCCCTTATCACTAAAAATTAATTTTTTTACGAAAGTCTCTGAAACCCATTGAAACGTACATATATAGAAAGGTTAAATCAAATGCAACCAGCACATCCAAAGCAAACCCTTTTATAAGGTCTAGTTTTCGAGATATTTGCATTCAAAGTTATTTTTTTGAGTTATGAAGGCTTGTATGACTTTGGATGCCTACAGTTCCGCAAATAAGGCTATGACGTCATTTTCGCTTGCAAAACGATTAATTAGTTTTTCAAGAGCTATCTATAGCTGAAAACTAGAACATTCTAGGAGGTCTGGTTGTGGAGATATCTTAATTCAAAGTAAATCCATTAAAATCGATTTTTTTGAGTTTTGAAAGTTTGCATGACTTTGGATGTCTACAGTTCCACAAATAAGGCTCGGAAGGCCTTGCGGTTTATTAACTGCTTAATCAGTTTTTGGAGAGCTATCCATTGCTGAAAACTAGAGCATTTTGTAGGCTCTGGTTGCAGAGAAATTTTGATTCAAAGTTAATCTTTCTTGTTTCAACCCAAAAACTAAAAATCTTAATATGGCCATAACTTCCAAAATAAGGCTCGGAAGAGGTTGCGGTTAACGTTGTTGAACAGATAACGGTCTGGTCTTTGCATTGCCGTTCAAAACTCAACTTTTTTTTCCAATCACTAAAAATTAATTTTTTTACGAAAGTCTCTGAAACCCATTGAAACGTACATATATAGAAAGGTTAAATCAAATGCAACCAGCACATCCAAAGCAAACCCTTTTATAAGGTCTAGTTTTCGAGATATTTGCATTCAAAGTTATTTTTTTGAGTTATGAAGGCTTGTATGACTTTGTATGCCTACAGTTCCGCAAATAAGGCTATGACGTCATTTTCGCTTGCAAAACGCTTAATTAGTTTTTCAAGAGCTATCCACAGCTGGAAACTAGAACATTCTAGGATGTCTGGTTGCGGAGATATCTTAATTCAAAGTAAATCCATTAAAATCGATTTTTTTGAGTTTTGAAAGTTTGCATGACTTTGGATGTCTACAGTTCCACAAATAAGGCTCGGAAGGCCTTGTGGTTTATTAACTGCTTAATCAGTTTTTGGAGAGCTATCCATTGCTGAAAACTAGAGCATTTTGTAGGCTCTGGTTGCAGAGAAATTTTGATTCAAAGTTAATCTTTCTTGTTTCAACCCAAAAACTAAAAATCTTAATATGGCCATAACTTCCAAAATAAGGCTCGGAAGAGGTTGCGGTTAACGTTGTTGAACAGATAACGGTCTGGTCTTTGCATTGCCGTTCAAAACTCAACTTTTTTTTCCAATCACTAAAAATTAATTTTTTTACGAAAGTCTCTGAAACCCATTGAAACGTACATATATAGAAAGGTTAAATCAAATGCAACCAGCACATCCAAAGCAAACCCTTTTATAAGGTCTAGTTTTCGAGATATTTGCATTCAAAGTTATTTTTTTGAGTTATGAAGGCTTGTATGACTTTGGATGCCTACAGTTCCGCAAATAAGGCTATGACGTCATTTTCGCTTGCAAAACGCTTAATTAGTTTTTCAAGAGCTATCCATAGCTGAAAACTAGAACATTCTAGGAGGTCTGGTTGTGGAGATATCTTAATTCAAAGTAAATCCATTAAAATCGATTTTTTGAGTTTTGAAAGTTTGCATGACTTTGGATGTCTACAGTTCCACAAATAAGGCTCGGAAGGCCTTGTGGTTTATAAACTGCTTAATCAGTTTTTGGAGAGCTATCCATTGCTGAAAACTAGAGCATTTTGTAGGCTCTGGTTGCAGAGAAATTTTGATTCAAAGTTAATCTTTCTTGTTTCAACCCAAAAACTAAAAATCTTAATATGGCCATAACTTCCAAAATAAGGCTCGGAAGAGGTTGCGGTTAACGTTGTTGAACAGATAACGGTCTGGTCTTTGCATTGCCGTTCAAAACTCAACTTTTTTTTCCAATCACTAAAAATTAATTTTTTTACGAAAGTCTCTGAAACCCATTGAAACGTACATATATAGAAAGGTTAAATCAAATGCAACCAGCACATCCAAAGCAAACCCTTTTATAAGGTCTAGTTTTCGAGATATTTGCATTCAAAGTTATTTTTTTGAGTTATGAAGGCTTGTATGACTTTGTATGCCTACAGTTCCGCAAATAAGGCTATGACGTCATTTTCGCTTGCAAAACGCTTAATTAGTTTTTCAAGAGCTATCCACAGCTGGAAACTAGAACATTCTAGGATGTCTGGTTGCGGAGATATCTTAATTCAAAGTAAATCCATTAAAATCGATTTTTTTGAGTTTTGAAAGTTTGCATGAGTTTGGATGTCTACAGTTCCACAAATAAGGCTCGGAAGGCCTTGCGGTTTATTAACTTTTTTTTCCAATCGATTTTCGAAAAAAAGCATGGACTACCCCCTTATCACTAAAAATTAATTTTTTTACGAAAGTCTCTGGAACCCATTGAAACGTACATATATAGAAAGGTTAAATCAAATGCAACCAGCACATCCAAAGCAAACCCTTTTATAAGGTCTAGTTTTCGAGATATTTGCATTCAAAGTTATTTTTTTGAGTTATGAAGGCTTGTATGACTTTGGATGCCTACAGTTCCGCAAATAAGGCTATGACGTCATTTTCGCTTGCAAAACGCTTAATTAGTTTTTCAAGAGCTATCCATAGCTGAAAACTAGAACATTCTAGGAGGTCTGGATGTGGAGATATCTTAATTCAAAGTAAATCCATTAAAATCGATTTTTTTGAGTTTTGAAAGTTTGCATGACTTTGGATGTCTACAGTTCCACAAATAAGGCTCGGAAGGCCTTGCGGTTTATTAACCGCTTAATCAGTTTTTCAAGAGCTATTCATTGCTGAAAACTAGAGCATTTTGTGGGCTCTGGTTGCAGAGAAATTTTGATTCAAAGTTAATCTTTCTTGTTTCAACCCAAAAACTAAAAATCTTAATATGGCCATAACTTCCAAAATAAGGCTCGTAAGAGGTTGCGGTTAACGTTGTTGAACAGATAACGGTCTGGTCTTTGCATTGCCGTTCAAAACTCAACTTTTTTTTTTCCAATCGATTTTCGAAAAAAAGCATGGACTACCCCCTTATCACTAAAAATTAATTTTTTTACGAAAGTCTCTGGAACCCATTGAAACGTACATATATAGAAAGGTTAAATCAAATGCAACCAGCACATCCAAAGCAAACCCTTTTATAAGGTCTAGTTTTCGAGATATTTGCATTCAAAGTTATTTTTTTGAGTTATGAAGGCTTGTATGACTTTGGATGCCTACAGTTCCGCAAATAAGGCTATGACGTCATTTTCGCTTGCAAAACGCTAAATTAGTTTTTCAAGAGCTATCCATAGCTGAAAACTAGAACATTCTAGGAGGTCTGGTTGTGGAGATATCTTAATTCAAAGTAAATCCATTAAAATCGATTTTTTTGAGTTTTGAAAGTTTGCATGACTTTGGATGTCTACAGTTCCACAAATAAGGCTCGAAAGGCCTTGCGGTTTATTAACTGCTTAATCAGTTTTTAGAGAGCTATCCATTGCTGAAAACTAGAGCATTTTGTAGGCTCTGGTTGCAGAGAAATTTTGATTCAAAGTTAATCTTTCTTGTTTCAACCCAAAAACTAAAAATCTTAATATGGCCATAACTTCCAAAATAAGGCTCGTAAGAGGTTGCGGTTAACGTTGTTGAACAGATAACGGTCTGGTCTTTGCATTGCCGTTCAAAACTCAACTTTTTTTTTCCAATCACTAAAAATTAATTTTTTTACGAAAGTCTCTGGAACCCATTGAAACGTACATATATAGAAAGGTTAAATCAAATGCAACCAGCACATCCAAAGCAAACCCTTTTATAAGGTCTAGTTTTCGAGATATTTGCATTCAAAGTTATTTTTTTGAGTTATGAAGGCTTGTATGACTTTGGATGCCTACAGTTCCGCAAATAAGGCTATGACGTCATTTTCGCTTGCAAAACGCTTAATTAGTTTTTCAAGAGCTATCCATAGCTGAAAACTAGAACATTCTAGGAGGTCTGGTTGTGGAGATATCTTAATTCAAAGTAAATCCATTAAAATCGATTTTTTTGAGTTTTGAAAGTTTGCATGACTTTGGATGTCTACAGTTCCACAAATAAGGCTCGAAAGGCCTTGCGGTTTATTAACTGCTTAATCAGTTTTTAGAGAGCTATCCATTGATGAAAACTAGAGCATTTTGTAGGCTCTGGTTGCAGAGAAATTTTGATTCAAAGTTAATCTTTCTTGTTTCAACCCAAAAACTAAAAATCTTAATATGGCCATAACTTCCAAAATAAGGCTCGTAAGAGGTTGCGGTTAACGTTGTTGAACAGATAACGGTCTGGTCTTTGCATTGCCGTTCAAAACTCAACTTTTTTTTTCCAATCGATTTTCGAAAAAAAAGCATGGACTACCCCCTTATCACTAAAAATTAATTTTTTTACGAAAGTCTCTGAAACCCATTGAAACGTACATATATAGAAAGGTTAAATCAAATGCAACCAGCACATCCAAAGCAAACCCTTTTATAAGGTCTAGTTTTCGAGATATTTGCATTCAAAGTTATTTTTTTGAGTTATGAAGGCTTGTATGACTTTGGATGCCTACAGTTCCGCAAATAAGGCTATGACGTCATTTTCGCTTGCAAAACGATTAATTAGTTTTTCAAGAGCTATCCATAGCTGAAAACTAGAACATTCTAGGAGGTCTGGTTGTGGAGATATCTTAATTCAAAGTAAATCCATTAAAATCGATTTTTTTGAGTTTTGAAAGTTTGCATGACTTTGGATGTCTACAGTTCCACAAATAAGGCTCGGAAGGCCTTGCGGTTTATTAACTGCTTAATCAGTTTTTGGAGAGCTATCCATTGCTGAAAACTAGAGCATTTTGTAGGCTCTGGTTGCAGAGAAATTTTGATTCAAAGTTAATCTTTCTTGTTTCAACCCAAAAACTAAAAATCTTAATATGGCCATAACTTCCAAAATAAGGCTCGGAAGAGGTTGCGGTTAACGTTGTTGAACAGATAACGGTCTGGTCTTTGCATTGCCGTTCAAAACTCAACTTTTTTTTCCAATCACTAAAAATTAATTTTTTTACGAAAGTCTCTGAAACCCATTGAAACGTACATATATAGAAAGGTTAAATCAAATGCAACCAGCACATCCAAAGCAAACCCTTTTATAAGGTCTAGTTTTCGAGATATTTGCATTCAAAGTTATTTTTTTGAGTTATGAAGGCTTGTATGACTTTGTATGCCTACAGTTCCGCAAATAAGGCTATGACGTCATTTTCGCTTGCAAAACGCTTAATTAGTTTTTCAAGAGCTATCCACAGCTGGAAACTAGAACATTCTAGGATGTCTGGTTGCGGAGATATCTTAATTCAAAGTAAATCCATTAAAATCGATTTTTTTGAGTTTTGAAAGTTTGCATGAGTTTGGATGTCTACAGTTCCACAAATAAGGCTCGGAAGGCCTTGCGGTTTATTAACTGCTTAATCAGTTTTTGGAGAGCTATCCATTGCTGAAAACTAGAGCATTTTGTAGGCTCTGGTTGCAGAGAAATTTTGATTCAAAGTTAATCTTTCTTGTTTCAACCCAAAAACTAAAAATCTTAATATGGCCATAACTTCCAAAATAAGGCTCGTAAGAGGTTGCGGTTAACGTTGTTGAACAGATAATGGTCTGGTCTTTGCATTGCCGTTCAAAACTCAACTTTTTTTTTTCCAATCGATTTTCGAAAAAAAAGCATGGATTATCACTAAAAATTAATTTTTTTACGAAAGTCTCTGGAACCCATTGAAACGTACATATATAGAAAGGTTTTGTCAAATGCAACCAGCACATCCAAAGCAAACCCTTTTATAAGGTCTAGTTTTCGAGATATTTGCATTCAAAGTTATTTTTTTGAGTTATGAAGGCTTGTATGACTTTGGATGCCTACAGTTCCGCAAATAAGGCTATGACGTCATTTTCGCTTGCAAAACGCTTAATTAGTTTTTCAAGAGCTATCCATAGCTGAAAACTAGAACATTCTAGGATGTCTGGTTGCGGAGATATATTAATTCAAAGTAAATCCATTAAAATCGATTTTTTTGAGTTTTGAAAGTTTGCATGAGTTTGGATGTCTACAGTTCCACAAATAAGGCTCGGAAGGCCTTGCGGTTTATTAACTGCTTAATCAGTTTTTGGAGAGCTATCCATTGCTGAAAACTAGAGCATTTTGTAGGCTCTGGTTGCAGAGAAATTTTGATTCAAAGTTAATCTTTCTTGTTTCAACCCAAAAACTAAAAATCTTAATATGGCCATAACTTCCAAAATAAGGCTCGTAAGAGGTTGCGGTTAACGTTGTTGAACAGATAATGGTCTGGTCTTTGCATTGCCGTTCAAAACTCAACTTTTTTTTTTCCAATCGATTTTCGAAAAAAAAGCATGGACTACCCCCTTATCACTAAAAATTAATTTTTTTACGAAAGTCTCTGGAACCCATTGAAACGTACATATATAGAAAGGTTTTGTCAAATGCAACCAGCACATCCAAAGCAAACCCTTTTATAAGGTCTAGTTTTCGAGATATTTGCATTCAAAGTTATTTTTTTGAGTTATGAAGGCTTGTATGACTTTGGATGCCTACAGTTCCGCAAATAAGGCTATGACGTCATTTTCGCTTGCAAAACGCTTAATTAGTTTTTCAAGAGCTATCCACAGCTGGAAACTAGAACATTCTAGGATGTCTGGTTGCGGAGATATCTTAATTCAAAGTAAATCCATTAAAATCGATTTTTTTGAGTTTTGAAAGTTTGCATGAGTTTGGATGTCTACAGTTCCACAAATAAGGCTCGGAAGGCCTTGCGGTTTATTAACTGCTTAATCAGTTTTTGGAGAGCTATCTATTGCTGAAAACTAGAGCATTTTGTAGGCTCTGGTTGCAGAGAAATTTTGATTCAAAGTTAATCTTTCTTGTTTCAACCCAAAAACTAAAAATCTTAATATGGCCATAACTTCCAAAATAAGGCTCGTAAGAGGTTGCGGTTAACGTTGTTGAACAGATAATGGTCTGGTCTTTGCATTGCCGTTCAAAACTCAACTTTTTTTTTTCCAATCGATTTTCGAAAAAAAAGCATGGACTACCCCCTTATCACTAAAAATTAATTTTTTTACGAAAGTCTCTGGAACCCATTGAAACGTACATATATAGAAAGGTTTTGTCAAATGCAACCAGCACATCCAAAGCAAACCCTTTTATAAGGTCTAGTTTTCGAGATATTTGCATTCAAAGTTATTTTTTTGAGTTATGAAGGCTTGTATGACTTTGGATGCCTACAGTTCCGCAAATAAGGCTATGACGTCATTTTCGCTTGCAAAACGCTTAATTAGTTTTTCAAGAGCTATCCATAGCTGAAAACTAGAACATTCTAGGATGTCTGGTTGCGGAGATATATTAATTCAAAGTAAATCCATTAAAATCGATTTTTTTGAGTTTTGAAAGTTTGCATGAGTTTGGATGTCTACAGTTCCACAAATAAGGCTCGGAAGGCCTTGCGGTTTATTAACTGCTTAATCAGTTTTTGGAGAGCTATCCATTGCTGAAAACTAGAGCATTTTGTAGGCTCTGGTTGCAGAGAAATTTTGATTCAAAGTTAATCTTTCTTGTTTCAACCCAAAAACTAAAAATCTTAATATGGCCATAACTTCCAAAATAAGGCTCGTAAGAGGTTGCGGTTAACGTTGTTGAACAGATAATGGTCTGGTCTTTGCATTGCCGTTCAAAACTCAACTTTTTTTTTTCCAATCGATTTTCGAAAAAAAAGCATGGACTACCCCCTTATCACTAAAAATTAATTTTTTTACGAAAGTCTCTGGAACCCATTGAAACGTACATATATAGAAAGGTTTTGTCAAATGCAACCAGCACATCCAAAGCAAACCCTTTTATAAGGTCTAGTTTTCGAGATATTTGCATTCAAAGTTATTTTTTTGAGTTATGAAGGCTTGTATGACTTTGGATGCCTACAGTTCCGCAAATAAGGCTATGACGTCATTTTCGCTTGCAAAACGCTTAATTAGTTTTTCAAGAGCTATCCATAGCTGAAAACTAGAACATTCTAGGATGTCTGGTTGCGGAGATATCTTAATTCAAAGTAAATCCATTAAAATCGATTTTTTTGAGTTTTGAAAGTTTGCATGAGTTTGGATGTCTACAGTTCCACAAATAAGGCTCGGAAGGCCTTGCGGTTTATTAACTGCTTAATCAGTTTTTGGAGAGCTATCCATTGCTGAAAACTAGAGCATTTTGTAGGCTCTGGTTGCAGAGAAATTTTGATTCAAAGTTAATCTTTCTTGTTTCAACCCAAAAACTAAAAATCTTAATATGGCCATAACTTCCAAAATAAGGCTCGTAAGAGGTTGCGGTTAACGTTGTTGAACAGATAATGGTCAGGTCTTTGCATTGCCGTTCAAAACTCAACTTTTTTTTTTCCAATCGATTTTCGAAAAAAAAGCATGGACTACCCCCTTATCACTAAAAATTAATTTTTTTACGAAAGTCTCTGGAACCCATTGAAACGTACATATATAGAAAGGTTTTGTCAAATGCAACCAGCACATCCAAAGCAAACCCTTTTATAAGGTCTAGTTTTCGAGATATTTGCATTCAAAGTTATTTTTTTGAGTTATGAAGGCTTGTATGACTTTGGATGCCTACAGTTCCGCAAATAAGGCTATGACGTCATTTTCGCTTGCAAAACGCTTAATTAGTTTTTCAAGAGCTATCCATAGCTGAAAACTAGAACATTCTAGGATGTCTGGTTGCGGAGATATATTAATTCAAAGTAAATCCATTAAAATCGATTTTTTTGAGTTTTGAAAGTTTGCATGAGTTTGGATGTCTACAGTTCCACAAATAAGGCTCGGAAGGCCTTGCGGTTTATTAACTGCTTAATCAGTTTTTGGAGAGCTATCCATTGCTGAAAACTAGAGCATTTTGTAGGCTCTGGTTGCAGAGAAATTTTGATTCAAAGTTAATCTTTCTTGTTTCAACCCAAAAACTAAAAATCTTAATATGGCCATAACTTCCAAAATAAGGCTCGTAAGAGGTTGCGGTTAACGTTGTTGAACAGATAATGGTCTGGTCTTTGCATTGCCGTTCAAAACTCAACTTTTTTTTTTCCAATCGATTTTCGAAAAAAAAGCATGGACTACCCCCTTATCACTAAAAATTAATTTTTTTACGAAAGTCTCTGGAACCCATTGAAACGTACATATATAGAAAGGTTTTGTCAAATGCAACCAGCACATCCAAAGCAAACCCTTTTATAAGGTCTAGTTTTCGAGATATTTGCATTCAAAGTTATTTTTTTGAGTTATGAAGGCTTGTATGACTTTGGATGCCTACAGTTCCGCAAATAAGGCTATGACGTCATTTTCGCTTGCAAAACGCTTAATTAGTTTTTCAAGAGCTATCCATAGCTGAAAACTAGAACATTCTAGGATGTCTGGTTGCGGAGATATATTAATTCAAAGTAAATCCATTAAAATCGATTTTTTGAGTTTTGAAAGTTTGCATGAGTTTGGATGTCTACAGTTCCACAAATAAGGCTCGGAAGGCCTTGCGGTTTATTAACTGCTTAATCAGTTTTTGGAGAGCTATCCATTGCTGAAAACTAGAGCATTTTGTAGGCTCTGGTTGCAGAGAAATTTTGATTCAAAGTTAATCTTTCTTGTTTCAACCCAAAAACTAAAAATCTTAATATGGCCATAACTTCCAAAATAAGGCTCGTAAGAGGTTGCGGTTAACGTTGTTGAACAGATAATGGTCTGGTCTTTGCATTGCCGTTCAAAACTCAACTTTTTTTTTTCCAATCGATTTTCGAAAAAAAAGCATGGACTACCCCCTTATCACTAAAAATTAATTTTTTTACGAAAGTCTCTGGAACCCATTGAAACGTACATATATAGAAAGGTTTTGTCAAATGCAACCAGCACATCCAAAGCAAACCCTTTTATAAGGTCTAGTTTTCGAGATATTTGCATTCAAAGTTATTTTTTTGAGTTATGAAGGCTTGTATGACTTTGGATGCCTACAGTTCCGCAAATAAGGCTATGACGTCATTTTCGCTTGCAAAACGCTTAATTAGTTTTTCAAGAGCTATCCATAGCTGAAAACTAGAACATTCTAGGATGTCTGGTTGCGGAGATATATTAATTCAAAGTAAATCCATTAAAATCGATTTTTTTGAGTTTTGAAAGTTTGCATGAGTTTGGATGTCTACAGTTCCACAAATAAGGCTCGGAAGGCCTTGCGGTTTATTAACTGCTTAATCAGTTTTTGGAGAGCTATCCATTGCTGAAAACTAGAGCATTTTGTAGGCTCTGGTTGCAGAGAAATTTTGATTCAAAGTTAATCTTTCTTGTTTCAACCCAAAAACTAAAAATCTTAATATGGCCATAACTTCCAAAATAAGGCTCGTAAGAGGTTGCGGTTAACGTTGTTGAACAGATAATGGTCTGGTCTTTGCATTGCCGTTCAAAACTCAACTTTTTTTTTTCCAATCGATTTTCGAAAAAAAAGCATGGACTACCCCCTTATCACTAAAAATTAATTTTTTTACGAAAGTCTCTGGAACCCATTGAAACGTACATATATAGAAAGGTTTTGTCAAATGCAACCAGCACATCCAAAGCAAACCCTTTTATAAGGTCTAGTTTTCGAGATATTTGCATTCAAAGTTATTTTTTTGAGTTATGAAGGCTTGTATGACTTTGGATGCCTACAGTTCCGCAAATAAGGCTATGACGTCATTTTCGCTTGCAAAACGCTTAATTAGTTTTTCAAGAGCTATCCATAGCTGAAAACTAGAACATTCTAGGATGTCTGGTTGCGGAGATATCTTAATTCAAAGTAAATCCATTAAAATCGATTTTTTTGAGTTTTGAAAGTTTGCATGAGTTTGGATGTCTACAGTTCCACAAATAAGGCTCGGAAGGCCTTGCGGTTTATTAACTGCTTAATCAGTTTTTGGAGAGCTATCCATTGCTGAAAACTAGAGCATTTTGTAGGCTCTGGTTGCAGAGAAATTTTGATTCAAAGTTAATCTTTCTTGTTTCAACCCAAAAACTAAAAATCTTAATATGGCCATAACTTCCAAAATAAGGCTCGTAAGAGGTTGCGGTTAACGTTGTTGAACAGATAATGGTCAGGTCTTTGCATTGCCGTTCAAAACTCAACTTTTTTTTTTCCAATCGATTTTCGAAAAAAAAGCATGGACTACCCCCTTATCACTAAAAATTAATTTTTTTACGAAAGTCTCTGGAACCCATTGAAACGTACATATATAGAAAGGTTTTGTCAAATGCAACCAGCACATCCAAAGCAAACCCTTTTATAAGGTCTAGTTTTCGAGATATTTGCATTCAAAGTTATTTTTTTGAGTTATGAAGGCTTGTATGACTTTGGATGCCTACAGTTCCGCAAATAAGGCTATGACGTCATTTTCGCTTGCAAAACGCTTAATTAGTTTTTCAAGAGCTATCCATAGCTGAAAACTAGAACATTCTAGGATGTCTGGTTGCGGAGATATATTAATTCAAAGTAAATCCATTAAAATCGATTTTTTTGAGTTTTGAAAGTTTGCATGAGTTTGGATGTCTACAGTTCCACAAATAAGGCTCGGAAGGCCTTGCGGTTTATTAACTGCTTAATCAGTTTTTGGAGAGCTATCCATTGCTGAAAACTAGAGCATTTTGTAGGCTCTGGTTGCAGAGAAATTTTGATTCAAAGTTAATCTTTCTTGTTTCAACCCAAAAACTAAAAATCTTAATATGGCCATAACTTCCAAAATAAGGCTCGTAAGAGGTTGCGGTTAACGTTGTTGAACAGATAATGGTCTGGTCTTTGCATTGCCGTTCAAAACTCAACTTTTTTTTTTCCAATCGATTTTCGAAAAAAAAGCATGGACTACCCCCTTATCACTAAAAATTAATTTTTTTACGAAAGTCTCTGGAACCCATTGAAACGTACATATATAGAAAGGTTTTGTCAAATGCAACCAGCACATCCAAAGCAAACCCTTTTATAAGGTCTAGTTTTCGAGATATTTGCATTCAAAGTTATTTTTTTGAGTTATGAAGGCTTGTATGACTTTGGATGCCTACAGTTCCGCAAATAAGGCTATGACGTCATTTTCGCTTGCAAAACGCTTAATTAGTTTTTCAAGAGCTATCCATAGCTGAAAACTAGAACATTCTAGGATGTCTGGTTGCGGAGATATATTAATTCAAAGTAAATCCATTAAAATCGATTTTTTGAGTTTTGAAAGTTTGCATGAGTTTGGATGTCTACAGTTCCACAAATAAGGCTCGGAAGGCCTTGCGGTTTATTAACTGCTTAATCAGTTTTTGGAGAGCTATCCATTGCTGAAAACTAGAGCATTTTGTAGGCTCTGGTTGCAGAGAAATTTTGATTCAAAGTTAATCTTTCTTGTTTCAACCCAAAAACTAAAAATCTTAATATGGCCATAACTTCCAAAATAAGGCTCGTAAGAGGTTGCGGTTAACGTTGTTGAACAGATAATGGTCTGGTCTTTGCATTGCCGTTCAAAACTCAACTTTTTTTTTTCCAATCGATTTTCGAAAAAAAAGCATGGACTACCCCCTTATCACTAAAAATTAATTTTTTTACGAAAGTCTCTGGAACCCATTGAAACGTACATATATAGAAAGGTTTTGTCAAATGCAACCAGCACATCCAAAGCAAACCCTTTTATAAGGTCTAGTTTTCGAGATATTTGCATTCAAAGTTATTTTTTTGAGTTATGAAGGCTTGTATGACTTTGGATGCCTACAGTTCCGCAAATAAGGCTATGACGTCATTTTCGCTTGCAAAACGCTTAATTAGTTTTTCAAGAGCTATCCACAGCTGGAAACTAGAACATTCTAGGATGTCTGGTTGCGGAGATATCTTAATTCAAAGTAAATCCATTAAAATCGATTTTTTTGAGTTTTGAAAGTTTGCATGAGTTTGGATGTCTACAGTTCCACAAATAAGGCTCGGAAGGCCTTGCGGTTTATTAACTGCTTAATCAGTTTTTGGAGAGCTATCTATTGCTGAAAACTAGAGCATTTTGTAGGCTCTGGTTGCAGAGAAATTTTGATTCAAAGTTAATCTTTCTTGTTTCAACCCAAAAACTAAAAATCTTAATATGGCCATAACTTCCAAAATAAGGCTCGTAAGAGGTTGCGGTTAACGTTGTTGAACAGATAATGGTCTGGTCTTTGCATTGCCGTTCAAAACTCAACTTTTTTTTTTCCTATCGATTTTCGAAAAAAAAGCATGGACTACCCCCTTATCACTAAAAATTAATTTTTTTACGAAAGTCTCTGGAACCCATTGAAACGTACATATATAGAAAGGTTTTGTCAAATGCAACCAGCACATCCAAAGCAAACCCTTTTATAAGGTCTAGTTTTCGAGATATTTGCATTCAAAGTTATTTTTTTGAGTTATGAAGGCTTGTATGACTTTGGATGCCTACAGTTCCGCAAATAAGGCTATGACGTCATTTTCGCTTGCAAAACGCTTAATTAGTTTTTCAAGAGCTATCCATAGCTGAAAACTAGAACATTCTAGGATGTCTGGTTGCGGAGATATATTAATTCAAAGTAAATCCATTAAAATCGATTTTTTTGAGTTTTGAAAGTTTGCATGAGTTTGGATGTCTACAGTTCCACAAATAAGGCTCGGAAGGCCTTGCGGTTTATTAACTGCTTAATCAGTTTTTGGAGAGCTATCCATTGCTGAAAACTAGAGCATTTTGTAGGCTCTGGTTGCAGAGAAATTTTGATTCAAAGTTAATCTTTCTTGTTTCAACCCAAAAACTAAAAATCTTAATATGGCCATAACTTCCAAAATAAGGCTCGTAAGAGGTTGCGGTTAACGTTGTTGAACAGATAATGGTCTGGTCTTTGCATTGCCGTTCAAAACTCAACTTTTTTTTTTCCAATCGATTTTCGAAAAAAAAGCATGGACTACCCCCTTATCACTAAAAATTAATTTTTTTACGAAAGTCTCTGGAACCCATTGAAACGTACATATATAGAAAGGTTTTGTCAAATGCAACCAGCACATCCAAAGCAAACCCTTTTATAAGGTCTAGTTTTCGAGATATTTGCATTCAAAGTTATTTTTTTGAGTTATGAAGGCTTGTATGACTTTGGATGCCTACAGTTCCGCAAATAAGGCTATGACGTCATTTTCGCTTGCAAAACGCTTAATTAGTTTTTCAAGAGCTATCCATAGCTGAAAACTAGAACATTCTAGGATGTCTGGTTGCGGAGATATCTTAATTCAAAGTAAATCCATTAAAATCGATTTTTTTGAGTTTTGAAAGTTTGCATGAGTTTGGATGTCTACAGTTCGTAAACTAGAACATTCTAGGATGTCTGGTTGCGGAGATATATTAATTCAAAGTAAATCCATTAAAATCGATTTTTTTGAGTTTTGAAAGTTTGCATGAGTTTGGATGTCTACAGTTCCACAAATAAGGCTCGGAAGGCCTTGCGGTTTATTAACTGCTTAATCAGTTTTTGGAGAGCTATCCATTGCTGAAAACTAGAGCATTTTGTAGGCTCTGGTTGCAGAGAAATTTTGATTCAAAGTTAATCTTTCTTGTTTCAACCCAAAAACTAAAAATCTTAATATGGCCATAACTTCCAAAATAAGGCTCGTAAGAGGTTGCGGTTAACGTTGTTGAACAGATAATGGTCTGGTCTTTGCATTGCCGTTCAAAACTCAACTTTTTTTTTTCCAATCGATTTTCGAAAAAAAAGCATGGACTACCCCCTTATCACTAAAAATTAATTTTTTTACGAAAGTCTCTGGAACCCATTGAAACGTACATATATAGAAAGGTTTTGTCAAATGCAACCAGCACATCCAAAGCAAACCCTTTTATAAGGTCTAGTTTTCGAGATATTTGCATTCAAAGTTATTTTTTTGAGTTATGAAGGCTTGTATGACTTTGGATGCCTACAGTTCCGCAAATAAGGCTATGACGTCATTTTCGCTTGCAAAACGCTTAATTAGTTTTTCAAGAGCTATCCATAGCTGAAAACTAGAACATTCTAGGATGTCTGGTTGCGGAGATATCTTAATTCAAAGTAAATCCATTAAAATCGATTTTTTTGAGTTTTGAAAGTTTGCATGAGTTTGGATGTCTACAGTTCCACAAATAAGGCTCGGAAGGCCTTGCGGTTTATTAACTGCTTAATCAGTTTTTGGAGAGCTATCCATTGCTGAAAACTAGAGCATTTTGTAGGCTCTGGTTGCAGAGAAATTTTGATTCAAAGTTAATCTTTCTTGTTTCAACCCAAAAACTAAAAATCTTAATATGGCCATAACTTCCAAAATAAGGCTCGTAAGAGGTTGCGGTTAACGTTGTTGAACAGATAATGGTCAGGTCTTAGCATTGCCGTTCAAAACTCAACTTTTTTTTTTCCAATCGATTTTCGAAAAAAAAGCATGGACTACCCCCTTATCACTAAAAATTAATTTTTTTACGAAAGTCTCTGGAACCCATTGAAACGTACATATATAGAAAGGTTTTGTCAAATGCAACCAGCACATCCAAAGCAAACCCTTTTATAAGGTCTAGTTTTCGAGATATTTGCATTCAAAGTTATTTTTTTGAGTTATGAAGGCTTGTATGACTTTGGATGCCTACAGTTCCGCAAATAAGGCTATGACGTCATTTTCGCTTGCAAAACGCTTAATTAGTTTTTCAAGAGCTATCCATAGCTGAAAACTAGAACATTCTAGGATGTCTGGTTGCGGAGATATATTAATTCAAAGTAAATCCATTAAAATCGATTTTTTTGAGTTTTGAAAGTTTGCATGAGTTTGGATGTCTACAGTTCCACAAATAAGGCTCGGAAGGCCTTGCGGTTTATTAACTGCTTAATCAGTTTTTGGAGAGCTATCCATTGCTGAAAACTAGAGCATTTTGTAGGCTCTGGTTGCAGAGAAATTTTGATTCAAAGTTAATCTTTCTTGTTTCAACCCAAAAACTAAAAATCTTAATATGGCCATAACTTCCAAAATAAGGCTCGTAAGAGGTTGCGGTTAACGTTGTTGAACAGATAATGGTCTGGTCTTTGCATTGCCGTTCAAAACTCAACTTTTTTTTTTCCAATCGATTTTCGAAAAAAAAGCATGGACTACCCCCTTATCACTAAAAATTAATTTTTTTACGAAAGTCTCTGGAACCCATTGAAACGTACATATATAGAAAGGTTTTGTCAAATGCAACCAGCACATCCAAAGCAAACCCTTTTATAAGGTCTAGTTTTCGAGATATTTGCATTCAAAGTTATTTTTTTGAGTTATGAAGGCTTGTATGACTTTGGATGCCTACAGTTCCGCAAATAAGGCTATGACGTCATTTTCGCTTGCAAAACGCTTAATTAGTTTTTCAAGAGCTATCCATAGCTGAAAACTAGAACATTCTAGGATGTCTGGTTGCGGAGATATATTAATTCAAAGTAAATCCATTAAAATCGATTTTTTTGAGTTTTGAAAGTTTGCATGAGTTTGGATGTCTACAGTTCCACAAATAAGGCTCGGAAGGCCTTGCGGTTTATTAACTGCTTAATCAGTTTTTGGAGAGCTATCCATTGCTGAAAAGTAGAGCATTTTGTAGGCTCTGGTTGCAGAGAAATTTTGATTCAAAGTTAATCTTTCTTGTTTCAACCCAAAAACTAAAAATCTTAATATGGCCATAACTTCCAAAATAAGGCTCGTAAGAGGTTGCGGTTAACGTTGTTGAACAGATAATGGTCTGGTCTTTGCATTGCCGTTCAAAACTCAACTTTTTTTTTTCCAATCGATTTTCGAAAAAAAAGCATGGACTACCCCCTTATCACTAAAAATTAATTTTTTTACGAAAGTCTCTGGAACCCATTGAAACGTACATATATAGAAAGGTTTTGTCAAATGCAACCAGCACATCCAAAGCAAACCCTTTTATAAGGTCTAGTTTTCGAGATATTTGCATTCAAAGTTATTTTTTTGAGCTATGAAGGCTTGTATGACTTTGGATGCCTACAGTTCCGCAAATAAGGCTATGACGTCATTTTCGCTTGCAAAACGCTTAATTAGTTTTTCAAGAGCTATCCATAGCTGAAAACTAGAACATTCTAGGATGTCTGGTTGCGGAGATATCTTAATTCAAAGTAAATCCATTAAAATCGATTTTTTTGAGTTTTGAAAGTTTGCATGAGTTTGGATGTCTACAGTTCCACAAATAAGGCTCGGAAGGCCTTGCGGTTTATTAACTGCTTAATCAGTTTTTGGAGAGCTATCCATTGCTGAAAACTAGAGCATTTTGTAGGCTCTGGTTGCAGAGAAATTTTTATTCAAAGTTAATCTTTCTTGTTTCAACCCAAAAACTAAAAATCTTAATATGGCCATAACTTCCAAAATAAGGCTCGTAAGAGGTTGCGGTTAACGTTGTTGAACAGATAATGGTCTGGTCTTTGCATTGCCGTTCAAAACTCAACTTTTTTTTTTCCAATCGATTTTCGAAAAAAAAGCATGGACTACCCCCTTATCACTAAAAATTAATTTTTTTACGAAAGTCTCTGGAACCCATTGAAACGTACATATATAGAAAGGTTTTGTCAAATGCAACCAGCACATCCAAAGCAAACCCTTTTATAAGGTCTAGTTTTCGAGATATTTGCATTCAAAGTTATTTTTTTGAGTTATGAAGGCTTGTATGACTTTGGATGCCTACAGTTCCGCAAATAAGGCTATGACGTCATTTTCGCTTGCAAAACGCTTAATTAGTTTTTCAAGAGCTATCCATAGCTGAAAACTAGAACATTCTAGGATGTCTGGTTGCGGAGATATATTAATTCAAAGTAAATCCATTAAAATCGATTTTTTTGAGTTTTGAAAGTTTGCATGAGTTTGGATGTCTACAGTTCCACAAATAAGGCTCGGAAGGCCTTGCGGTTTATTAACTGCTTAATCAGTTTTTGGAGAGCTATCCATTGCTGAAAACTAGAGCATTTTGTAGGCTCTGGTTGCAGAGAAATTTTGATTCAAAGTTAATCTTTCTTGTTTCAACCCAAAAACTAAAAATCTTAATATGGCCATAACTTCCAAAATAAGGCTCGTAAGAGGTTGCGGTTAACGTTGTTGAACAGATAATGGTCTGGTCTTTGCATTGCCGTTCAAAACTCAACTTTTTTTTTTCCAATCGATTTTCGAAAAAAAAGCATGGACTACCCCCTTATCACTAAAAATTAATTTTTTTACGAAAGTCTCTGGAACCCATTGAAACGTACATATATAGAAAGGTTTTGTCAAATGCAACCAGCACATCCAAAGCAAACCCTTTTATAAGGTCTAGTTTTCGAGATATTTGCATTCAAAGTTATTTTTTTGAGTTATGAAGGCTTGTATGACTTTGGATGCCTACAGTTCCGCAAATAAGGCTATGACGTCATTTTCGCTTGCAAAACGCTTAATTAGTTTTTCAAGAGCTATCCATAGCTGAAAACTAGAACATTCTAGGATGTCTGGTTGCGGAGATATATTAATTCAAAGTAAATCCATTAAAATCGATTTTTTTGAGTTTTGAAAGTTTGCATGAGTTTGGATGTCTACAGTTCCACAAATAAGGCTCGGAAGGCCTTGCGGTTTATTAACTGCTTAATCAGTTTTTGGAGAGCTATCCATTGCTGAAAACTAGAGCATTTTGTAGGCTCTGGTTGCAGAGAAATTTTGATTCAAAGTTAATCTTTCTTGTTTCAACCCAAAAACTAAAAATCTTAATATGGCCATAACTTCCAAAATAAGGCTCGTAAGAGGTTGCGGTTAACGTTGTTGAACAGATAATGGTCTGGTCTTTGCATTGCCGTTCAAAACTCAACTTTTTTTTTTCCAATCGATTTTCGAAAAAAAAGCATGGACTACCCCCTTATCACTAAAAATTAATTTTTTTACGAAAGTCTCTGGAACCCATTGAAACGTACATATATAGAAAGGTTTTGTCAAATGCAACCAGCACATCCAAAGCAAACCCTTTTATAAGGTCTAGTTTTCGAGATATTTGCATTCAAAGTTATTTTTTTGAGTTATGAAGGCTTGTATGACTTTGGATGCCTACAGTTCCGCAAATAAGGCTATGACGTCATTTTCGCTTGCAAAACGCTTAATTAGTTTTTCAAGAGCTATCCATAGCTGAAAACTAGAACATTCTAGGATGTCTGGTTGCGGAGATATCTTAATTCAAAGTAAATCCATTAAAATCGATTTTTTTGAGTTTTGAAAGTTTGCATGAGTTTGGATGTCTACAGTTCCACAAATAAGGCTCGGAAGGCCTTGCGGTTTATTAACTGCTTAATCAGTTTTTGGAGAGCTATCCATTGCTGAAAACTAGAGCATTTTGTAGGCTCTGGTTGCAGAGAAATTTTGATTCAAAGTTAATCTTTCTTGTTTCAACCCAAAAACTAAAAATCTTAATATGGCCATAACTTCCAAAATAAGGCTCGTAAGAGGTTGCGGTTAACGTTGTTGAACAGATAATGGTCAGGTCTTTGCATTGCCGTTCAAAACTCAACTTTTTTTTTTCCAATCGATTTTCGAAAAAAAAGCATGGACTACCCCCTTATCACTAAAAATTAATTTTTTTACGAAAGTCTCTGAAACCCATTTAAACGTACATATATAGAAAGGTTAAATCAAATGCAACCAGCACATCCAAAGCAAACCCTTTTATAAGGTCTAGTTTTCGAGATATTTGCATTCAAAGTTATTTTTTTGAGTTATGAAGGCTTGTATGACTTTGGATGCCTACAGTTCCGCAAATAAGGCTATGACGTCATTTTCGATTGCAAAACGCTTAATTAGTTTTTCAAGAGCTATCCATAGCTGAAAACTAGAACATTCTAGGATGTCTGGTTGCGGAGATATCTTAATTCAAAGTAAATCCATTAAAATCGATTTTTTTGAGTTTTGAAAGTTTGCATGAGTTTGGATGTCTACAGTTCCACAAATAAGGCTCGGAAGGCCTTGCGGTTTATTAACTGCTTAATCAGTTTTTGGAGAGCTATCTATTGCTGAAAACTAGAGCATTTTGTAGGCTCTGGTTGCAGAGAAATTTTGATTCAAAGTTAATCTTTCTTGTTTCAACCCAAAAACTAAAAATCTTAATATGGCCATAACTTCCAAAATAAGGCTCGTAAGAGGTTGCGGTTAACGTTGTTGAATAGATAACGGTCTGGTCTTTGCATTGCCGTTCAAAACTCAACTTTTTTTTTCCAATCGATTTTCGAAAAAAAGCATGGACTACCCCCTTATCACTAAAAATTAATTTTTTTACGAAAGTCTCTGGAACCCATTGAAACGTACATATATAGAAAGGTTTTGTCAAATGCAACCAGCACATCCAAAGCAAACCCTTTTATAAGGTCTAGTTTTCGAGATATTTGCATTCAAAGTTATTTTTTTGAGTTATGAAGGCTTGTATGACTTTGGATGCCTACAGTTCCGCAAATAAGGCTATGACGTCATTTTCGCTTGCAAAACGCTTAATTAGTTTTTCAAGAGCTATCCATAGCTGAAAACTAGAACATTCTAGGATGTCTGGTTGCGGAGATATCTTAATTCAAAGTAAATTCATTAAAATCGATTTTTTTGAGTTTTGAAAGTTTGCATGAGTTTGGATGTCTACAGTTCCACAAATAAGGCTCGGAAGGCCTTGCGGTTTATTAACTGCTTAATCAGTTTTTGGAGAGCTATCTATTGCTGAAAACTAGAGCATTTTGTAGGCTCTGGTTGCAGAGAAATTTTGATTCAAAGTTAATCTTTCTTGTTTCAACCCAAAAACTAAAAATCTTAATATGGCCATAACTTCCAAAATAAGGCTCGTAAGAGGTTGCGGTTAACGTTGTTGAACAGATAATGGTCTGGTCTTTGCATTGCCGTTCAAAACTCAACTTTTTTTTCCAATCGATTTTCGAAAAAAAGCATGGACTACCCCCTTATCACTAAAAATTAATTTTTTTACGAAAGTCTCTGGAACCCATTGAAACGTACATATATAGAAAGGTTTTGTCAAATGCAACCAGCACATCCAAAGCAAACCCTTTTATAAGGTCTAGTTTTCGAGATATTTGCATTCAAAGTTATTTTTTTGAGTTATGAAGGCTTGTATGACTTTGGATGCCTACAGTTCCGCAAATAAGGCTATGACGTCATTTTCGCTTGCAAAACGATTAATTAGTTTTTCAAGAGCTATCCATAGCTGAAAACTAGAACATTCTAGGAGGTCTGGTTGTGGAGATATCTTAATTCAAAGTAAATCCATTAAAATCGATTTTTTTGAGTTTTGAAAGTTTGCATGACTTTGGATGTCTACAGTTCCACAAATAAGGCTCGGAAGGCCTTGCGGTTTATTAACTGCTTAATCAGTTTTTGGAGAGCTATCCATTGCTGAAAACTAGAGCATTTTGTAGGCTCTGGTTGCAGAGAAATTTTGATTCAAAGTTAATCTTTCTTGTTTCAACCCAAAAACTAAAAATCTTAATATGGCCATAACTTCCAAAATAAGGCTCGTAAGAGGTTGCGGTTAACGTTGTTGAACAGATAATGGTCTGGTCTTTGCATTGCCGTTCAAAACTCAACTTTTTTTTTTCCAATCGATTTTCGAAAAAAAAGCATGGACTACCCCCTTATCACTAAAAATTAATTTTTTTACGAAAGTCTCTGAAACCCATTTAAACGTACATATATAGAAAGGTTAAATCAAATGCAACCAGCACATCCAAAGCAAACCCTTTTATAAGGTCTAGTTTTCGAGATATTTGCATTCAAAGTTATTTTTTTGAGTTATGAAGGCTTGTATGACTTTGGATGCCTACAGTTCCGCAAATAAGGCTATGACGTCATTTTCGCTTGCAAAACGCTTAATTAGTTTTTCAAGAGCTATCCATAGCTGAAAACTAGAACATTCTAGGAGGTCTGGTTGCGGAGCTATCTTAATTCAAAGTAAATCCATTAAAATCGATTTTTTTGAGTTTTGAAAGTTTGCATGAGTTTGGATGTCTACAGTTCCACAAATAAGGCTCGGAAGGCCTTGCGGTTTATTAACTGCTTAATCAGTTTTTGGAGAGCTATCTATTGCTGAAAACTAGAGCATTTTGTAGGCTCTGGTTGCAGAGAAATTTTGATTCAAAGTTAATCTTTCTTGTTTCAACCCAAAAACTAAAAATCTTAATATGGCCATAACTTCCAAAATAAGGCTCGTAAGAGGTTGCGGTTAACGTTGTTGAATAGATAACGGTCTGGTCTTTGCATTGCCGTTCAAAACTCAACTTTTTTTTTCCAATCGATTTTCGAAAAAAAGCATGGACTACCCCCTTATCACTAAAAATTAATTTTTTTACGAAAGTCTCTGGAACCCATTGAAACGTACATATATAGAAAGGTTTTGTCAAATGCAACCAGCACATCCAAAGCAAACCCTTTTATAAGGTCTAGTTTTCGAGATATTTGCATTCAAAGTTATTTTTTTGAGTTATGAAGGCTTGTATGACTTTGGATGCCTACAGTTCCGCAAATAAGGCTATGACGTCATTTTCGCTTGCAAAACGCTTAATTAGTTTTTCAAGAGCTATCCATAGCTGAAAACTAGAACATTCTAGGATGTCTGGTTGCGGAGATATCTTAATTCAAAGTAAATTCATTAAAATCGATTTTTTTGAGTTTTGAAAGTTTGCATGAGTTTGGATGTCTACAGTTCCACAAATAAGGCTCGGAAGGCCTTGCGGTTTATTAACTGCTTAATCAGTTTTTGGAGAGCTATCTATTGCTGAAAACTAGAGCATTTTGTAGGCTCTGGTTGCAGAGAAATTTTGATTCAAAGTTAATCTTTCTTGTTTCAACCCAAAAACTAAAAATCTTAATATGGCCATAACTTCCAAAATAAGGCTCGTAAGAGGTTGCGGTTAACGTTGTTGAACAGATAACGGTCTGGTCTTTGCATTGCCGTTCAAAACTCAACTTTTTTTTTCAATCGATTTTCGAAAAAAAGCATGGACTACCCCCTTATCACTAAAAATTAATTTTTTTACGAAAGTCTCTGGAACCCATTGAAACGTACATATATAGAAAGGTTTTGTCAAATGCAACCAGCACATCCAAAGCAAACCCTTTTATAAGGTCTAGTTTTCGAGATATTTGCATTCAAAGTTATTTTTTTGAGTTATGAAGGCTTGTATGACTTTGGATGCCTACAGTTCCGCAAATAAGGCTATGACGTCATTTTCGCTTGCAAAACGATTAATTAGTTTTTCAAGAGCTATCCATAGCTGAAAACTAGAACATTCTAGGAGGTCTGGTTGTGGAGATATCTTAATTCAAAGTAAATCCATTAAAATCGATTTTTTTGAGTTTTGAAAGTTTGCATGACTTTGGATGTCTACAGTTCCACAAATAAGGCTCGGAAGGCCTTGCGGTTTATTAACTGCTTAATCAGTTTTTGGAGAGCTATCCATTGCTGAAAACTAGAGCATTTTGTAGGCTCTGGTTGCAGAGAAATTTTGATTCAAAGTTAATCTTTCTTGTTTCAACCCAAAAACTAAAAATCTTAATATGGCCATAACTTCCAAAATAAGGCTCGTAAGAGGTTGCGGTTAACGTTGTTGAACAGATAATGGTCTGGTCTTTGCATTGCCGTTCAAAACTCAACTTTTTTTTTTCCAATCGATTTTCGAAAAAAAAGCATGGACTACCCCCTTATCACTAAAAATTAATTTTTTTACGAAAGTCTCTGGAACCCATTGAAACGTACATATATAGAAAGGTTTTGTCAAATGCAACCAGCACATCCAAAGCAAACCCTTTTATAAGGTCTAGTTTTCGAGATATTTGCATTCAAAGTTATTTTTTTGAGTTATGAAGGCTTGTATGACTTTGGATGCCTACAGTTCCGCAAATAAGGCTATGACGTCATTTTCGCTTGCAAAACGCTTAATTAGTTTTTCAAGAGCTATCCATAGCTGAAAACTAGAACATTCTAGGATGTCTGGTTGCGGAGATATCTTAATTCAAAGTAAATCCATTAAAATCGATTTTTTTGAGTTTTGAAAGTTTGCATGAGTTTGGATGTCTACAGTTCCACAAATAAGGCTCGGAAGGCCTTGCGGTTTATTAACTGCTTAATCAGTTTTTGGAGAGCTATCCATTGCTGAAAACTAGAGCATTTTGTAGGCTCTGGTTGCAGAGAAATTTTGATTCAAAGTTAATCTTTCTTGTTTCAACCCAAAAACTAAAAATCTTAATATGGCCATAACTTCCAAAATAAGGCTCGTAAGAGGTTGCGGTTAACGTTGTTGAACAGATAATGGTCTGGTCTTTGCATTGCCGTTCAAAACTCAACTTTTTTTTTTCCAATCGATTTTCGAAAAAAAAGCATGGACTACCCCCTTATCACTAAAAATTAATTTTTTTACGAAAGTCTCTGGAACCCATTGAAACGTACATATATAGAAAGGTTTTGTCAAATGCAACCAGCACATCCAAAGCAAACCCTTTTATAAGGTCTAGTTTTCGAGATATTTGCATTCAAAGTTATTTTTTTGAGTTATGAAGGCTTGTATGACTTTGGATGCCTACAGTTCCGCAAATAAGGCTATGACGTCATTTTCGCTTGCAAAACGCTTAATTAGTTTTTCAAGAGCTATCCATAGCTGAAAACTAGAACATTCTAGGATGTCTGGTTGCGGAGATATATTAATTCAAAGTAAATCCATTAAAATCGATTTTTTTGAGTTTTGAAAGTTTGCATGAGTTTGGATGTCTACAGTTCCACAAATAAGGCTCGGAAGGCCTTGCGGTTTATTAACTGCTTAATCAGTTTTTGGAGAGCTATCCATTGCTGAAAACTAGAGCATTTTGTAGGCTCTGGTTGCAGAGAAATTTTGATTCAAAGTTAATCTTTCTTGTTTCAACCCAAAAACTAAAAATCTTAATATGGCCATAACTTCCAAAATAAGGCTCGTAAGAGGTTGCGGTTAACGTTGTTGAACAGATAATGGTCTGGTCTTTGCATTGCCGTTCAAAACTCAACTTTTTTTTTTCCAATCGATTTTCGAAAAAAAAGCATGGACTACCCCCTTATCACTAAAAATTAATTTTTTTACGAAAGTCTCTGGAACCCATTGAAACGTACATATATAGAAAGGTTTTGTCAAATGCAACCAGCACATCCAAAGCAAACCCTTTTATAAGGTCTAGTTTTCGAGATATTTGCATTCAAAGTTATTTTTTTGAGTTATGAAGGCTTGTATGACTTTGGATGCCTACAGTTCCGCAAATAAGGCTATGACGTCATTTTCGCTTGCAAAACGCTTAATTAGTTTTTCAAGAGCTATCCATAGCTGAAAACTAGAACATTCTAGGATGTCTGGTTGCGGAGATATCTTAATTCAAAGTAAATCCATTAAAATCGATTTTTTTGAGTTTTGAAAGTTTGCATGAGTTTGGATGTCTACAGTTCCACAAATAAGGCTCGGAAGGCCTTGCGGTTTATTAACTGCTTAATCAGTTTTTGGAGAGCTATCCATTGCTGAAAACTAGAGCATTTTGTAGGCTCTGGTTGCAGAGAAATTTTGATTCAAAGTTAATCTTTCTTGTTTCAACCCAAAAACTAAAAATCTTAATATGGCCATAACTTCCAAAATAAGGCTCGTAAGAGGTTGCGGTTAACGTTGTTGAACAGATAATGGTCAGGTCTTTGCATTGCCGTTCAAAACTCAACTTTTTTTTTTCCAATCGATTTTCGAAAAAAAAGCATGGACTACCCCCTTATCACTAAAAATTAATTTTTTTACGAAAGTCTCTGAAACCCATTTAAACGTACATATATAGAAAGGTTAAATCAAATGCAACCAGCACATCCAAAGCAAACCCTTTTATAAGGTCTAGTTTTCGAGATATTTGCATTCAAAGTTATTTTTTTGAGTTATGAAGGCTTGTATGACTTTGGATGCCTACAGTTCCGCAAATAAGGCTATGACGTCATTTTCGATTGCAAAACGCTTAATTAGTTTTTCAAGAGCTATCCATAGCTGAAAACTAGAACATTCTAGGATGTCTGGTTGCGGAGATATCTTAATTCAAAGTAAATCCATTAAAATCGATTTTTTTGAGTTTTGAAAGTTTGCATGAGTTTGGATGTCTACAGTTCCACAAATAAGGCTCGGAAGGCCTTGCGGTTTATTAACTGCTTAATCAGTTTTTGGAGAGCTATCTATTGCTGAAAACTAGAGCATTTTGTAGGCTCTGGTTGCAGAGAAATTTTGATTCAAAGTTAATCTTTCTTGTTTCAACCCAAAAACTAAAAATCTTAATATGGCCATAACTTCCAAAATAAGGCTCGTAAGAGGTTGCGGTTAACGTTGTTGAATAGATAACGGTCTGGTCTTTGCATTGCCGTTCAAAACTCAACTTTTTTTTTCCAATCGATTTTCGAAAAAAAGCATGGACTACCCCCTTATCACTAAAAATTAATTTTTTTACGAAAGTCTCTGGAACCCATTGAAACGTACATATATAGAAAGGTTTTGTCAAATGCAACCAGCACATCCAAAGCAAACCCTTTTATAAGGTCTAGTTTTCGAGATATTTGCATTCAAAGTTATTTTTTTGAGTTATGAAGGCTTGTATGACTTTGGATGCCTACAGTTCCGCAAATAAGGCTATGACGTCATTTTCGCTTGCAAAACGCTTAATTAGTTTTTCAAGAGCTATCCATAGCTGAAAACTAGAACATTCTAGGATGTCTGGTTGCGGAGATATCTTAATTCAAAGTAAATTCATTAAAATCGATTTTTTTGAGTTTTGAAAGTTTGCATGAGTTTGGATGTCTACAGTTCCACAAATAAGGCTCGGAAGGCCTTGCGGTTTATTAACTGCTTAATCAGTTTTTGGAGAGCTATCTATTGCTGAAAACTAGAGCATTTTGTAGGCTCTGGTTGCAGAGAAATTTTGATTCAAAGTTAATCTTTCTTGTTTCAACCCAAAAACTAAAAATCTTAATATGGCCATAACTTCCAAAATAAGGCTCGTAAGAGGTTGCGGTTAACGTTGTTGAACAGATAACGGTCTGGTCTTTGCATTGCCGTTCAAAACTCAACTTTTTTTTCCAATCGATTTTCGAAAAAAAGCATGGACTACCCCCTTATCACTAAAAATTAATTTTTTTACAAAAGTCTCTGGAACCCATTGAAACGTACATATATAGAAAGGTTTTGTCAAATGCAACCAGCACATCCAAAGCAAACCCTTTTATAAGGTCTAGTTTTCGAGATATTTGCATTCAAAGTTATTTTTTTGAGTTATGAAGGCTTGTATGACTTTGGATGCCTACAGTTCCGCAAATAAGGCTATGACGTCATTTTCGCTTGCAAAACGATTAATTAGTTTTTCAAGAGCTATCCATAGCTGAAAACTAGAACATTCTAGGAGGTCTGGTTGTGGAGATATCTTAATTCAAAGTAAATCCATTAAAATCGATTTTTTTGAGTTTTGAAAGTTTGCATGACTTTGGATGTCTACAGTTCCACAAATAAGGCTCGGAAGGCCTTGTGGTTTATTAACTGCTTAATCAGTTTTTGGAGAGCTATCCATTGCTGAAAACTAGAGCATTTTGTAGGCTCTGGTTGCAGAGAAATTTTGATTCAAAGTTAATCTTTCTTGTTTCAACCCAAAAACTAAAAATCTTAATATGGCCATAACTTCCAAAATAAGGCTCGTAAGAGGTTGCGGTTAACGTTGTTGAACAGATAATGGTCTGGTCTTTGCATTGCCGTTCAAAACTCAACTTTTTTTTTCCAATCGATTTTCGAAAAAAAAGCATGGACTACCCCCTTATCACTAAAAATTAATTTTTTTACGAAAGTCTCTGAAACCCATTTAAACGTACATATATAGAAAGGTTAAATCAAATGCAACCAGCACATCCAAAGCAAACCCTTTTATAAGGTCTAGTTTTCGAGATATTTGCATTCAAAGTTATTTTTTTGAGTTATGAAGGCTTGTATGACTTTGGATGCCTACAGTTCCGCAAATAAGGCTATGACGTCATTTTCGATTGCAAAACGCTTAATTAGTTTTTCAAGAGCTATCCATAGCTGAAAACTAGAACATTCTAGGATGTCTGGTTGCGGAGATATCTTAATTCAAAGTAAATCCATTAAAATCGATTTTTTTGAGTTTTGAAAGTTTGCATGAGTTTGGATGTCTACAGTTCCACAAATAAGGCTCGGAAGGCCTTGCGGTTTATTAACTGCTTAATCAGTTTTTGGAGAGCTATCTATTGCTGAAAACTAGAGCATTTTGTAGGCTCTGGTTGCAGAGAAATTTTGATTCAAAGTTAATCTTTCTTGTTTCAACCCAAAAACTAAAAATCTTAATATGGCCATAACTTCCAAAATAAGGCTCGTAAGAGGTTGCGGTTAACGTTGTTGAACAGATAACGGTCTGGTCTTTGCATTGCCGTTCAAAACTCAACTTTTTTTTTCCAATCGATTTTCGAAAAAAAGCATGGACTACCCCCTTATCACTAAAAATTAATTTTTTTACGAAAGTCTCTGGAACCCATTGAAACGTACATATATAGAAAGGTTTTGTCAAATGCAACCAGCACATCCAAAGCAAACCCTTTTATAAGGTCTAGTTTTCGAGATATTTGCATTCAAAGTTATTTTTTTGAGTTATGAAGGCTTGTACGACTTTGGATGCCTACAGTTCCGCAAATAAGGCTATGACGTCATTTTCGCTTGCAAAACGCTTAATTAGTTTTTCAAGAGCTATCCATAGCTGAAAACTAGAACATTCTAGGAGGTCTGGTTGTGGAGATATCTTAATTCAAAGTAAATCCATTAAAATCGATTTTTTTGAGTTTTGAAAGTTTGCATGACTTTGGATGTCTACAGTTCCACAAATAAGGCTCGGAAGGCCTTGCGGTTTATTAACTGCTTAATCAGTTTTTGGAGAGCTATCCATTGCTGAAAACTAGAGCATTTTGTAGGCTCTGGTTGCAGAGAAATTTTGATTCAAAGTTAATCTTTCTTGTTTCAACCCAAAAACTAAAAATCTTAATATGGCCATAACTTCCAAAATAAGGCTCGTAAGAGGTTGCGGTTAACGTTGTTGAACAGATAATGGTCTGGTCTTTGCATTGCCGTTCAAAACTCAACTTTTTTTTTCCAATCGATTTTCGAAAAAAAAGCATGGACTACCCCCTTATCACTAAAAATTAATTTTTTTACGAAAGTCTCTGAAACCCATTTAAACGTACATATATAGAAAGGTTAAATCAAATGCAACCAGCACATCCAAAGCAAACCCTTTTATAAGGTCTAGTTTTCGAGATATTTGCATTCAAAGTTAAATGAGTTATGAAGGCTTGTATGACTTTGGATGCCTACAGTTCCGCAAATAAGGCTATGACGTCATTTTCGCTTGCAAAACGCTTAATTAGTTTTTCAAGAGCTATCCATAGCTGAAAACTAGAACATTCTAGGATGTCTGGTTGCGGAGATATCTTAATTCAAAGTAAATCCATTAAAATCGATTTTTTTGAGTTTTGAAAGTTTGCATGAGTTTGGATGTCTACAGTTCCACAAATAAGGCTCGGAAGGCCTTGCGGTTTATTAACCGCTTAATCAGTTTTTGGAGAGCTATCTATTGCTGAAAACTAGAGCATTTTGTGGGCTCTGGTTGCAGAGAAATTTTGATTCAAAGTTAATCTTTCTTGTTTCAACCCAAAAACTAAAAATCTTAATATGGCCATTACTTCCAAAATAAGGCTCGTAAGAGGTTGCGGTTAACGTTGTTGAACAGATAACGGTCTGGTCTTTGCATTGCCGTTCAAAACTCAACTTTTTTTTTCCAATCGATTTTCGAAAAAAAGCATGGACTACCCCCTTATCACTAAAAATTAATTTTTTTACGAAAGTCTCTGGAACCCATTGAAACGTACATATATAGAAAGGTTAAATCAAATGCAACCAGCACATCCAAAGCAAACCCTTTTATAAGGTCTAGTTTTCGAGATATTTGCATTCAAAGTTATTTTTTTGAGTTATGAAGGCTTGTATGACTTTGGATGCCTACAGTTCCGCAAATAAGGCTATGACGTCATTTTCGCTTGCAAAACGATTAATTAGTTTTTCAAGAGCTATCCATAGCTGAAAACTAGAACATTCTAGGATGTCTGGTTGCGGAGATATCTTAATTCAAAGTAAATCCATTAAAATCGATTTTTTTGAGTTTTGAAAGTTTGCATGAGTTTGGATGTCTACAGTTCCACAAATAAGGCTCGGAAGGCCTTGCGGTTTATTAACTGCTTAATCAGTTTTTGGAGAGCTATCCATTGCTGAAAACTAGAGCATTTTGTAGGCTCTGGTTGCAGAGAAATTTTGATTCAAAGTTAATCTTTCTTGTTTCAACCCAAAAACTAAAAATCTTAATATGGCCATAACTTCCAAAATAAGGCTCGTAAGAGGTTGCGGTTAACGTTGTTGAACAGATAATGGTCTGGTCTTTGCATTGCCGTTCAAAACTCAACTTTTTTTTTCCAATCGATTTTCGAAAAAAAAGCATGGACTACCCCCTTATCACTAAAAATTAATTTTTTTACGAAAGTCTCTGAAACCCATTTAAACGTACATATATAGAAAGGTTAAATCAAATGCAACCAGCACATCCAAAGCAAACCCTTTTATAAGGTCTAGTTTTCGAGATATTTGCATTCAAAGTTAAATGAGTTATGAAGGCTTGTATGACTTTGGATGCCTACAGTTCCGCAAATAAGGCTATGACGTCATTTTCGCTTGCAAAACGCTTAATTAGTTTTTCAAGAGCTATCCATAGCTGAAAACTAGAACATTCTAGGATGTCTGGTTGCGGAGATATCTTAATTCAAAGTAAATCCATTAAAATCGATTTTTTTGAGTTTTGAAAGTTTGCATGAGTTTGGATGTCTACAGTTCCACAAATAAGGCTCGGAAGGCCTTGCGGTTTATTAACCGCTTAATCAGTTTTTGGAGAGCTATCTATTGCTGAAAACTAGAGCATTTTGTGGGCTCTGGTTGCAGAGAAATTTTGATTCAAAGTTAATCTTTCTTGTTTCAACCCAAAAACTAAAAATCTTAATATGGCCATTACTTCCAAAATAAGGCTCGTAAGAGGTTGCGGTTAACGTTGTTGAACAGATAACGGTCTGGTCTTTGCATTGCCGTTCAAAACTCAACTTTTTTTTTCCAATCGATTTTCGAAAAAAAGCATGGACTACCCCCTTATCACTAAAAATTAATTTTTTTACGAAAGTCTCTGGAACCCATTGAAACGTACATATATAGAAAGGTTAAATCAAATGCAACCAGCACATCCAAAGCAAACCCTTTTATAAGGTCTAGTTTTCGAGATATTTGCATTCAAAGTTATTTTTTTGAGTTATGAAGGCTTGTATGACTTTGGATGCCTACAGTTCCGCAAATAAGGCTATGACGTCATTTTCGCTTGCAAAACGATTAATTAGTTTTTCAAGAGCTATCCATAGCTGAAAACTAGAACATTCTAGGATGTCTGGTTGCGGAGATATCTTAATTCAAAGTAAATCCATTAAAATCGATTTTTTTGAGTTTTGAAAGTTTGCATGAGTTTGGATGTCTACAGTTCCACAAATAAGGCTCGGAAGGCCTTGCGGTTTATTAACTGCTTAATCAGTTTTTGGAGAGCTATCTATTGCTGAAAACTAGAGCATTTTGTAGGCTCTGGTTGCAGAGAAATTTTGATTCAAAGTTAATCTTTCTTGTTTCAACCCAAAAACTAAAAATCTTAATATGGCCATAACTTCCAAAATAAGGCTCGTAAGAGGTTGCGGTTAACGTTGTTGAACAGATAACGGTCTGGTCTTTGCATTGCCGTTCAAAACTCAACTTTTTTTTTCCAATCGATTTTCGAAAAAAAGCATGGACTACCCCCTTATCACTAAAAATTAATTTTTTTACGAAAGTCTCTGGAACCCATTGAAACGTGCATATATAGAAAGGTTAAATCAAATGCAACCAGCACATCCAAAGCAAACCCTTTTATAAGGTCTAGTTTTCGAGATATTTGCATTCAAAGTTATTTTTTTGAGTTATGAAGGCTTGTATGACTTCGGATGCCTACAGTTCCGCAAATAAGGCTATGACGTCATTTTCGCTTGCAAAACGATTAATTAGTTTTTCAAGAGCTATCCATAGCTGAAAACTAGAACATTCTAGGAGGTCTGGTTGCGGAGATATCTTAATTCAAAGTAAATCCATTAAAATCGATTTTTTTGAGTTTTGAAAGTTTGCATGAGTTTGGATGTCTACAGTTCCACAAATAAGGCTCGGAAGGCCTTGCGGTTTATTAACTGCTTAATCAGTTTTTGGAGAGCTATCCATTGCTGAAAACTAGAGCATTTTGTAGGCTCTGGTTGCAGAGAAATTTTGATTCAAAGTTAATCTTTCTTGTTTCAACCCAAAAACTAAAAATCTTAATATGGCCATAACTTCCAAAATAAGGCTCGTAAGAGGTTGCGGTTAACGTTGTTGAACAGATAACGGTCTGGTCTTTGCATTGCCGTTCAAAACTCAACTTTTTTTTTCCAATCGATTTTCGAAAAAAAGCATGGACTACCCCCTTATCACTAAAAATTAATTTGTTTACGAAAGTCTCTGGAACCCATTGAAACGTACATATATAGAAAGGTTTTGTCAAATGCAACCAGCACATCCAAAGCAAACCCTTTTATAAGGTCTAGTTTTCGAGATATTTGCATTCAAAGTTATTTTTTTGAGTTATGAAGGCTTGTATGACTTTGGATGCCTACAGTTCCGCAAATAAGGCTATGACGTCATTTTCGCTTGCAAAACGCTTAATTAGTTTTTCAAGAGCTATCCATAGCTGAAAACTAGAACATTCTAGGATGTCTGGTTGCGGAGATATCTTAATTCAAAGTAAATCCATTAAAATCGATTTTTTTGAGTTTTGAAAGTTTGCATGAGTTTGGATGTCTACAGTTCCACAAATAAGGCTCGGAAGGCCTTGCAGTTTATTAACTGCTTAATCAGTTTTTGGAGAGCTATCCATTGCTGAAAACTAGAGCATTTTGTAGGCTCTGGTTGCAGAGAAATTTTGATTCAAAGTTAATCTTTCTTGTTTCAACCCAAAAACTAAAAATCTTAATATGGCCATAACTTCCAAAATAAGGCTCGTAAGAGGTTGCGGTTAACGTTGTTGGACAGATAACGGTCTGGTCTTTGCATTGCCGTTCAAAACTCAACTTTTTTTTTTCCAATCGATTTTCGAAAAAAAGCATGGACTACCCCCTTATCACTAAAAATTAATTTTTTTACGAAAGTCTCTGGAACCCATTGAAACGTACATATATAGAAAGGTTAAATCAAATGCAACCAGCACATCCAAAGCAAACCCTTTTATAAGGTCTAGTTTTCGAGATATTTGCATTCAAAGTTATTTTTTTGAGTTATGAAGGCTTGTATGACTTTGGATGCCTACAGTTCCACAAATAAGGCTATGACGTCATTTTCGCTTGCAAAACGATTAATAAGTTTTTCAAGAGCTATCCATAGCTGAAAACTAGAACATTCTAGGATGTCTGGTTGCGGAGATATCTTAATTCAAAGTAAATCCATTAAAATCGATTTTTTTGAGTTTTGAAAGTTTGCATGAGTTTGGATGTCTACAGTTCCACAAATAAGGCTCGGAAGGCCTTGCAGTTTATTAACTGCTTAATCAGTTTTTGGAGAGCTATCCATTGCTGAAAACTAGAGCATTTTGTGGGCTCTGGTTGCAGAGAAATTTTGATTCAAAGTTAATCTTTCTTGTTTCAACCCAAAAACTAAAAATCTTAATATGGCCATAACTTCCAAAATAAGGCTCGTAAGAGGTTGCGGTTAACGTTGTTGAACAGATAACGGTCTGGTCTTTCCATTGCCGTTCAAAACTCAACTTTTTTTTTTCCAATCGATTTTCGAAAAAAAAGCATGGACTACCCCCTTATCACTAAAAATTAATTTTTTTACGAAAGTCTCTGAAACCCATTGAAACGTACATATATAGAAAGGTTAAATCAAATGCAACCAGCACATCCAAAGCAAACCCTTTTATAAGGTCTAGTTTTCGAGATATTTGCATTCAAAGTTATTTTTTTGAGTTATGAAGGCTTGTATGACTTTGGATGCCTACAGTTCCGCAAATAAGGCTATGACGTCATTTTCGCTTGCAAAACGCTTAATTAGTTTTTCAAGAGCTATCCATAGCTGAAAACTAGAACATTCTAGGATGTCTGGTTGCGGAGATATCTTAATTCAAAGTAAATCCATTAAAATCGATTTTTTTGAGTTTTGAAAGTTTGCATGAGTTTGGATGTCTACAGTTCCACAAATAAGGCTCGGAAGGCCTTGCGGTTTATTAACTGCTTAATCAGTTTTTGGAGAGCTATTCATTGCTGAAAACTAGAGCATTTTGTAGGCTCTGGTTGCAGAGAAATTTTGATTCAAAGTTAATCTTTCTTGTTTCAACCCAAAAACTAAAAATCTTAATATGGCCATAACTTCCAAAATAAGGCTCGTAAGAGGTTGCGGTTAACGTTGTTGAACAGATAACGGTCTGGTCTTTGCATTGCCGTTCAAAACTCAACTTTTTTTTTCCAATCGATTTTCGAAAAAAAGCATGGACTACCCCCTTATCACTAAAAATTAATTTTTTTACGAAAGTCTCTGGAACCCATTGAAACGTACATATATAGAAAGGTTTTGTCAAATGCAACCAGCACATCCAAAGCAAACCCTTTTATAAGGTCTAGTTTTCGAGATATTTGCATTCAAAGTTATTTTTTTGAGTTATGAAGGCTTGTATGACTTTGGATGCCTACAGTTCCGCAAATAAGGCTATGACGTCATTTTCGCTTGCAAAACGCTTAATTAGTTTTTCAAGAGCTATCCATAGCTGAAAACTAGAACATTCTAGGATGTCTGGTTGCGGAGATATCTTAATTCAAAGTAAATCCATTAAAATCGATTTTTTTGAGTTTTGAAAGTTTGCATGAGTTTGGATGTCTACAGTTCCACAAATAAGGCTCGGAAGGCCTTGCGGTTTATTAACTGCTTAATCAGTTTTTGGAGAGCTATCCATTGCTGAAAACTAGAGCATTTTGTAGGCTCTGGTTGCAGAGAAATTTTGATTCAAAGTTAATCTTTCTTGTTTCAACCCAAAAACTAAAAATCTTAATATGGCCATAACTTCCAAAATAAGGCTCGTAAGAGGTTGCGGTTAACGTTGTTGAACAGATAACGGTCTGGTCTTTGCATTGCCGTTCAAAACTCAACTTTTTTTTCCAATCGATTTTCGAAAAAAAGCATGGACTACCCCCTTATCACTAAAAATTAATTTTTTTACGAAAGTCTCTGGAACCCATTGAAACGTACATATATAGAAAGGTTAAATCAAATGCAACCAGCACATCCAAAGCAAACCCTTTTATAAGGTCTAGTTTTCGAGATATTTGCATTCAAAGTTATTTTTTTGAGTTATGAAGGCTTGTATGACTTTGGATGCCTACAGTTCCGCAAATAAGGCTATGACGTCATTTTCGCTTGCAAAACGATTAATTAGTTTTTCAAGAGCTATCCATAGCTGAAAACTAGAACATTCTAGGAGGTCTGGTTGCGGAGATATCTTAATTCAAAGTAAATCCATTAAAATCGATTTTTTTGAGTTTTGAAAGTTTGCATGAGTTTGGATGTCTACAGTTCCACAAATAAGGCTCGGAAGGCCTTGCGGTTTATTAACTGCTTAATCAGTTTTTGAAGAGCTATCCATTGCTGAAAACTAGAGCATTTTGTAGGCTCTGGTTGCAGAGAAATTTTGATTCAAAGTTAATCTTTCTTGTTTCAACCCAAAAACTAAAAATATTAATATGGCCATAACTTCCAAAATAAGGCTCGTAAGAGGTTGCGGTTAACGTTGTTGAACAGATAATGGTCTGGTCTTTGCATTGCCGTTCAAAACTCAACTTTTTTTTTTCCAATCGATTTTCGAAAAAAAAGCATGGACTACCCCCTTATCACTAAAAATTAATTTTTTTACGAAAGTCTCTGAAACCCATTTAAACGTACATATATAGAAAGGTTAAATCAAATGCAACCAGCACATCCAAAGCAAACCCTTTTATAAGGTCTAGTTTTCGAGATATTTGCATTCAAAGTTATTTTTTTGAGTTATGAAGGCTTGTATGACTTTGGATGCCTACAGTTCCGCAAATAAGGCTATGACGTCATTTTCGCTTGCAAAACGCTTAATTAGTTTTTCAAGAGCTATCCATAGCTGAAAACTAGAACATTCTAGGATGTCTGGTTGCGGAGATATCTTAATTCAAAGTAAATCCATTAAAATCGATTTTTTTGAGTTTTGAAAGTTTGCATGAGTTTGGATGTCTACAGTTCCACAAATAAGGCTCGGAAGGCCTTGCGGTTTATTAACTGCTTAATCAGTTTTTGGAGAGCTATCTATTGCTGAAAACTAGAGCATTTTGTAGGCTCTGGTTGCAGAGAAATTTTGATTCAAAGTTAATCTTTCTTGTTTCAACCCAAAAACTAAAAATCTTAATATGGCCATAACTTCCAAAATAAGGCTCGTAAGAGGTTGCGGTTAACCTTGTTGAACAGATAACGGTCTGGTCTTTGCATTGCCGTTCAAAACTCAACTTTTTTTTTCCAATCGATTTTCGAAAAAAAGCATATCACTAAAAATTAATTTTTTTACGAAAGTCTCTGGAACCCATTGAAACGTACATATATAGAAAGGTTTTGTCAAATGCAACCAGCACATCCAAAGCAAACGCTTTTATAAGGTCTAGTTTTCGAGATATTTGCATTCAAAGTTATTTTTTTGAGTTATGAAGGCTTGTATGACTTTGGATGCCTACAGTTCCGCAAATAGGGCTATGACGTCATTTTCGCTTGCAAAACGCTTAATTAGTTTTTCAAGAGCTATCCATAGCTGAAAACTAGAACATTCTAGGATGTCTGGTTGCGGAGATATCTTAATTCAAAGTAAATCCATTAAAATCGATTTTTTTGAGTTTTGAAAGTTTGCATGAGTTTGGATGTCTACAGTTCCACAAATAAGGCTCGGAAGGCCTTGCGGTTTATTAACTGCTTAATCAGTTTTTGGAGAGCTATCTATTGCTGAAAACTAGAGCATTTTGTAAGCTCTGGTTGCAGAGAAATTTTGATTCAAAGTTAATCTTTCTTGTTTCAACCCAAAAACTAAAAATCTTAATATGGCCATAACTTCCAAAATAAGGCTCGTAAGAGGTTGCGGTTAACGTTGTTGAACAGATAACGGTCTGGTCTTTGCATTGCCGTTCAAAACTCAACTTTTTTTTTCCAATCGATTTTCGAAAAAAAGCATGGACTACCCCCTTATCACTAAAAATTAATTTTTTTACGAAAGTCTCTGGAACCCATTGAAACGTACATATATAGAAAGGTTTTGTCAAATGCAACCAGCACATCCAAAGCAAACCCTTTTATAAGGTCTAGTTTTCGAGATATTTGCATTCAAAGTTATTTTTTTGAGTTATGAAGGCTTGTATGACTTTGGATGCCTACAGTTCCGCAAATAAGGCTATGACGTCATTTTCGCTTGCAAAACGCTTAATTAGTTTTTCAAGAGCTATCCATAGCTGAAAACTAGAACATTCTAGGATGTCTGGTTGCGGAGATATCTTAATTCAAAGTAAATCCATTAAAATCGATTTTTTTGAGTTTTGAAAGTTTGTATGAGTTTGGATGTCTACAGTTCCACAAATAAGGCTCGGAAGGCCTTGCGGTTTATTAACTGCTTAATCAGTTTTTGGAGAGCTATCCATTGCTGAAAACTAGAGCATTTTGTAGGCTCTGGTTGCAGAGAAATTTTGATTCAAAGTTAATCTTTCTTGTTTCAACCCAAAAACTAAAAATCTTAATATGGCCATAACTTCCAAAATAAGGCTCGTAAGAGGTTGCGGTTAACGTTGTTGAACAGATAACGGTCTGGTCTTTGCATTGCCGTTCAAAACTCAACTTTTTTTTTTCCAATCGATTTTCGAAAAAAAAGCATGGACTACCCCCTTATCACTAAAAATTAATTTGTTTACGAAAGTCTCTGGAACCCATTGAAACGTACATATATAGAAAGGTTTTGTCAAATGCAACCAGCACATCCAAAGCAAACCCTTTTATAAGGTCTAGTTTTCGAGATATTTGCATTCAAAGTTATTTTTTTGAGTTATGAAGGCTTGTATGACTTTGGATGCCTACAGTTCCGCAAATAGGGCTATGACGTCATTTTCGCTTGCAAAACGCTTAATTAGTTTTTCAAGAGCTATCCATAGCTGAAAACTAGAACATTCTAGGATGTCTGGTTGCGGAGATATCTTAATTCAAAGTAAATCCATTAAAATCGATTTTTTTGAGTTTTGAAAGTTTGTATGAGTTTGGATGTCTACAGTTCCACAAATAAGGCTCGGAAGGCCTTGCGGTTTATTAACTGCTTAATCAGTTTTTGGAGAGCTATCCATTGCTGAAAACTAGAGCATTTTGTAGGCTCTGGTTGCAGAGAAATTTTGATTCAAAGTTAATCTTTCTTGTTTCAACCCAAAAACTAAAAATCTTAATATGGCCATAACTTCCAAAATAAGGCTCGTAAGAGGTTGCGGTTAACGTTGTTGAACAGATAACGGTCTGGTCTTTGCATTGCCGTTCAAAACTCAACTTTTTTTTTTCCAATCGATTTTCGAAAAAAAAGCATGGACTACCCCCTTATCACTAAAAATTAATTTGTTTACGAAAGTCTCTGGAACCCATTGAAACGTACATATATAGAAAGGTTTTGTCAAATGCAACCAGCACATCCAAAGCAAACCCTTTTATAAGGTCTAGTTTTCGAGATATTTGCATTCAAAGTTATTTTTTTGAGTTATGAAGGCTTGTATGACTTTGGATGCCTACAGTTCCGCAAATAGGGCTATGACGTCATTTTCGCTTGCAAAACGCTTAATTAGTTTTTCAAGAGCTATCCATAGCTGAAAACTAGAACATTCTAGGATGTCTGGTTGCGGAGATATCTTAATTCAAAGTAAATCCATTAAAATCGATTTTTTTGAGTTTTGAAAGTTTGCATGAGTTTGGATGTCTACAGTTCCACAAATAAGGCTCGGAAGGCCTTGCGGTTTATTAACTGCTTAATCAGTTTTTGGAGAGCTATCTATTGCTGAAAACTAGAGCATTTTGTAAGCTCTGGTTGCAGAGAAATTTTGATTCAAAGTTAATCTTTCTTGTTTCAACCCAAAAACTAAAAATCTTAATATGGCCATAACTTCCAAAATAAGGCTCGTAAGAGGTTGCGGTTAACGTTGTTGAACAGATAACGGTCTGGTCTTTGCATTGCCGTTCAAAACTCAACTTTTTTTTTCCAATCGATTTTCGAAAAAAAGCATGGACTACCCCCTTATCACTAAAAATTAATTTTTTTACGAAAGTCTCTGGAACCCATTGAAACGTACATATATAGAAAGGTTTTGTCAAATGCAACCAGCACATCCAAAGCAAACCCTTTTATAAGGTCTAGTTTTCGAGATATTTGCATTCAAAGTTATTTTTTGAGTTATGAAGGCTTGTATGACTTTGGATGCCTACAGTTCCGCAAATAAGGCTATGACGTCATTTTCGCTTGCAAAACGCTTAATTAGTTTTTCAAGAGCTATCCATAGCTGAAAACTAGAACATTCTAGGAGGTCTGGTTGCGGAGATATCTTAATTCAAAGTAAATCCATTAAAATCGATTTTTTTGAGTTTTGAAAGTTTGTATGAGTTTGGATGTCTACAGTTCCACAAATAAGGCTCGGAAGGCCTTGCGGTTTATTAACTGCTTAATCAGTTTTTGGAGAGCTATCCATTGCTGAAAACTAGAGCATTTTGTAGGCTCTGGTTGCAGAGAAATTTTGATTCAAAGTTAATCTTTCTTGTTTCAACCCAAAAACTAAAAATCTTAATATGGCCATAACTTCCAAAATAAGGCTCGTAAGAGGTTGCGGTTAACGTTGTTGAACAGATAACGGTCTGGTCTTTGCATTGCCGTTCAAAACTCAACTTTTTTTTTCCAATCGATTTTCGAAAAAAAGCATGGACTACCCCCTTATCACTAAAAATTAATTTGTTTACGAAAGTCTCTGGAACCCATTGAAACGTACATATATAGAAAGGTTTTGTCAAATGCAACCAGCACATCCAAAGCAAACCCTTTTATAAGGTCTAGTTTTCGAGATATTTGCATTCAAAGTTATTTTTTTGAGTTATGAAGGCTTGTATGACTTTGGATGCCTACAGTTCCGCAAATAGGGCTATGACGTCATTTTCGCTTGCAAAACGCTTAATTAGTTTTTCAAGAGCTATCCATAGCTGAAAACTAGAACATTCTAGGATGTCTGGTTGCGGAGATATCTTAATTCAAAGTAAATCCATTAAAATCGATTTTTTTGAGTTTTGAAAGTTTGCATGAGTTTGGATGTCTACAGTTCCACAAATAAGGCTCGGAAGGCCTTGCGGTTTATTAACTGCTTAATCAGTTTTTAGAGAGCTATCCATTGCTGAAAACTAGAGCATTTTGTGGGCTCTGGTTGCAGAGAAATTTTGATTCAAAGTTAATCTTTCTTGTTTCAACCCAAAAACTAAAAATCTTAATATGGCCATAACTTCCAAAATAAGGCTCGTAAGAGGTTGCGGTTAACGTTGTTGAACAGATAACGGTCTGGTCTTTCCATTGCCGTTCAAAACTCAACTTTTTTTTTTCCAATCGATTTTCGAAAAAAAAGCATGGACTACCCCCTTATCACTAAAAATTAATTTTTTTACGAAAGTCTCTGAAACCCATTGAAACGTACATATATAGAAAGGTTAAATCAAATGCAACCAGCACATCCAAAGCAAACCCTTTTATAAGGTCTAGTTTTCGAGATATTTGCATTCAAAGTTATTTTTTTGAGTTATGAAGGCTTGTATGACTTTGGATGCCTACAGTTCCGCAAATAAGGCTATGACGTCATTTTCGCTTGCCAAACGCTTAATTAGTTTTTCAAGAGCTATCCATAGCTGAAAACTAGAACATTCTAGGATGTCTGGTTGCGGAGATATCTTAATTCAAAGTAAATCCATTAAAATCGATTTTTTTGAGTTTTGAAAGTTTGCATGAGTTTGGATGTCTACAGTTCCACAAATAAGGCTCGGAAGGCCTTGCGGTTTATTAACTGCTTAATCAGTTTTTGGAGAGCTATTCATTGCTGAAAACTAGAGCATTTTGTAGGCTCTGGTTGCAGAGAAATTTTGATTCAAAGTTAATCTTTCTTGTTTCAACCCAAAAACTAAAAATCTTAATATGGCCATAACTTCCAAAATAAGGCTCGTAAGAGGTTGCGGTTAACGTTGTTGAACAGATAACGGTCTGGTCTTTGCATTGCCGTTCAAAACTCAACTTTTTTTTTTCCAATCGATTTTCGAAAAAAAGCATGGACTACCCCCTTATCACTAAAAATTAATTTTTTTACGAAAGTCTCTGGAACCCATTGAAACGTACATATATAGAAAGGTTTTGTCAAATGCAACCAGCACATCCAAAGCAAACCCTTTTATAAGGTCTAGTTTTCGAGATATTTGCATTCAAAGTTATTTTTTTGAGTTATGAAGGCTTGTATGACTTTGGATGCCTACAGTTCCGCAAATAAGGCTATGACGTCATTTTCGCTTGCAAAACGCTTAATTAGTTTTTCAAGAGCTATCCATAGCTGAAAACTAGAACATTCTAGGATGTCTGGTTGCGGAGATATCTTAATTCAAAGTAAATCTATTAAAATCGATTTTTTTGAGTTTTGAAAGTTTGCATGAGTTTGGATGTCTACAGTTCCACAAATAAGGCTCGGAAGGCCTTGCGGTTTATAAACTGCTTAATCAGTTTTTGGAGAGCTATCCATTGCTGAAAACTAGAGCATTTTGTAGGCTCTGGTTGCAGAGAAATTTTGATTCAAAGTTAATCTTTCTTGTTTCAACCCAAAAACTAAAAATCTTAATATGGCCATAACTTCCAAAATAAGGCTCGTAAGAGGTTGCGGTTAACGTTGTTGAACAGATAACGGTCTGGTCTTTGCATTGCCGTTCAAAACTCAACTTTTTTTTCCAATCGATTTTCGAAAAAAAGCATGGACTACCCCCTTATCACTAAAAATTAATTTTTTTACGAAAGTCTCTGGAACCCATTGAAACGTACATATATAGAAAGGTTAAATCAAATGCAACCAGCACATCCAAAGCAAACCCTTTTATAAGGTCTAGTTTTCGAGATATTTGCATTCAAAGTTATTTTTTTGAGTTATGAAGGCTTGTATGACTTTGGATGCCTACAGTTCCGCAAATAAGGCTATGACGTCATTTTCGCTTGCAAAACGATTAATTAGTTTTTCAAGAGCTATCCATAGCTGAAAACTAGAACATTCTAGGAGGTCTGGTTGCGGAGATATCTTAATTCAAAGTAAATCCATTAAAATCGATTTTTTTGAGTTTTGAAAGTTTGCATGAGTTTGGATGTCTACAGTTCCACAAATAAGGCTCGGAAGGCCTTGCGGTTTATTAACTGCTTAATCAGTTTTTGGAGAGCTATCCATTGCTGAAAACTAGAGCATTTTGTAGGCTCTGGTTGCAGAGAAATTTTGATTCAAAGTTAATCTTTCTTGTTTCAACCCAAAAACTAAAAATCTTAATATGGCCATAACTTCCAAAATAAGGCTCGTAAGAGGTTGCGGTTAACGTTGTTGAACAGATAATGGTCTGGTCTTTGCATTGCCGTTCAAAACTCAACTTTTTTTTTCCAATCGATTTTCGAAAAAAAAGCATTGACTACCCCCTTATCACTAAAAATTAATTTTTTTACGAAAGTCTCTGAAACCCATTTAAACGTACATATATAGAAAGGTTAAATCAAATGCAACCAGCACATCCAAAGCAAACCCTTTTATAAGGTCTAGTTTTCGAGATATTTGCATTCAAAGTTATTTTTTTGAGTTATGAAGGCTTGTATGACTTTGGATGCCTACAGTTCCGCAAATAAGGCTATGACGTCATTTTCGCTTGCAAAACGCTAAATTAGTTTTTCAAGAGCTATCCATAGCTGAAAACTAGAACATTCTAGGATGTCTGGTTGCGGAGATATCTTAATTCAAAGTAAATCCATTAAAATCGATTTTTTTGAGTTTTGAAAGTTTGCATGAGTTTGGATGTCTACAGTTCCACAAATAAGGCTCGGAAGGCCTTGCGGTTTATTAACTGCTTAATCAGTTTTTGGAGAGCTATCTATTGCTGAAAACTAGAGCATTTTGTAGGCTCTGGTTGCAGAGAAATTTTGATTCAAAGTTAATCTTTCTTGTTTCAACCCAAAAACTAAAAATCTTAATATGGCCATAACTTCCAAAATAAGGCTCGTAAGAGGTTGCGGTTAACGTTGTTGAACAGATAACGGTCTGGTCTTTGCATTGCCTTTCAAAACTCAACTTTTTTTTTCCAATCGATTTTCGAAAAAAAGCATGGACTACCCCCTTATCACTAAAAATTAATTTTTTTACGAAAGTCTCTGGAACCCATTGAAACGTACATATATAGAAAGGTTTTGTCAAATGCAACCAGCACATCCAAAGCAAACCCTTTTATAAGGTCTAGTTTTCGAGATATTTGCATTCAAAGTTATTTTTTTGAGTTATGAAGGCTTGTATGACTTTGGATGCCTACAGTTCCGCAAATAGGGCTATGACGTCATTTTCGCTTGCAAAACGCTTAATTAGTTTTTCAAGAGCTATCCATAGCTGAAAACTAGAACATTCTAGGATGTCTGGTTGCGGAGATATCTTAATTCAAAGTAAATCCATTAAAATCGATTTTTTTGAGTTTTGAAAGTTTGCATGAGTTTGGATGTCTACAGTTCCACAAATAAGGCTCGGAAGGCCTTGCGGTTTATTAACTGCTTAATCAGTTTTTGGAGAGCTATCTATTGCTGAAAACTAGAGCATTTTGTAGGCTCTGGTTGCAGAGAAATTTTGATTCAAAGTTAATCTTTCTTGTTTCAACCCAAAAACTAAAAATCTTAATATGGCCATAACTTCCAAAATAAGGCTCGTAAGAGGTTGCGGTTAACGTTGTTGAACAGATAACGGTCTGGTCTTTGCATTGCCTTTCAAAACTCAACTTTTTTTTTCCAATCGATTTTCGAAAAAAAGCATGGACTACCCCCTTATCACTAAAAATTAATTTTTTTACGAAAGTCTCTGGAACCCATTGAAACGTACATATATAGAAAGGTTTTGTCAAATGCAACCAGCACATCCAAAGCAAACCCTTTTATAAGGTCTAGTTTTCGAGATATTTGCATTCAAAGTTATTTTTTTGAGTTATGAAGGCTTGTATGACTTTGGATGCCTACAGTTCCGCAAATAAGGCTATGACGTCATTTTCGCTTGCAAAACGATTAATTAGTTTTTCAAGAGCTATCCATAGCTGAAAACTAGAACATTCTAGGAGGTCTGGTTGCGGAGATATCTTAATTCAAAGTAAATCCATTAAAATCGATTTTTTTGAGTTTTGAAAGTTTGTATGAGTTTGGATGTCTACAGTTCCACAAATAAGGCTCGGAAGGCCTTGCGGTTTATTAACTGCTTAATCAGTTTTTGGAGAGCTATCCATTGCTGAAAACTAGAGCATTTTGTAGGCTCTGGTTGCAGAGAAATTTTGATTCAAAGTTAATCTTTCTTGTTTCAACCCAAAAACTAAAAATCTTAATATGGCCATAACTTCCAAAATAAGGCTCGTAAGAGGTTGCGGTTAACGTTGTTGAACAGATAACGGTCTGGTCTTTGCATTGCCGTTCAAAACTCAACTTTTTTTTTCCAATCGATTTTCGAAAAAAAGCATGGACTACCCCCTTATCACTAAAAATTAATTTGTTTACGAAAGTCTCTGGAACCCATTGAAACGTACATATATAGAAAGGTTTTGTCAAATGCAACCAGCACATCCAAAGCAAACCCTTTTATAAGGTCTAGTTTTCGAGATATTTGCATTCAAAGTTATTTTTTTGAGTTATGAAGGCTTGTATGACTTTGGATGCCTACAGTTCCGCAAATAAGGCTATGACGTCATTTTCGCTTGCAAAACGATTAATTAGTTTTTCAAGAGCTATCCATAGCTGAAAACTAGAACATTCTAGGAGGTCTGGTTGCGGAGATATCTTAATTCAAAGTAAATCCATTAAAATCGATTTTTTTGAGTTTTGAAAGTTTGTATGAGTTTGGATGTCTACAGTTCCACAAATAAGGCTCGGAAGGCCTTGCGGTTTATTAACTGCTTAATCAGTTTTTGGAGAGCTATCCATTGCTGAAAACTAGAGCATTTTGTAGGCTCTGGTTGCAGAGAAATTTTGATTCAAAGTTAATCTTTCTTGTTTCAACCCAAAAACTAAAAATCTTAATATGGCCATAACTTCCAAAATAAGGCTCGTAAGAGGTTGCGGTTAACGTTGTTGAACAGATAACGGTCTGGTCTTTGCATTGCCGTTCAAAACTCAACTTTTTTTTTTCCAATCGATTTTCGAAAAAAAGCATGGACTACCCCCTTATCACTAAAAATTAATTTGTTTACGAAAGTCTCTGGAACCCATTGAAACGTACATATATAGAAAGGTTTTGTCAAATGCAACCAGCACATCCAAAGGAAACCCTTTTATAAGGTCTAGTTTTCGAGATATTTGCATTCAAAGTTATTTTTTTGAGTTATTAAGGCTTGTATGACTTTGGATGCCTACAGTTCCGCAAATAAGGCTATGACGTCATTTTCGCTTGCAAAACGCTTAATTAGTTTTTCAAGAGCTATCCATAGCTGAAAACTAGAACATTTTAGGATGTCTGGTTGCGGAGATATCTTAATTCAAAGTAAATCCATTAAAATCGATTTTTTTGAGTTTTGAAAGTTTGCATGACTTTGGATGTCTACAGTTCCACAAATAAGGCTCGGAAGGCCTTGCGGTTTATCAACTGCTTAATCAGTTTTTGGAGAGCTATCCATTGCTGAAAACTAGAGCATTTTGTAGGCTCTGGTTGCAGAGAAATTTTGATTCAAAGTTAATCTTTCTTGTTTCAACCCAAAAACTAAAAATCTTAATATGGCCATAACTTCCAAAATAAGGCTCGTAAGAGGTTGCGGTTAACGTTGTTGAACAGATAACGGTCTGGTCTTTCCATTGCCGTTCAAAACTCAACTTTTTTTTTTCCAATCGATTTTCGAAAAAAAAGCATGGACTACCCCCTTATCACTAAAAATTAATTTTTTTACGAAAGTCTCTGAAACCCATTGAAACGTACATATATAGAAAGGTTAAATCAAATGCAACCAGCACATCCAAAGCAAACCCTTTTATAAGGTCTAGTTTTCGAGATATTTGCATTCAAAGTTATTTTTTTGAGTTATGAAGGCTTGTATGACTTTGGATGCCTACAGTTCCGCAAATAAGGCTATGACGTCATTTTCGCTTGCCAAACGCTTAATTAGTTTTTCAAGAGCTATCCATAGCTGAAAACTAGAACATTCTAGGATGTCTGGTTGCGGAGATATCTTAATTCAAAGTAAATCCATTAAAATCGATTTTTTTGAGTTTTGAAAGTTTGCATGAGTTTGGATGTCTACAGTTCCACAAATAAGGCTCGGAAGGCCTTGCGGTTTATTAACTGCTTAATCAGTTTTTGGAGAGCTATTCATTGCTGAAAACTAGAGCATTTTGTAGGCTCTGGTTGCAGAGAAATTTTGATTCAAAGTTAATCTTTCTTGTTTCAACCCAAAAACTAAAAATCTTAATATGGCCATAACTTCCAAAATAAGGCTCGTAAGAGGTTGCGGTTAACGTTGTTGAACAGATAACGGTCTGGTCTTTGCATTGCCGTTCAAAACTCAACTTTTTTTTTCCAATCGATTTTCGAAAAAAAGCATGGACTACCCCCTTATCACTAAAAATTAATTTTTTTACGAAAGTCTCTGGAACCCATTGAAACGTACATATATAGAAAGGTTTTGTCAAATGCAACCAGCACATCCAAAGCAAACCCTTTTATAAGGTCTAGTTTTCGAGATATTTGCATTCAAAGTTATTTTTTTGAGTTATGAAGGCTTGTATGACTTTGGATGCCTACAGTTCCGCAAATAAGGCTATGACGTCATTTTCGCTTGCCAAACGCTTAATTAGTTTTTCAAGAGCTATCCATAGCTGAAAACTAGAACATTCTAGGATGTCTGGTTGCGGAGATATCTTAATTCAAAGTAAATCCATTAAAATCGATTTTTTTGAGTTTTGAAAGTTTGCATGAGTTTGGATGTCTACAGTTCCACAAATAAGGCTCGGAAGGCCTTGCGGTTTATTAACTGCTTAATCAGTTTTTGGAGAGCTATTCATTGCTGAAAACTAGAGCATTTTGTAGGCTCTGGTTGCAGAGAAATTTTGATTCAAAGTTAATCTTTCTTGTTTCAACCCAAAAACTAAAAATCTTAATATGGCCATAACTTCCAAAATAAGGCTCGTAAGAGGTTGCGGTTAACGTTGTTGAACAGATAATGGTCTGGTCTTTGCATTGCCGTTCAAAACTCAACTTTTTTTTTTCCAATCGATTTTCGAAAAAAAAGCATTGACTACCCCCTTATCACTAAAAATTAATTTTTTTACGAAAGTCTCTGAAACCCATTTAAACGTACATATATAGAAAGGTTAAATCAAATGCAACCAGCACATCCAAAGCAAACCCTTTTATAAGGTCTAGTTTTCGAGATATTTGCATTCAAAGTTATTTTTTTGAGTTATGAAGGCTTGTATGACTTTGGATGCCTACAGTTCCGCAAATAAGGCTATGACGTCATTTTCGCTTGCAAAACGCTAAATTAGTTTTTCAAGAGCTATCCATAGCTGAAAACTAGAACATTCTAGGATGTCTGGTTGCGGAGATATCTTAATTCAAAGTAAATCCATTAAAATCGATTTTTTTGAGTTTTGAAAGTTTGCATGAGTTTGGATGTCTACAGTTCCACAAATAAGGCTCGGAAGGCCTTGCGGTTTATTAACTGCTTAATCAGTTTTTGGAGAGCTATCTATTGCTGAAAACTAGAGCATTTTGTAGGCTCTGGTTGCAGAGAAATTTTGATTCAAAGTTAATCTTTCTTGTTTCAACCCAAAAACTAAAAATCTTAATATGGCCATAACTTCCAAAATAAGGCTCGTAAGAGGTTGCGGTTAACGTTGTTGAACAGATAACGGTCTGGTCTTTGCATTGCCGTTCAAAACTCAACTTTTTTTTTCCAATCGATTTTCGAAAAAAAGCATGGACTACCCCCTTATCACTAAAAATTAATTTTTTTACGAAAGTCTCTGGAACCCATTGAAACGTACATATATAGAAAGGTTTTGTCAAATGCAACCAGCACATCCAAAGCAAACCCTTTTATAAGGTCTAGTTTTCGAGATATTTGCATTCAAAGTTATTTTTTTGAGTTATGAAGGCTTGTATGACTTTGGATGCCTACAGTTCCGCAAATAGGGCTATGACGTCATTTTCGCTTGCAAAACGCTTAATTAGTTTTTCAAGAGCTATCCATAGCTGAAAACTAGAACATTCTAGGATGTCTGGTTGCGGAGATATCTTAATTCAAAGTAAATCCATTAAAATCGATTTTTTTGAGTTTTGAAAGTTTGCATGAGTTTGGATGTCTACAGTTCCACAAATAAGGCTCGGAAGGCCTTGCGGTTTATTAACTGCTTAATCAGTTTTTGGAGAGCTATCTATTGCTGAAAACTAGAGCATTTTGTAGGCTCTGGTTGCAGAGAAATTTTGATTCAAAGTTAATCTTTCTTGTTTCAACCCAAAAACTAAAAATCTTAATATGGCCATAACTTCCAAAATAAGGCTCGTAAGAGGTTGCGGTTAACGTTGTTGAACAGATAACGGTCTGGTCTTTGCATTGCCTTTCAAAACTCAACTTTTTTTTTCCAATCGATTTTCGAAAAAAAGCATGGACTACCCCCTTATCACTAACCCATTGAACCCATTGAAACGTACATATATAGAAAGGTTTTGTCAAATGCAACCAGCACATCCAAAGCAAACCCTTTTATAAGGTCTAGTTTTCGAGATATTTGCATTCAAAGTTATTTTTTTGAGTTATGAAGGCTTGTATGACTTTGGATGCCTACAGTTCCGCAAATAGGGCTATGACGTCATTTTCGCTTGCAAAACGCTTAATTAGTTTTTCAAGAGCTATCCATAGCTGAAAACTAGAACATTCTAGGATGTCTGGTTGCGGAGATATCTTAATTCAAAGTAAATCCATTAAAATCGATTTTTTTGAGTTTTGAAAGTTTGCATGAGTTTGGATGTCTACAGTTCCACAAATAAGGCTCGGAAGGCCTTGCGGTTTATTAACTGCTTAATCAGTTTTTGGAGAGCTATCTATTGCTGAAAACTAGAGCATTTTGTAGGCTCTGGTTGCAGAGAAATTTTGATTCAAAGTTAATCTTTCTTGTTTCAACCCAAAAACTAAAAATCTTAATATGGCCATAACTTCCAAAATAAGGCTCGTAAGAGGTTGCGGTTAACGTTGTTGAACAGATAACGGTCTGGTCTTTGCATTGCCGTTCAAAACTCAACTTTTTTTTTCCAATCGATTTTCGAAAAAAAGCATGGACTACCCCCTTATCACTAAAAATTAATTTTTTTACGAAAGTCTCTGGAACCCATTGAAACGTACATATATAGAAAGGTTTTGTCAAATGCAACCAGCACATCCAAAGCAAACCCTTTTATAAGGTCTAGTTTTCGAGATATTTGCATTCAAAGTTATTTTTTTGAGTTATGAAGGCTTGTATGACTTTGGATGCCTACAGTTCCGCAAATAGGGCTATGACGTCATTTTCGCTTGCAAAACGCTTAATTAGTTTTTCAAGAGCTATCCATAGCTGAAAACTAGAACATTCTAGGATGTCTGGTTGCGGAGATATCTTAATTCAAAGTAAATCCATTAAAATCGATTTTTTTGAGTTTTGAAAGTTTGCATGAGTTTGGATGTCTACAGTTCCACAAATAAGGCTCGGAAGGCCTTGCGGTTTATTAACTGCTTAATCAGTTTTTGGAGAGCTATCTATTGCTGAAAACTAGAGCATTTTGTAGGCTCTGGTTGCAGAGAAATTTTGATTCAAAGTTAATCTTTCTTGTTTCAACCCAAAAACTAAAAATCTTAATATGGCCATAACTTCCAAAATAAGGCTCGTAAGAGGTTGCGGTTAACGTTGTTGAACAGATAACGGTCTGGTCTTTGCATTGCCTTTCAAAACTCAACTTTTTTTTTCCAATCGATTTTCGAAAAAAAGCATGGACTACCCCCTTATCACTAAAAATTAATTTTTTTACGAAAGTCTCTGGAACCCATTGAAACGTACATATATAGAAAGGTTTTGTCAAATGCAACCAGCACATCCAAAGCAAACCCTTTTATAAGGTCTAGTTTTCGAGATATTTGCATTCAAAGTTATTTTTTTGAGTTATGAAGGCTTGTATGACTTTGGATGCCTACAGTTCCGCAAATAAGGCTATGACGTCATTTTCGCTTGCAAAACGATTAATTAGTTTTTCAAGAGCTATCCATAGCTGAAAACTAGAACATTCTAGGAGGTCTGGTTGCGGAGATATCTTAATTCAAAGTAAATCCATTAAAATCGATTTTTTTGAGTTTTGAAAGTTTGTATGAGTTTGGATGTCTACAGTTCCACAAATAAGGCTCGGAAGGCCTTGCGGTTTATTAACTGCTTAATCAGTTTTTGGAGAGCTATCCATTGCTGAAAACTAGAGCATTTTGTAGGCTCTGGTTGCAGAGAAATTTTGATTCAAAGTTAATCTTTCTTGTTTCAACCCAAAAACTAAAAATCTTAATATGGCCATAACTTCCAAAATAAGGCTCGTAAGAGGTTGCGGTTAACGTTGTTGAACAGATAACGGTCTGGTCTTTGCATTGCCGTTCAAAACTCAACTTTTTTTTTCCAATCGATTTTCGAAAAAAAGCATGGACTACCCCCTTATCACTAAAAATTAATTTGTTTACGAAAGTCTCTGGAACCCATTGAAACGTACATATATAGAAAGGTTTTGTCAAATGCAACCAGCACATCCAAAGCAAACCCTTTTATAAGGTCTAGTTTTCGAGATATTTGCATTCAAAGTTATTTTTTTGAGTTATGAAGGCTTGTATGACTTTGGATGCCTACAGTTCCGCAAATAGGGCTATGACGTCATTTTCGCTTGCAAAACGCTTAATTAGTTTTTCAAGAGCTATCCATAGCTGAAAACTAGAACATTCTAGGATGTCTGGTTGCGGAGATATCTTAATTCAAAGTAAATCCATTAAAATCGATTTTTTTGAGTTTTGAAAGTTTGCATGAGTTTGGATGTCTACAGTTCCACAAATAAGGCTCGGAAGGCCTTGCGGTTTATTAACTGCTTAATCAGTTTTTGGAGAGCTATCTATTGCTGAAAACTAGAGCATTTTGTAGGCTCTGGTTGCAGAGAAATTTTGATTCAAAGTTAATCTTTCTTGTTTCAACCCAAAAACTAAAAATCTTAATATGGCCATAACTTCCAAAATAAGGCTCGTAAGAGGTTGCGGTTAACGTTGTTGAACAGATAACGGTCTGGTCTTTGCATTGCCGTTCAAAACTCAACTTTTTTTTTCCAATCGATTTTCGAAAAAAAGCATGGACTACCCCCTTATCACTAAAAATTAATTTTTTTACGAAAGTCTCTGGAACCCATTGAAACGTACATATATAGAAAGGTTTTGTCAAATGCAACCAGCACATCCAAAGCAAACCCTTTTATAAGGTCTAGTTTTCGAGATATTTGCATTCAAAGTTATTTTTTTGAGTTATGAAGGCTTGTATGACTTTGGATGCCTACAGTTCCACAAATAGGGCTATGACGTCATTTTCGCTTGCAAAACGCTTAATTAGTTTTTCAAGAGCTATCCATAGCTGAAAACTAGAACATTCTAGGATGTCTGGTTGCGGAGATATCTTAATTCAAAGTAAATCCATTAAAATCGATTTTTTTGAGTTTTGAAAGTTTGCATGAGTTTGGATGTCTACAGTTCCACAAATAAGGCTCGGAAGGCCTTGCGGTTTATTAACTGCTTAATCAGTTTTTGGAGAGCTATCTATTGCTGAAAACTAGAGTATTTTGTAGGCTCTGGTTGCAGAGAAATTTTGATTCAAAGTTAATCTTTCTTGTTTCAACCCAAAAACTAAAAATCTTAATATGGCCATAACTTCCAAAATAAGGCTCGTAAGAGGTTGCGGTTAACGTTGTTGAACAGATAACGGTCTGGTCTTTGCATTGCCTTTCAAAACTCAACTTTTTTTTTCCAATCGATTTTCGAAAAAAAGCATGGACTACCCCCTTATCACTAAAAATTAATTTTTTTACGAAAGTCTCTGGAACCCATTGAAACGTACATATATAGAAAGGTTTTGTCAAATGCAACCAGCACATCCAAAGCAAACCCTTTTATAAGGTCTAGTTTTCGAGATATTTGCATTCAAAGTTATTTTTTTGAGTTATGAAGGCTTGTATGACTTTGGATGCCTACAGTTCCGCAAATAAGGCTATGACGTCATTTTCGCTTGCAAAACGATTAATTAGTTTTTCAAGAGCTATCCATAGCTGAAAACTAGAACATTCTAGGAGGTCTGGTTGCGGAGATATCTTAATTCAAAGTAAATCCATTAAAATCGATTTTTTTGAGTTTTGAAAGTTTGTATGAGTTTGGATGTCTACAGTTCCACAAATAAGGCTCGGAAGGCCTTGCGGTTTATTAACTGCTTAATCAGTTTTTGGAGAGCTATCCATTGCTGAAAACTAGAGCATTTTGTAGGCTCTGGTTGCAGAGAAATTTTGATTCAAAGTTAATCTTTCTTGTTTCAACCCAAAAACTAAAAATCTTAATATGGCCATAACTTCCAAAATAAGGCTCGTAAGAGGTTGCGGTTAACGTTGTTGAACAGATAACGGTCTGGTCTTTGCATTGCCGTTCAAAACTCAACTTTTTTTTTCCAATCGATTTTCGAAAAAAAGCATGGACTACCCCCTTATCACTAAAAATTAATTTGTTTACGAAAGTCTCTGGAACCCATTGAAACGTACATATATAGAAAGGTTTTGTCAAATGCAACCAGCACATCCAAAGCAAACCCTTTTATAAGGTCTAGTTTTCGAGATATTTGCATTCAAAGTTATTTTTTTGAGTTATGAAGGCTTGTATGACTTTGGATGCCTACAGTTCCGCAAATAGGGCTATGACGTCATTTTCGCTTGCAAAACGCTTAATTAGTTTTTCAAGAGCTATCCATAGCTGAAAACTAGAACATTCTAGGATGTCTGGTTGCGGAGATATCTTAATTCAAAGTAAATCCATTAAAATCGATTTTTTTGAGTTTTGAAAGTTTGCATGAGTTTGGATGTCTACAGTTCCACAAATAAGGCTCGGAAGGCCTTGCGGTTTATTAACTGCTTAATCAGTTTTTGGAGAGCTATCTATTGCTGAAAACTAGAGCATTTTGTAGGCTCTGGTTGCAGAGAAATTTTGATTCAAAGTTAATCTTTCTTGTTTCAACCCAAAAACTAAAAATCTTAATATGGCCATAACTTCCAAAATAAGGCTCGTAAGAGGTTGCGGTTAACGTTGTTGAACAGATAACGGTCTGGTCTTTGCATTGCCGTTCAAAACTCAACTTTTTTTTTCCAATCGATTTTCGAAAAAAAGCATGGACTACCCCCTTATCACTAAAAATTAATTTTTTTACGAAAGTCTCTGGAACCCATTGAAACGTACATATATAGAAAGGTTTTGTCAAATGCAACCAGCACATCCAAAGCAAACCCTTTTATAAGGTCTAGTTTTCGAGATATTTGCATTCAAAGTTATTTTTTTGAGTTATGAAGGCTTGTATGACTTTGGATGCCTACAGTTCCGCAAATAAGGCTATGACGTCATTTTCGCTTGCAAAACGCTTCATTAGTTTTTCAAGAGCTATCCATAGCTGAAAACTAGAACATTCTAGGAGGTCTGGTTGCGGAGATATCTTAATTCAAAGTAAATCCATTAAAATCGATTTTTTTGAGTTTTGAAAGTTTGCATGAGTTTGGATGTCTACAGTTCCACAAATAAGGCTCGGAAGGCCTTGCGGTTTATTAACTGCTTAATCAGTTTTTGGAGAGCTATCCATTGCTGAAAACTAGAGCATTTTGTAGGCTCTGGTTGCAGAGAAATTTTGATTCAAAGTTAATCTTTCTTGTTTCAACCCAAAAACTAAAAATCTTAATATGGCCATAACTTCCAAAATAAGGCTCGTAAGAGGTTGCGGTTAACGTTGTTGAACAGATAACGGTCTGGTCTTTGCATTGCCGTTCAAAACTCAACTTTTTTTTTTCCAATCGATTTTCGAAAAAAAGCATGGACTACCCCCTTATCACTAAAAATTAATTTTTTTACGAAAGTCTCTGGAACCCATTGAAACGTACATATATAGAAAGGTTAAATCAAATGCAACCAGCACATCCAAAGCAAACCCTTTTATAAGGTCTAGTTTTCGAGATATTTGCATTCAAAGTTATTTTTTTGAGTTATGAAGGCTTGTATGACTTTGGATGCCTACAGTTCCGCAAATAAGGCTATGACGTCATTTTCGCTTGCAAAACGATTAATTAGTTTTTCAAGAGCTATCCATAGCTGAAAACTAGAACATTCTAGGAGGTCTGGTTGCGGAGATATCTTAATTCAAAGTAAATCCATTAAAATCGATTTTTTTGAGTTTTGAAAGTTTGTATGAGTTTGGATGTCTACAGTTCCACAAATAAGGCTCGGAAGGCCTTGCGGTTTATTAACTGCTTAATCAGTTTTTGGAGAGCTATCCATTGCTGAAAACTAGAGCATTTTGTAGGCTCTGGTTGCAGAGAAATTTTGATTCAAAGTTAATCTTTCTTGTTTCAACCCAAAAACTAAAAATCTTAATATGGCCATAACTTCCAAAATAAGGCTCGTAAGAGGTTGCGGTTAACGTTTTTCAAGAGCTATCCATAGCTGAAAACTAGAACATTCTAGGATGTCTGGTTGCGGAGATATCTTAATTCAAAGTAAATCCATTAAAATCGATTTTTTTGAGTTTTGAAAGTTTGCATGAGTTTGGATGTCTACAGTTCCACAAATAAGGCTCGGAAGGCCTTGCGGTTTATTAACTGCTTAATCAGTTTTTGGAGAGCTATCTATTGCTGAAAACTAGAGTATTTTGTAGGCTCTGGTTGCAGAGAAATTTTGATTCAAAGTTAATCTTTCTTGTTTCAACCCAAAAACTAAAAATCTTAATATGGCCATAACTTCCAAAATAAGGCTCGTAAGAGGTTGCGGTTAACGTTGTTGAACAGATAACGGTCTGGTCTTTGCATTGCCTTTCAAAACTCAACTTTTTTTTTCCAATCGATTTTCGAAAAAAAGCATGGACTACCCCCTTATCACTAAAAATTAATTTTTTTACGAAAGTCTCTGGAACCCATTGAAACGTACATATATAGAAAGGTTTTGTCAAATGCAACCAGCACATCCAAAGCAAACCCTTTTATAAGGTCTAGTTTTCGAGATATTTGCATTCAAAGTTATTTTTTTGAGTTATGAAGGCTTGTATGACTTTGGATGCCTACAGTTCCGCAAATAAGGCTATGACGTCATTTTCGCTTGCAAAACGATTAATTAGTTTTTCAAGAGCTATCCATAGCTGAAAACTAGAACATTCTAGGAGGTCTGGTTGCGGAGATATCTTAATTCAAAGTAAATCCATTAAAATCGATTTTTTTGAGTTTTGAAAGTTTGTATGAGTTTGGATGTCTACAGTTCCACAAATAAGGCTCGGAAGGCCTTGCGGTTTATTAACTGCTTAATCAGTTTTTGGAGAGCTATCCATTGCTGAAAACTAGAGCATTTTGTAGGCTCTGGTTGCAGAGAAATTTTGATTCAAAGTTAATCTTTCTTGTTTCAACCCAAAAACTAAAAATCTTAATATGGCCATAACTTCCAAAATAAGGCTCGTAAGAGGTTGCGGTTAACGTTGTTGAACAGATAACGGTCTGGTCTTTGCATTGCCGTTCAAAACTCAACTTTTTTTTTCCAATCGATTTTCGAAAAAAAGCATGGACTACCCCCTTATCACTAAAAATTAATTTGTTTACGAAAGTCTCTGGAACCCATTGAAACGTACATATATAGAAAGGTTTTGTCAAATGCAACCAGCACATCCAAAGCAAACCCTTTTATAAGGTCTAGTTTTCGAGATATTTGCATTCAAAGTTATTTTTTTGAGTTATGAAGGCTTGTATGACTTTGGATGCCTACAGTTCCGCAAATAGGGCTATGACGTCATTTTCGCTTGCAAAACGCTTAATTAGTTTTTCAAGAGCTATCCATAGCTGAAAACTAGAACATTCTAGGATGTCTGGTTGCGGAGATATCTTAATTCAAAGTAAATCCATTAAAATCGATTTTTTTGAGTTTTGAAAGTTTGCATGAGTTTGGATGTCTACAGTTCCACAAATAAGGCTCGGAAGGCCTTGCGGTTTATTAACTGCTTAATCAGTTTTTGGAGAGCTATCTATTGCTGAAAACTAGAGCATTTTGTAGGCTCTGGTTGCAGAGAAATTTTGATTCAAAGTTAATCTTTCTTGTTTCAACCCAAAAACTAAAAATCTTAATATGGCCATAACTTCCAAAATAAGGCTCGTAAGAGGTTGCGGTTAACGTTGTTGAACAGATAACGGTCTGGTCTTTGCATTGCCGTTCAAAACTCAACTTTTTTTTTCCAATCGATTTTCGAAAAAAAGCATGGACTACCCCCTTATCACTAAAAATTAATTTTTTTACGAAAGTCTCTGGAACCCATTGAAACGTACATATATAGAAAGGTTTTGTCAAATGCAACCAGCACATCCAAAGCAAACCCTTTTATAAGGTCTAGTTTTCGAGATATTTGCATTCAAAGTTATTTTTTTGAGTTATGAAGGCTTGTATGACTTTGGATGCCTACAGTTCCGCAAATAAGGCTATGACGTCATTTTCGCTTGCAAAACGCTTCATTAGTTTTTCAAGAGCTATCCATAGCTGAAAACTAGAACATTCTAGGAGGTCTGGTTGCGGAGATATCTTAATTCAAAGTAAATCCATTAAAATCGATTTTTTTGAGTTTTGAAAGTTTGCATGAGTTTGGATGTCTACAGTTCCACAAATAAGGCTCGGAAGGCCTTGCGGTTTATTAACTGCTTAATCAGTTTTTGGAGAGCTATCCATTGCTGAAAACTAGAGCATTTTGTAGGCTCTGGTTGCAGAGAAATTTTGATTCAAAGTTAATCTTTCTTGTTTCAACCCAAAAACTAAAAATCTTAATATGGCCATAACTTCCAAAATAAGGCTCGTAAGAGGTTGCGGTTAACGTTGTTGAACAGATAACGGTCTGGTCTTTGCATTGCCGTTCAAAACTCAACTTTTTTTTTTCCAATCGATTTTCGAAAAAAAGCATGGACTACCCCCTTATCACTAAAAATTAATTTTTTTACGAAAGTCTCTGGAACCCATTGAAACGTACATATATAGAAAGGTTAAATCAAATGCAACCAGCACATCCAAAGCAAACCCTTTTATAAGGTCTAGTTTTCGAGATATTTGCATTCAAAGTTATTTTTTTGAGTTATGAAGGCTTGTATGACTTTGGATGCCTACAGTTCCGCAAATAAGGCTATGACGTCATTTTCGCTTGCAAAACGATTAATTAGTTTTTCAAGAGCTATCCATAGCTGAAAACTAGAACATTCTAGGAGGTCTGGTTGCGGAGATATCTTAATTCAAAGTAAATCCATTAAAATCGATTTTTTTGAGTTTTGAAAGTTTGTATGAGTTTGGATGTCTACAGTTCCACAAATAAGGCTCGGAAGGCCTTGCGGTTTATTAACTGCTTAATCAGTTTTTGGAGAGCTATCCATTGCTGAAAACTAGAGCATTTTGTAGGCTCTGGTTGCAGAGAAATTTTGATTCAAAGTTAATCTTTCTTGTTTCAACCCAAAAACTAAAAATCTTAATATGGCCATAACTTCCAAAATAAGGCTCGTAAGAGGTTGCGGTTAACGTTGTTGAACAGATAACGGTCTGGTCTTTGCATTGCCGTTCAAAACTCAACTTTTTTTTTTCCAATCGATTTTCGAAAAAAAGCATGGACTACCCCCTTATCACTAAAAATTAATTTGTTTACGAAAGTCTCTGGAACCCATTGAAACGTACATATATAGAAAGGTTTTGTCAAATGCAACCAGCACATCCAAAGCAAACCCTTTTATAAGGTCTAGTTTTCGAGATATTTGCATTCAAAGTTATTTTTTTGAGTTATGAAGGCTTGTATGACTTTGGATGCCTACAGTTCCGCAAATAAGGCTATGACGTCATTTTCGCTTGCAAAACGCTTTATTAGTTTTTCAAGAGCTATCCATAGCTGAAAACTAGAACATTCTAGGAGGTCTGGTTGCGGAGATATCTTAATTCAAAGTAAATCCATTAAAATCGATTTTTTTGAGTTTTGAAAGTTTGTATGAGTTTGGATGTCTACAGTTCCACAAATAAGGCTCGGAAGGCCTTGCGGTTTATTAACTGCTTAATCAGTTTTTGGAGAGCTATCCATTGCTGAAAACTAGAGCATTTTGTAGGCTCTGGTTGCAGAGAAATTTTGATTCAAAGTTAATCTTTCTTGTTTCAACCCAAAAACTAAAAATCTTAATATGGCCATAACTTCCAAAATAAGGCTCGTAAGAGGTTGCGGTTAACGTTGTTGAACAGATAACGGTCTGGTCTTTGCATTGCCGTTCAAAACTCAACTTTTTTTTTTCCAATCGATTTTCGAAAAAAAGCATGGACTACCCCCTTATCACTAAAAATTAATTTGTTTACGAAAGTCTCTGGAACCCATTGAAACGTACATATATAGAAAGGTTTTGTCAAATGCAACCAGCACATCCAAAGCAAACCCTTTTATAAGGTCTAGTTTTCGAGATATTTGCATTCAAAGTTATTTTTTTGAGTTATGAAGGCTTGTATGACTTTGGATGCCTACAGTTCCGCAAATAAGGCTATGACGTCATTTTCGCTTGCAAAACGATTAATTAGTTTTTCAAGAGCTATCCATAGCTGAAAACTAGAACATTCTAGGAGGTCTGGTTGCGGAGATATCTTAATTCAAAGTAAATCCATTAAAATCGATTTTTTTGAGTTTTGAAAGTTTGTATGAGTTTGGATGTCTACAGTTCCACAAATAAGGCTCGGAAGGCCTTGCGGTTTATTAACTGCTTAATCAGTTTTTGGAGAGCTATCCATTGCTGAAAACTAGAGCATTTTGTAGGCTCTGGTTGCAGAGAAATTTTGATTCAAAGTTAATCTTTCTTGTTTCAACCCAAAAACTAAAAATCTTAATATGGCCATAACTTCCAAAATAAGGCTCGTAAGAGGTTGCGGTTAACGTTGTTGAACAGATAACGGTCTGGTCTTTGCATTGCCGTTCAAAACTCAACTTTTTTTTTCCAATCGATTTTCGAAAAAAAGCATGGACTACCCCCTTATCACTAAAAATTAATTTGTTTACGAAAGTCTCTGGAACCCATTGAAACGTACATATATAGAAAGGTTTTGTCAAATGCAACCAGCACATCCAAAGCAAACCCTTTTATAAGGTCTAGTTTTCGAGATATTTGCATTCAAAGTTATTTTTTTGAGTTATGAAGGCTTGTATGACTTTGGATGCCTACAGTTCCGCAAATAGGGCTATGACGTCATTTTCGCTTGCAAAACGCTTAATTAGTTTTTCAAGAGCTATCCATAGCTGAAAACTAGAACATTCTAGGATGTCTGGTTGCGGAGATATCTTAATTCAAAGTAAATCCATTAAAATCGATTTTTTTGAGTTTTGAAAGTTTGCATGAGTTTGGATGTCTACAGTTCCACAAATAAGGCTCGGAAGGCCTTGCGGTTTATTAACTGCTTAATCAGTTTTTGGAGAGCTATCTATTGCTGAAAACTAGAGCATTTTGTAGGCTCTGGTTGCAGAGAAATTTTGATTCAAAGTTAATCTTTCTTGTTTCAACCCAAAAACTAAAAATCTTAATATGGCCATAACTTCCAAAATAAGGCTCGTAAGAGGTTGCGGTTAACGTTGTTGAACAGATAACGGTCTGGTCTTTGCATTGCCGTTCAAAACTCAACTTTTTTTTTCCAATCGATTTTCGAAAAAAAGCATGGACTACCCCCTTATCACTAAAAATTAATTTTTTTACGAAAGTCTCTGGAACCCATTGAAACGTACATATATAGAAAGGTTTTGTCAAATGCAACCAGCACATCCAAAGCAAACCCTTTTATAAGGTCTAGTTTTCGAGATATTTGCATTCAAAGTTATTTTTTTGAGTTATGAAGGCTTGTATGACTTTGGATGCCTACAGTTCCGCAAATAAGGCTATGACGTCATTTTCGCTTGCAAAACGCTTCATTAGTTTTTCAAGAGCTATCCATAGCTGAAAACTAGAACATTCTAGGAGGTCTGGTTGCGGAGATATCTTAATTCAAAGTAAATCCATTAAAATCGATTTTTTTGAGTTTTGAAAGTTTGCATGAGTTTGGATGTCTACAGTTCCACAAATAAGGCTCGGAAGGCCTTGCGGTTTATTAACTGCTTAATCAGTTTTTGGAGAGCTATCCATTGCTGAAAACTAGAGCATTTTGTAGGCTCTGGTTGCAGAGAAATTTTGATTCAAAGTTAATCTTTCTTGTTTCAACCCAAAAACTAAAAATCTTAATATGGCCATAACTTCCAAAATAAGGCTCGTAAGAGGTTGCGGTTAACGTTGTTGAACAGATAACGGTCTGGTCTTTGCATTGCCGTTCAAAACTCAACTTTTTTTTTTCCAATCGATTTTCGAAAAAAAGCATGGACTACCCCCTTATCACTAAAAATTAATTTTTTTACGAAAGTCTCTGGAACCCATTGAAACGTACATATATAGAAAGGTTAAATCAAATGCAACCAGCACATCCAAAGCAAACCCTTTTATAAGGTCTAGTTTTCGAGATATTTGCATTCAAAGTTATTTTTTTGAGTTATGAAGGCTTGTATGACTTTGGATGCCTACAGTTCCGCAAATAAGGCTATGACGTCATTTTCGCTTGCAAAACGATTAATTAGTTTTTCAAGAGCTATCCATAGCTGAAAACTAGAACATTCTAGGAGGTCTGGTTGCGGAGATATCTTAATTCAAAGTAAATCCATTAAAATCGATTTTTTTGAGTTTTGAAAGTTTGTATGAGTTTGGATGTCTACAGTTCCACAAATAAGGCTCGGAAGGCCTTGCGGTTTATTAACTGCTTAATCAGTTTTTGGAGAGCTATCCATTGCTGAAAACTAGAGCATTTTGTAGGCTCTGGTTGCAGAGAAATTTTGATTCAAAGTTAATCTTTCTTGTTTCAACCCAAAAACTAAAAATCTTAATATGGCCATAACTTCCAAAATAAGGCTCGTAAGAGGTTGCGGTTAACGTTGTTGAACAGATAACGGTCTGGTCTTTGCATTGCCGTTCAAAACTCAACTTTTTTTTTTCCAATCGATTTTCGAAAAAAAGCATGGACTACCCCCTTATCACTAAAAATTAATTTGTTTACGAAAGTCTCTGGAACCCATTGAAACGTACATATATAGAAAGGTTTTGTCAAATGCAACCAGCACATCCAAAGCAAACCCTTTTATAAGGTCTAGTTTTCGAGATATTTGCATTCAAAGTTATTTTTTTGAGTTATGAAGGCTTGTATGACTTTGGATGCCTACAGTTCCGCAAATAAGCCTATGACGTCATTTTCGCTTGCAAAACGCTTAATTAGTTTTTCAAGAGCTATCCATAGCTGAAAACTAGAACATTCTAGGATGTCTGGTTGCAGAGATATCTTAATTCAAAGTAAATCCATTAAAATCGATTTTTTTGAGTTTTGAAAGTTTGCATGAGTTTGGATGTCTACAGTTCCACAAATAAGGCTCGGAAGGCCTAGCGGTTTATTAACTGCTTAATCAGTTTTTGGAGAGCTATCCATAGCTGAAAACTAGAGCATTTTGTAGGCTCTGGTTGCAGAGAAATTTTGATTCAAAGTTAATCTTTCTTGTTTCAACCCAAAAACTAAAAATCTTAATATGGCCATAACTTCCAAAATAAGGCTCGTAAGAGGTTGCGGTTAACGTTGTTGAACAGATAACGGTCTGGTCTTTGCATTGCCGTTCAAAACTCAACTTTTTTTTTCCAATCGATTTTCGAAAAAAAGCATGGACTACCCCCTTATCACTAAAAATTAATTTTTTTACGAAAGTCTCTGGAACCCATTGAAACGTACATATATAGAAAGGTTTTGTCAAATGCAACCAGCACATCCAAAGCAAACCCTTTTATAAGGTCTAGTTTTCGAGATATTTGCATTCAAAGTTATTTTTTTGAGTTATGAAGGCTTGTATGACTTTGGATGCCTACAGTTCCGCAAATAAGGCTAAGACGTCATTTTCGCTTGCAAAACGCTTAATTAGTTTTTCAAGAGCTATCCATAGCTGAAAACTAGAACATTCTAGGATGTCTGGTTGCGGAGATATCTTAATTCAAAGTAAATCCATTAAAATCGATTTTTTTGAGTTTTGAAAGTTTGCATGAGTTTGGATGTCTACAGTTCCACAAATAAGGCTCGGAAGGCCTTGCAGTTTATTAACTGCTTAATCAATTTTGGGAGAGCTATCCATTGCTGAAAACTAGAGCATTTTGTAGGCTCTGGTTGCAGAGAAATTTTGATTCAAAGTTAATCTTTCTTGTTTCAACCCAAAAACTAAAAATCTTAATATGGCCATAACTTCCAAAATAAGGCTCGTAAGAGGTTTGCGGTTAACGTTGTTGGACAGATAACGGTCTGGTCTTTGCATTGCCGTTCAAAACTCAACTTTTTTTTTCCAATCGATTTTCGAAAAAAAGCATGGACTACCCCCTTATCACTAAAAATTAATTTTTTTACGAAAGTCTCTGGAACCCATTGAAACGTACATATATAGAAAGGTTAAATCAAATGCAACCAGCACATCCAAAGCAAACCCTTTTATAAGGTCTAGTTTTCGAGATATTTGCATTCAAAGTTATTTTTTTGAGTTATGAAGGCTTGTATGACTTTGGATGCCTACAGTTCCGCAAATAAGGCTATGACGTCATTTTCGCTTGCAAAACGCTTAATTAGTTTTTCAAGAGCTATCCATAGCTGAAAACTAGAACATTCTAGGATGTCTGGTTGCGGAGATATCTTAATTCAAAGTAAATCCATTAAAATCGATTTTTTTGAGTTTTGAAAGTTTGCATGAGTTTGGATGTCTACAGTTCCACAAATAAGGCTCGGAAGGCCTTGCAGTTTATTAACTGCTTAATCAGTTTTTGGAGAGCTATCCATTGCTGAAAACTAGAGCATTTTGTGGGCTCTGGTTGCAGAGAAATTTTGATTCAAAGTTAATCTTTCTTGTTTCAACCCAAAAACTAAAAATCTTAATATGGCCATAACTTCCAAAATAAGGCTCGTAAGAGGTTGCGGTTAACGTTGTTGAACAGATAACGGTCTGGTCTTTGCATTGCCGTTCAAAACTCAACTTTTTTTTTTCCAATCGATTTTCGAAAAAAAAGCATGGACTACCCCCTTATCACTAAAAATTAATTTTTTTACGAAAGTCTCTGAAACCCATTGAAACGTACATATATAGAAAGGTTGAATCAAATGCAACCAGCACATCCAAAGCAAACCCTTTTATAAGGTCTAGTTTTCGAGATATTTGCATTCAAAGTTATTTTTTTGAGTTATGAAGGCTTGTATGACTTTGGATGCCTACAGTTCCGCAAATAAGGCTGTGACGTCATTTTCGCTTGCAAAACGCTTAATTAGTTTTTCAAGAGCTATCCATAGCTGAAAACTAGAACATTCTAGGATGTCTGGTTGCGGAGATATCTTAATTCAAAGTAAATCCATTAAAATCGATTTTTTTGAGTTTTGAAAGTTTGCATGAGTTTGGATGTCTACAGTTCCACAAATAAGGCTCGGAAGGCCTTGCAGTTTATTAACTGCTTAATCAGTTTTTGGAGAGCTATCCATTGCTGAAAACTAGAGCATTTTGTAGGCTCTGGTTGCAGAGAAATTTTGATTCAAAGTTAATCCTTCTTGTTTCAACCCAAAAACTAAAAATCTTAATATGGCCATAACTTCCAAAATAAGGCTCGTAAGAGGTTGCGGTTAACGTTGTTGAACAGATAACGGTCTGGTCTTTGCATTGCCGTTCAAAACTCAACTTTTTTTTTCCAATCGATTTTCGAAAAAAAGCATGGACTACCCCCTTATCACTAAAAATTAATTTTTTTACGAAAGTCTCTGGAACCCATTGAAACGTACATATATAGAAAGGTTAAATCAAATGCAACCAGCACATCCAAAGCAAACCCTTTTATAAGGTCTAGTTTTCGAGATATTTGCATTCAAAGTTATTTTTTTGAGTTATGAAGGCTTGTATGACTTTGGATGCCTACAGTTCCGCAAATAAGGCTATGACGTCATTTTCGCTTGCAAAACGATTAATTAGTTTTTCAAGAGCTATCCATAGCTGAAAACTTAAACATTCTAGGATGTCTGGTTGCGGAGATATCTTAATTCAAAGTAAATCCATTAAAATCGATTTTTTTGAGTTTTGAAAGTTTGCATGAGTTTGGATGTCTACAGTTCCACAAATAAGGCTCGGAAGGCCTTGCAGTTTATAAACTGCTTAATCAGTTTTTGGAGAGCTATCCATTGCTGAAAACTAGAGCATTTTGTGGGCTCTGGTTGCAGAGAAATTTTGATTCAAAGTTAATCTTTCTTGTTTCAACCCAAAAACTAAAAATCTTAATATGGCCATAACTTCCAAAATAAGGCTCGTAAGAGGTTGCGGTTAACGTTGTTGAACAGATAACGGTCTGGTCTTTGCATTGCCGTTCAAAACTCAACTTTTTTTTTTCCAATCGATTTTCGAAAAAAAAGCATGGACTACCCCCTTATCACTAAAAATTAATTTTTTTACGAAAGTCTCTGAAACCCATTGAAACGTACATATATAGAAAGGTTAAATCAAATGCAACCAGCACATCCAAAGCAAACCCTTTTATAAGGTCTAGTTTTCGAGATATTTGCATTCAAAGTTATTTTTTTGAGTTATGAAGGCTTGTATGACTTTGGATGCCTACAGTTCCGCAAATAAGGCTATGACGTCATTTTCGCTTGCAAAACGCTTAATTAGTTTTTCAAGAGCTATCCATAGCTGAAAACTAGAACATTCTAGGATGTCTGGTTGCGGAGATATCTTAATTCAAAGTAAATCCATTAAAATCGATTTTTTTGAGTTTTGAAAGTTTGCATGAGTTTGGATGTCTACAGTTCCACAAATAAGGCTCGGAAGGCCTTGCAGTTTATTAACTGCTTAATCAGTTTTTGGAGAGCTATCCATTGCTGAAAACTAGAGCATTTTGTAGGCTCTGGTTGCAGAGAAATTTTGATTCAAAGTTAATCCTTCTTGTTTCAACCCAAAAACTAAAAATCTTAATATGGCCATAACTTCCAAAATAAGGCTCGTAAGAGGTTGCGGTTAACGTTGTTGAACAGATAACGGTCTGGTCTTTGCATTGCCGTTCAAAACTCAACTTTTTTTTTCCAATCGATTTTCGAAAAAAAGCATGGACTACCCCCTTATCACTAAAAATTAATTTTTTTACGAAAGTCTCTGGAACCCATTGAAACGTACATATATAGAAAGGTTAAATCAAATGCAACCAGCACATCCAAAGCAAACCCTTTTATAAGGTCTAGTTTTCGAGATATTTGCATTCAAAGTTATTTTTTTGAGTTATGAAGGCTTGTATGACTTTGGATGCCTACAGTTCCGCAAATAAGGCTATGACGTCATTTTCGCTTGCAAAACGATTAATTAGTTTTTCAAGAGCTATCCATATCTGAAAACTTAAACATTCTAGGATGTCTGGTTGCGGAGATATCTTAATTCAAAGTAAATCCATTAAAATCGATTTTTTTGAGTTTTGAAAGTTTGCATGAGTTTGGATGTCTACAGTTCCACAAATAAGGCTCGGAAGGCCTTGCAGTTTATTAACTGCTTAATCAATTTTTGGAGAGCTATCCATTGCTGAAAACTAGAGCATTTTGTAGGCTCTGGTTGCAGAGAAATTTTGATTCAAAGTTAATCTTTCTTGTTTCAACCCAAAAACTAAAAATCTTAATATGGCCATAACTTCCAAAATAAGGCTCGTAAGAGGTTGCGGTTAACGTTGTTGGACAGATAACGGTCTGGTCTTTGCATTGCGGAGATATCTTAATTCAAAGTAAATCCATTAAAATCGATTTTTTTGAGTTTTGAAAGTTTGCATGAGTTTGGATGTCTACAGTTCCACAAATAAGGCTCGGAAGGCCTTGCAGTTTATTAACTGCTTAATCAGTTTTTGGAGAGCTATCCATTGCTGAAAACTAGAGCATTTTGTGGGCTCTGGTTGCAGAGAAATTTTGATTCAAAGTTAATCTTTCTTGTTTCAACCCAAAAACTAAAAATCTTAATATGGCCATAACTTCCAAAATAAGGCTCGTAAGAGGTTGCGGTTAACGTTGTTGAACAGATAACGGTCTGGTCTTTGCATTGCCGTTCAAAACTCAACTTTTTTTTTTTCCAATCGATTTTCGAAAAAAAAGCATGGACTACCCCCTTATCACTAAAAATTAATTTTTTTACGAAAGTCTCTGAAACCCATTGAAACGTACATATATAGAAAGGTTAAATCAAATGCAACCAGCACATCCAAAGCAAACCCTTTTATAAGGTCTAGTTTTCGAGATATTTGCATTCAAAGTTATTTTTTTGAGTTATGAAGGCTTGTATGACTTTGGATGCCTACAGTTCCGCAAATAAGGCTGTGACGTCATTTTCGCTTGCAAAACGCTTAATTAGTTTTTCAAGAGCTATCCATAGCTGAAAACTAGAACATTCTAGGATGTCTGGTTGCGGAGATATCTTAATTCAAAGTAAATCCATTAAAATCGATTTTTTTGAGTTTTGAAAGTTTGCATGAGTTTGGATGTCTACAGTTCCACAAATAAGGCTCGGAAGGCCTTGCAGTTTATAAACTGCTTAATCAGTTTTTGGAGAGCTATCCATTGCTGAAAACTAGAGCATTTTGTGGGCTCTGGTTGCAGAGAAATTTTGATTCAAAGTTAATCTTTCTTGTTTCAACCCAAAAACTAAAAATCTTAATATGGCCATAACTTCCAAAATAAGGCTCGTAAGAGGTTGCGGTTAACGTTGTTGAACAGATAACGGTCTGGTCTTTGCATTGCCGTTCAAAACTCAACTTTTTTTTTTCCAATCGATTTTCGAAAAAAAAGCATGGACTACCCCCTTATCACTAAAAATTAATTTTTTTACGAAAGTCTCTGAAACCCATTGAAACGTACATATATAGAAAGGTTAAATCAAATGCAACCAGCACATCCAAAGCAAACCCTTTTATAAGGTCTAGTTTTCGAGATATTTGCATTCAAAGTTATTTTTTTGAGTTATGAAGGCTTGTATGACTTTGGATGCCTACAGTTCCGCAAATAAGGCTATGACGTCATTTTCGCTTGCAAAACGCTTAATTAGTTTTTCAAGAGCTATCCATAGCTGAAAACTAGAACATTCTAGGATGTCTGGTTGCGGAGATATCTTAATTCAAAGTAAATCCATTAAAATCGATTTTTTTGAGTTTTGAAAGTTTGCATGAGTTTGGATGTCTACAGTTCCACAAATAAGGCTCGGAAGGCCTTGCAGTTTATTAACTGCTTAATCAGTTTTTGGAGAGCTATCCATTGCTGAAAACTAGAGCATTTTGTAGGCTCTGGTTGCAGAGAAATTTTGATTCAAAGTTAATCCTTCTTGTTTCAACCCAAAAACTAAAAATCTTAATATGGCCATAACTTCCAAAATAAGGCTCGTAAGAGGTTGCGGTTAACGTTGTTGAACAGATAACGGTCTGGTCTTTGCATTGCCGTTCAAAACTCAACTTTTTTTTTCCAATCGATTTTCGAAAAAAAGCATGGACTACCCCCTTATCACTAAAAATTAATTTTTTTACGAAAGTCTCTGGAACCCATTGAAACGTACATATATAGAAAGGTTAAATCAAATGCAACCAGCACATCCAAAGCAAACCCTTTTATAAGGTCTAGTTTTCGAGATATTTGCATTCAAAGTTATTTTTTTGAGTTATGAAGGCTTGTATGACTTTGGATGCCTACAGTTCCGCAAATAAGGCTATGACGTCATTTTCGCTTGCAAAACGATTAATTAGTTTTTCAAGAGCTATCCATATCTGAAAACTTAAACATTCTAGGATGTCTGGTTGCGGAGATATCTTAATTCAAAGTAAATCCATTAAAATCGATTTTTTTGAGTTTTGAAAGTTTGCATGAGTTTGGATGTCTACAGTTCCACAAATAAGGCTCGGAAGGCCTTGCAGTTTATTAACTGCTTAATCAATTTTTGGAGAGCTATCCATTGCTGAAAACTAGAGCATTTTGTAGGCTCTGGTTGCAGAGAAATTTTGATTCAAAGTTAATCTTTCTTGTTTCAACCCAAAAACTAAAAATCTTAATATGGCCATAACTTCCAAAATAAGGCTCGTAAGAGGTTGCGGTTAACGTTGTTGGACAGATAACGGTCTGGTCTTTGCATTGCCGTTCAAAACTTAACTTTTTTTTCCAATCGATTTTCGAAAAAAAGCATGGACTACCCCCTTATCACTAAAAATTAATTTTTTTACGAAAGTCTCTGGAACCCATTGAAACGTACATATATAGAAAGGTTAAATCAAATGCAACCAGCACATCCAAAGCAAACCCTTTTATAAGGTCTAGTTTTCGAGATATTTGCATTCAAAGTAATTTTTTTGAGTTATGAAGGCTTGTATGACTTTGGATGCCTACAGTTCCGCAAATAAGGCTGTGACGTCATTTTCGCTTGCAAAACGCTTAATTAGTTTTTCAAGAGCTATCCATAGCTGAAAACTAGAACATTCTAGGATGTCTGGTTGCGGAGATATCTTAATTCAAAGTAAATCCATTAAAATCGATTTTTTTGAGTTTTGAAAGTTTGCATGAGTTTGGATGTCTACAGTTCCACAAATAAGGCTCGGAAGGCCTTGCAGTTTATTAACTGCTTAATCAGTTTTTGGAGAGCTATCCATTGCTGAAAACTAGAGCATTTTGTGGGCTCTGGTTGCAGAGAAATTTTGATTCAAAGTTAATCCTTCTTGTTTCAACCCAAAAACTAAAAATCTTAATATGGCCATAACTTCCAAAATAAGGCTCGTAAGAGGTTGCGGTTAACGTTGTTGAACAGATAACGGTCTGGTCTTTGCATTGCCGTTCAAAACTCAACTTTTTTTTTCCAATCGATTTTCGAAAAAAAGCATGGACTACCCCCTTATCACTAAAAATTAATTTTTTTACGAAAGTCTCTGGAACCCATTGAAACGTACATATATAGAAAGGTTAAATCAAATGCAACCAGCACATCCAAAGCAAACCCTTTTATAAGGTCTAGTTTTCGAGATATTTGCATTCAAAGTTATTTTTTTGAGTTATGAAGGCTTGTATGACTTTGGATGCCTACAGTTCCGCAAATAAGGCTATGACGTCATTTTCGCTTGCAAAACGATTAATTAGTTTTTCAAGAGCTATCCATAGCTGAAAACTTAAACATTCTAGGATGTCTGGTTGCGGAGATATCTTAATTCAAAGTAAATCCATTAAAATCGATTTTTTTGAGTTTTGAAAGTTTGCATGAGTTTGGATGTCTACAGTTCCACAAATAAGGCTCGGAAGGCCTTGCAGTTTATTAACTGCTTAATCAATTTTTGGAGAGCTATCCATTGCTGAAAACTAGAGCATTTTGTAGGCTCTGGTTGCAGAGAAATTTTGATTCAAAGTTAATCTTTCTTGTTTCAACCCAAAAACTAAAAATCTTAATATGGCCATAACTTCCAAAATAAGGCTCGTAAGAGGTTGCGGTTAACGTTGTTGGACAGATAACGGTCTGGTCTTTGCATTGCCGTTCAAAACTCAACTTTTTTTTCCAATCGATTTTCGAAAAAAAGCATGGACTACCCCCTTATCACTAAAAATTAATTTTTTTACGAAAGTCTCTGGAACCCATTGAAACGTACATATATAGAAAGGTTAAATCAAATGCAACCAGCACATCCAAAGCAAACCCTTTTATAAGGTCTAGTTTTCGAGATATTTGCATTCAAAGTTATTTTTTTGAGTTATGAAGGCTTGTATGACTTTGGATGCCTACAGTTCCGCAAATAAGGCTGTGACGTCATTTTCGCTTGCAAAACGCTTTATTAGTTTTTCAAGAGCTATCCATAGCTGAAAACTAGAACATTCTAGGATGTCTGGTTGCGGAGATATCTTAATTCAAAGTAAATCCATTAAAATCGATTTTTTTGAGTTTTGAAAGTTTGCATGAGTTTGGATGTCTACAGTTCCACAAATAAGGCTCGGAAGGCCTTGCAGTTTATTAACTGCTTAATCAGTTTTTGGAGAGCTATCCATTGCTGAAAACTAGAGCATTTTGTGGGCTCTGGTTGCAGAGAAATTTTGATTCAAAGTTAATCTTTCTTGTTTCAACCCAAAAACTAAAAATCTTAATATGGCCATAACTTCCAAAATAAGGCTCGTAAGAGGTTGCGGTTAACGTTGTTGAACAGATAACGGTCTGGTCTTTGCATTGCCGTTCAAAACTCAACTTTTTTTTTCCAATCGATTTTCGAAAAAAAAGCATGGACTACCCCCTTATCACTAAAAATTAATTTTTTTACGAAAGTCTCTGAAACCCATTGAAACGTACATATATAGAAAGGTTAAATCAAATGCAACCAGCACATCCAAAGCAAACCCTTTTATAAGGTCTAGTTTTCGAGATATTTGCATTCAAAGTTATTTTTTTGAGTTATGAAGGCTTGTATGACTTTGGATGCCTACAGTTCCGCAAATAAGGCTATGACGTCATTTTCGCTTGCAAAACGCTTAATTAGTTTTTCAAGAGCTATCCATAGCTGAAAACTAGAACATTCTAGGATGTCTGGTTGCGGAGATATCTTAATTCAAAGTAAATCCATTAAAATCGATTTTTTTGAGTTTTGAAAGTTTGCATGAGTTTGGATGTCTACAGTTCCACAAATAAGGCTCGGAAGGCCTTGCGGTTTATTAACTGCTTAATCAGTTTTTGGAGAGCTATCCATTGCTGAAAACTAGAGCATTTTGTAGGCTCTGGTTGCAGAGAAATTTTGATTCAAAGTTAATCCTTCTTGTTTCAACCCAAAAACTAAAAATCTTAATATGGCCATAACTTCCAAAATAGGGCTCGTAAGAGGTTGCGGTTAACGTTGTTGAACAGATAACGGTCTGGTCTTTGCATTGCCGTTCAAAACTCAACTTTTTTTTTCCAATCGATTTTCGAAAAAAAGCATGGACTTATCACTAAAAATTAATTTTTTTACGAAAGTCTCTGGAACCCATTGAAACGTACATATATAGAAAGGTTAAATCAAATGCAACCAGCACATCCTAAGCAAACCCTTTTATAAGGTCTAGTTTTCGAGATATTTGCATTCAAAGTTATTTTTTTGAGTTATGAAGGCTTGTATGACTTTGGATGCCTACAGTTCCGCAAATAAGGCTATGACGTCATTTTCGCTTGCAAAACGATTAATTAGTTTTTCAAGAGCTATCCATAGCTGAAAACTTAAACATTCTAGGATGTCTGGTTGCGGAGATATCTTAATTCAAAGTAAATCCATTAAAATCGATTTTTTTGAGTTTTGAAAGTTTGCATGAGTTTGGATGTCTACAGTTCCACAAATAAGGCTCGGAAGGCCTTGCAGTTTATTAACTGCTTAATCAATTTTTGGAGAGCTATCCATTGCTGAAAACTAGAGCATTTTGTAGGCTCTGGTTGCAGAGAAATTTTGATTCAAAGTTAATCTTTCTTGTTTCAACCCAAAAACTAAAAATCTTAATATGGCCATAACTTCCAAAATAAGGCTCGTAAGAGGTTGCGGTTAACGTTGTTGGACAGATAACGGTCTGGTCTTTGCATTGCCGTTCAAAACTCAACTTTTTTTTCCAATCGATTTTCGAAAAAAAGCATGGACTACCCCCTTATCACTAAAAATTAATTTTTTTACGAAAGTCTCTGGAACCCATTGAAACGTACATATATAGAAAGGTTAAATCAAATGCAACCAGCACATCCAAAGCAAACCCTTTTATAAGGTCTAGTTTTCGAGATATTTGCATTCAAAGTTATTTTTTTGAGTTATGAAGGCTTGTATGACTTTGGATGCCTACAGTTCCGCAAATAAGGCTGTGACGTCATTTTCGCTTGCAAAACGCTTTATTAGTTTTTCAAGAGCTATCCATAGCTGAAAACTAGAACATTCTAGGATGTCTGGTTGCGGAGATATCTTAATTCAAAGTAAATCCATTAAAATCGATTTTTTTGAGTTTTGAAAGTTTGCATGAGTTTGGATGTCTACAGTTCCACAAATAAGGCTCGGAAGGCCTTGCAGTTTATTAACTGCTTAATCAGTTTTTGGAGAGCTATCCATTGCTGAAAACTAGAGCATTTTGTGGGCTCTGGTTGCAGAGAAATTTTGATTCAAAGTTAATCTTTCTTGTTTCAACCCAAAAACTAAAAATCTTAATATGGCCATAACTTCCAAAATAAGGCTCGTAAGAGGTTGCGGTTAACGTTGTTGAACAGATAACGGTCTGGTCTTTGCATTGCCGTTCAAAACTCAACTTTTTTTTTCCAATCGATTTTCGAAAAAAAAGCATGGACTACCCCCTTATCACTAAAAATTAATTTTTTTACGAAAGTCTCTGAAACCCATTGAAACGTACATATATAGAAAGGTTAAATCAAATGCAACCAGCACATCCAAAGCAAACCCTTTTATAAGGTCTAGTTTTCGAGATATTTGCATTCAAAGTTATTTTTTTGAGTTATGAAGGCTTGTATGACTTTGGATGCCTACAGTTCCGCAAATAAGGCTATGACGTCATTTTCGCTTGCAAAACGCTTAATTAGTTTTTCAAGAGCTATCCATAGCTGAAAACTAGAACATTCTAGGATGTCTGGTTGCGGAGATATCTTAATTCAAAGTAAATCCATTAAAATCGATTTTTTTGAGTTTTGAAAGTTTGCATGAGTTTGGATGTCTACAGTTCCACAAATAAGGCTCGGAAGGCCTTGCGGTTTATTAACTGCTTAATCAGTTTTTGGAGAGCTATCCATTGCTGAAAACTAGAGCATTTTGTAGGCTCTGGTTGCAGAGAAATTTTGATTCAAAGTTAATCCTTCTTGTTTCAACCCAAAAACTAAAAATCTTAATATGGCCATAACTTCCAAAATAAGGCTCGTAAGAGGTTGCGGTTAACGTTGTTGAACAGATAACGGTCTGGTCTTTGCATTGCCGTTCAAAACTCAACTTTTTTTTTCCAATCGATTTTCGAAAAAAAGCATGGACTTATCACTAAAAAATAATTTTTTTACGAAAGTCTCTGGAACCCATTGAAACGTACATATATAGAAAGGTTAAATCAAATGCAACCAGCACATCCTAAGCAAACCCTTTTATAAGGTCTAGTTTTCGAGATATTTGCATTCAAAGTTATTTTTTTGAGTTATGAAGGCTTGTATGACTTTGGATGCCTACAGTTCCGCAAATAAGGCTATGACGTCATTTTCGCTTGCAAAACGATTAATTAGTTTTTCAAGAGTTATCCATAGCTGAAAACTTAAACATTCTAGGATGTCTGGTTGCGGAGATATCTTAATTCAAAGTAAATCCATTAAAATCGATTTTTTTGAGTTTTGAAAGTTTGCATGAGTTTGGATGTCTACATTTCCACAAATAAGGCTCGGAAGGCCTTGCAGTTTATTAACTGCTTAATCAGTTTTTGGAGAGCTATCCATTGCTGAAAACTAGAGCATTTTGTGGGCTCTGGTTGCAGAGAAATTTTGATTCAAAGTTAATCTTTCTTGTTTCAACCCAAAAACTAAAAATCTTAATATGGCAATAACTTCCAAAATAAGGCTCGTAAGAGGTTGCGGTTAACGTTGTTGAACAGATAACGGTCTGGTCTTTGCATTGCCGTTCAAAACTCAACTTTTTTTTTCCAATCGATTTTCGAAAAAAAAGCATGGACTACCCCCTTATCACTAAAAATTAATTTTTTTACGAAAGTCTCTGAAACCCATTGAAACGTACATATATAGAAAGGTTAAATCAAATGCAACCAGCACATCCAAAGCAAACCCTTTTATAAGGTCTAGTTTTCGAGATATTTGCATTCAAAGTTATTTTTTTGAGTTATGAAGGCTTGTATGACTTTGGATGCCTACAGTTCCGCAAATAAGGCTATGACGTCATTTTCGCTTGCAAAACGATTAATTAGTTTTTCAAGAGCTATCCATAGCTGAAAACTTAAACATTCTAGGATGTCTGGTTGCGGAGATATCTTAATTCAAAGTAAATCCATTAAAATCGATTTTTTTGAGTTTTGAAAGTTTGCATGAGTTTGGATGTCTACAGTTCCACAAATAAGGCTCGGAAGGCCTTGCAGTTTATTAACTGCTTAATCAATTTTTGGAGAGCTATCCATTGCTGAAAACTAGAGCATTTTGTAGGCTCTGGTTGCAGAGAAATTTTGATTCAAAGTTAATCTTTCTTGTTTCAACCCAAAAACTAAAAATCTTAATATGGCCATAACTTCCAAAATAAGGCTCGTAAGAGGTTGCGGTTAACGTTGTTGGACAGATAACGGTCTGGTCTTTGCATTGCCGTTCAAAACTCAACTTTTTTTTCCAATCGATTTTCGAAAAAAAAGCATGGACTACCCCCTTATCACTAAAAATTAATTTTTTTACGAAAGTCTCTGAAACCCATTGAAACGTACATATATAGAAAGGTTAAATCAAATGCAACCAGCACATCCAAAGCAAACCCTTTTATAAGGTCTAGTTTTCGAGATATTTGCATTCAAAGTTATTTTTTTGAGTTATGAAGGCTTGTATGACTTTGGATGCCTACAGTTCCGCAAATAAGGCTGTGACGTCATTTTCGCTTGCAAAACGCTTTATTAGTTTTTCAAGAGCTATCCATAGCTGAAAACTAGAACATTCTAGGATGTCTGGTTGCGGAGATATCTTAATTCAAAGTAAATCCATTAAAATCGATTTTTTTGAGTTTTGAAAGTTTGCATGAGTTTGGATGTCTACAGTTCCACAAATAAGGCTCGGAAGGCCTTGCAGTTTATTAACTGCTTAATCAGTTTTTGGAGAGCTATCCATTGCTGAAAACTAGAGCATTTTGTGGGCTCTGGTTGCAGAGAAATTTTGATTCAAAGTTAATCTTTCTTGTTTCAACCCAAAAACTAAAAATCTTAATATGGCCATAACTTCCAAAATAAGGCTCGTAAGAGGTTGCGGTTAACGTTGTTGAACAGATAACGGTCTGGTCTTTGCATTGCCGTTCAAAACTCAACTTTTTTTTTCCAATCGATTTTCGAAAAAAAAGCATGGACTACCCCCTTATCACTAAAAATTAATTTTTTTACGAAAGTCTCTGAAACCCATTGAAACGTACATATATAGAAAGGTTAAATCAAATGCAACCAGCACATCCAAAGCAAACCCTTTTATAAGGTCTAGTTTTCGAGATATTTGCATTCAAAGTTATTTTTTTGAGTTATGAAGGCTTGTATGACTTTGGATGCCTACAGTTCCGCAAATAAGGCTATGACGTCATTTTCGCTTGCAAAACGCTTAATTAGTTTTTCAAGAGCTATCCATAGCTGAAAACTAGAACATTCTAGGATGTCTGGTTGCGGAGATATCTTAATTCAAAGTAAATCCATTAAAATCGATTTTTTTGAGTTTTGAAAGTTTGCATGAGTTTGGATGTCTACAGTTCCACAAATAAGGCTCGGAAGGCCTTGCAGTTTATTAACTGCTTAATCAGTTTTTGAAGAGCTATCCATTGCTGAAAACTAGAGCATTTTGTGGGCTCTGGTTGCAGAGAAATTTTGATTCAAAGTTAATCTTTCTTGTTTCAACCCAAAAACTAAAAATCTTAATATGGCCATAACTTCCAAAATAAGGCTCGTAAGAGGTTGCGGTTAACGTTGTTGAACAGATAACGGTCTGGTCTTTCCATTGCCGTTCAAAACTCAACTTTTTTTTTCCAATCGATTTTCGAAAAAAAGCATGGACTACCCCCTTATCACTAAAAATTAATTTTTTTACGAAAGTCTCTGAAACCCATTGAAACGTACATATATAGAAAGGTTAAATCAAATGCAACCAGCACATCCAAAGCAAACCCTTTTATAAGGTCTAGTTTTCGAGATATTTGCATTCAAAGTTATTTTTTTGAGTTATGAAGGCTTGTATGACTTTGGATGCCTACAGTTCCGCAAATAAGGCTGTGACGTAATTTTCGCTTGCAAAACGCTTAATTAGTTTTTCAAGAGCTATCCATAGCTGAAAACTAGAACATTCTAGGATGTCTGGTTGCGGAGATATCTTAATTCAAAGTAAATCCATTAAAATCGATTTTTTTGAGTTTTGAAAGTTTGCATGAGTTTGGATGTCTACAGTTCCACAAATAAGGCTCGGAAGGCCTTGCAGTTTATTAACTGCTTAATCAGTTTTTGGAGGGCTATCCATTGCTGAAAACTAGAGCATTTTGTGGGCTCTGGTTGCAGAGAAATTTTGATTCAAAGTTAATCTTTCTTGTTTCAACCCAAAAACTAAAAATCTTAATATGGCCATAACTTCCAAAATAAGGCTCGTAAGAGGTTGCGGTTAACGTTGTTGAACAGATAACGGTCTGGTCTTTGCATTGCCGTTCAAAACTCAACTTTTTTTTTCCAATCGATTTTCGAAAAAAAGCATGGACTACCCCCTTATCACTAAAAATTAATTTTTTTACGAAAGTCTCTGGAACCCATTGAAACATACATATATAGAAAGGTTAAATCAAATGCAACCAGCACATCCAAAGCAAACCCTTTTATAAGGTCTAGTTTTCGAGATATTTGCATTCAAAGTTATTTTTTTGAGTTATGAAGGCTTGTATGACTTTGGATGCCTACAGTTCCGCAAATAAGGCTGTGACGTCATTTTCGCTTGCAAAACGCTTTATTAGTTTTTCAAGAGCTATCCATAGCTGAAAACTAGAACATTCTAGGATGTCTGGTTGCGGAGATATCTTAATTCAAAGTAAATCCATTAAAATCGATTTTTTTGAGTTTTGAAAGTTTGCATGAGTTTGGATGTCTACAGTTCCACAAATAAGGCTCGGAAGGCCTTGCAGTTTATTAACTGCTTAATCAGTTTTTGGAGAGCTATCCATTGCTGAAAACTAGAGCATTTTGTGGGCTCTGGTTGCAGAGAAATTTTGATTCAAAGTTAATCTTTCTTGTTTCAACCCAAAAACTAAAAATCTTAATATGGCCATAACTTCCAAAATAAGGCTCGTAAGAGGTTGCGGTTAACGTTGTTGAACAGATAACGGTCTGGTCTTTGCATTGCCGTTCAAAACTCAACTTTTTTTTTCCAATCGATTTTCGAAAAAAAAGCATGGACTACCCCCTTATCACTAAAAATTAATTTTTTTACGAAAGTCTCTGAAACCCATTGAAACGTACATATATAGAAAGGTTAAATCAAATGCAACCAGCACATCCAAAGCAAACCCTTTTATAAGGTCTAGTTTTCGAGATATTTGCATTCAAAGTTATTTTTTTGAGTTATGAAGGCTTGTATGACTTTGGATGCCTACAGTTCCGCAAATAAGGCTATGACGTCATTTTCGCTTGCAAAACGCTTAATTAGTTTTTCAAGAGCTATCCATAGCTGAAAACTAGAACATTCTAGGATGTCTGGTTGCGGAGATATCTTAATTCAAAGTAAATCCATTAAAATCGATTTTTTTGAGTTTTGAAAGTTTGCATGAGTTTGGATGTCTACAGTTCCACAAATAAGGCTCGGAAGGCCTTGCGGTTTATTAACTGCTTAATCAGTTTTTGGAGAGCTATCCATTGCTGAAAACTAGAGCATTTTGTAGGCTCTGGTTGCAGAGAAATTTTGATTCAAAGTTAATCCTTCTTGTTTCAACCCAAAAACTAAAAATCTTAATATGGCCATAACTTCCAAAATAGGGCTCGTAAGAGGTTGCGGTTAACGTTGTTGAACAGATAACGGTCTGGTCTTTGCATTGCCGTTCAAAACTCAACTTTTTTTTTCCAATCGATTTTCGAAAAAAAGCATGGACTTATCACTAAAAATTAATTTTTTTACGAAAGTCTCTGGAACCCATTGAAACGTACATATATAGAAAGGTTAAATCAAATGCAACCAGCACATCCTAAGCAAACCCTTTTATAAGGTCTAGTTTTCGAGATATTTGCATTCAAAGTTATTTTTTTGAGTTATGAAGGCTTGTATGACTTTGGATGCCTACAGTTCCGCAAATAAGGCTATGACGTCATTTTCGCTTGCAAAACGATTAATTAGTTTTTCAAGAGCTATCCATAGCTGAAAACTTAAACATTCTAGGATGTCTGGTTGCGGAGATATCTTAATTCAAAGTAAATCCATTAAAATCGATTTTTTTGAGTTTTGAAAGTTTGCATGAGTTTGGATGTCTACAGTTCCACAAATAAGGCTCGGAAGGCCTTGCAGTTTATTAACTGCTTAATCAATTTTTGGAGAGCTATCCATTGCTGAAAACTAGAGCATTTTGTAGGCTCTGGTTGCAGAGAAATTTTGATTCAAAGTTAATCTTTCTTGTTTCAACCCAAAAACTAAAAATCTTAATATGGCCATAACTTCCAAAATAAGGCTCGTAAGAGGTTGCGGTTAACGTTGTTGGACAGATAACGGTCTGGTCTTTGCATTGCCGTTCAAAACTCAACTTTTTTTTCCAATCGATTTTCGAAAAAAAGCATGGACTACCCCCTTATCACTAAAAATTAATTTTTTTACGAAAGTCTCTGGAACCCATTGAAACGTACATATATAGAAAGGTTAAATCAAATGCAACCAGCACATCCAAAGCAAACCCTTTTATAAGGTCTAGTTTTCGAGATATTTGCATTCAAAGTTATTTTTTTGAGTTATGAAGGCTTGTATGACTTTGGATGCCTACAGTTCCGCAAATAAGGCTGTGACGTCATTTTCGCTTGCAAAACGCTTTATTAGTTTTTCAAGAGCTATCCATAGCTGAAAACTAGAACATTCTAGGATGTCTGGTTGCGGAGATATCTTAATTCAAAGTAAATCCATTAAAATCGATTTTTTTGAGTTTTGAAAGTTTGCATGAGTTTGGATGTCTACAGTTCCACAAATAAGGCTCGGAAGGCCTTGCAGTTTATTAACTGCTTAATCAGTTTTTGGAGAGCTATCCATTGCTGAAAACTAGAGCATTTTGTGGGCTCTGGTTGCAGAGAAATTTTGATTCAAAGTTAATCTTTCTTGTTTCAACCCAAAAACTAAAAATCTTAATATGGCCATAACTTCCAAAATAAGGCTCGTAAGAGGTTGCGGTTAACGTTGTTGAACAGATAACGGTCTGGTCTTTGCATTGCCGTTCAAAACTCAACTTTTTTTTTCCAATCGATTTTCGAAAAAAAAGCATGGACTACCCCCTTATCACTAAAAATTAATTTTTTTACGAAAGTCTCTGAAACCCATTGAAACGTACATATATAGAAAGGTTAAATCAAATGCAACCAGCACATCCAAAGCAAACCCTTTTATAAGGTCTAGTTTTCGAGATATTTGCATTCAAAGTTATTTTTTTGAGTTATGAAGGCTTGTATGACTTTGGATGCCTACAGTTCCGCAAATAAGGCTATGACGTCATTTTCGCTTGCAAAACGCTTAATTAGTTTTTCAAGAGCTATCCATAGCTGAAAACTAGAACATTCTAGGATGTCTGGTTGCGGAGATATCTTAATTCAAAGTAAATCCATTAAAATCGATTTTTTTGAGTTTTGAAAGTTTGCATGAGTTTGGATGTCTACAGTTCCACAAATAAGGCTCGGAAGGCCTTGCGGTTTATTAACTGCTTAATCAGTTTTTGGAGAGCTATCCATTGCTGAAAACTAGAGCATTTTGTAGGCTCTGGTTGCAGAGAAATTTTGATTCAAAGTTAATCCTTCTTGTTTCAACCCAAAAACTAAAAATCTTAATATGGCCATAACTTCCAAAATAAGGCTCGTAAGAGGTTGCGGTTAACGTTGTTGAACAGATAACGGTCTGGTCTTTGCATTGCCGTTCAAAACTCAACTTTTTTTTTCCAATCGATTTTCGAAAAAAAGCATGGACTTATCACTAAAAATTAATTTTTTTACGAAAGTCTCTGGAACCCATTGAAACGTACATATATAGAAAGGTTAAATCAAATGCAACCAGCACATCCTAAGCAAACCCTTTTATAAGGTCTAGTTTTCGAGATATTTGCATTCAAAGTTATTTTTTTGAGTTATGAAGGCTTGTATGACTTTGGATGCCTACAGTTCCGCAAATAAGGCTATGACGTCATTTTCGCTTGCAAAACGATTAATTAGTTTTTCAAGAGCTATCCATAGCTGAAAACTTAAACATTCTAGGATGTCTGGTTGCGGAGATATCTTAATTCAAAGTAAATCCATTAAAATCGATTTTTTTGAGTTTTGAAAGTTTGCATGAGTTTGGATGTCTACATTTCCACAAATAAGGCTCGGAAGGCCTTGCAGTTTATTAACTGCTTAATCAGTTTTTGGAGAGCTATCCATTGCTGAAAACTAGAGCATTTTGTGGGCTCTGGTTGCAGAGAAATTTTGATTCAAAGTTAATCTTTCTTGTTTCAACCCAAAAACTAAAAATCTTAATATGGCAATAACTTCCAAAATAAGGCTCGTAAGAGGTTGCGGTTAACGTTGTTGAACAGATAACGGTCTGGTCTTTGCATTGCCGTTCAAAACTCAACTTTTTTTTTCCAATCGATTTTCGAAAAAAAAGCATGGACTACCCCCTTATCACTAAAAATTAATTTTTTTACGAAAGTCTCTGAAACCCATTGAAACGTACATATATAGAAAGGTTAAATCAAATGCAACCAGCACATCCAAAGCAAACCCTTTTATAAGGTCTAGTTTTCGAGATATTTGCATTCAAAGTTATTTTTTTGAGTTATGAAGGCTTGTATGACTTTGGATGCCTACAGTTCCGCAAATAAGGCTATGACGTCATTTTCGCTTGCAAAACGATTAATTAGTTTTTCAAGAGCTATCCATAGCTGAAAACTTAAACATTCTAGGATGTCTGGTTGCGGAGATATCTTAATTCAAAGTAAATCCATTAAAATCGATTTTTTTGAGTTTTGAAAGTTTGCATGAGTTTGGATGTCTACAGTTCCACAAATAAGGCTCGGAAGGCCTTGCAGTTTATTAACTGCTTAATCAATTTTTGGAGAGCTATCCATTGCTGAAAACTAGAGCATTTTGTAGGCTCTGGTTGCAGAGAAATTTTGATTCAAAGTTAATCTTTCTTGTTTCAACCCAAAAACTAAAAATCTTAATATGGCCATAACTTCCAAAATAAGGCTCGTAAGAGGTTGCGGTTAACGTTGTTGGACAGATAACGGTCTGGTCTTTGCATTGCCGTTCAAAACTCAACTTTTTTTTCCAATCGATTTTCGAAAAAAAAGCATGGACTACCCCCTTATCACTAAAAATTAATTTTTTTACGAAAGTCTCTGAAACCCATTGAAACGTACATATATAGAAAGGTTAAATCAAATGCAACCAGCACATCCAAAGCAAACCCTTTTATAAGGTCTAGTTTTCGAGATATTTGCATTCAAAGTTATTTTTTTGAGTTATGAAGGCTTGTATGACTTTGGATGCCTACAGTTCCGCAAATAAGGCTGTGACGTCATTTTCGCTTGCAAAACGCTTTATTAGTTTTTCAAGAGCTATCCATAGCTGAAAACTAGAACATTCTAGGATGTCTGGTTGCGGAGATATCTTAATTCAAAGTAAATCCATTAAAATCGATTTTTTTGAGTTTTGAAAGTTTGCATGAGTTTGGATGTCTACAGTTCCACAAATAAGGCTCGGAAGGCCTTGCAGTTTATTAACTGCTTAATCAGTTTTTGGAGAGCTATCCATTGCTGAAAACTAGAGCATTTTGTGGGCTCTGGTTGCAGAGAAATTTTGATTCAAAGTTAATCTTTCTTGTTTCAACCCAAAAACTAAAAATCTTAATATGGCCATAACTTCCAAAATAAGGCTCGTAAGAGGTTGCGGTTAACGTTGTTGAACAGATAACGGTCTGGTCTTTGCATTGCCGTTCAAAACTCAACTTTTTTTTTCCAATCGATTTTCGAAAAAAAAGCATGGACTACCCCCTTATCACTAAAAATTAATTTTTTTACGAAAGTCTCTGAAACCCATTGAAACGTACATATATAGAAAGGTTAAATCAAATGCAACCAGCACATCCAAAGCAAACCCTTTTATAAGGTCTAGTTTTCGAGATATTTGCATTCAAAGTTATTTTTTTGAGTTATGAAGGCTTGTATGACTTTGGATGCCTACAGTTCCGCAAATAAGGCTATGACGTCATTTTCGCTTGCAAAACGCTTAATTAGTTTTTCAAGAGCTATCCATAGCTGAAAACTAGAACATTCTAGGATGTCTGGTTGCGGAGATATCTTAATTCAAAGTAAATCCATTAAAATCGATTTTTTTGAGTTTTGAAAGTTTGCATGAGTTTGGATGTCTACAGTTCCACAAATAAGGCTCGGAAGGCCTTGCAGTTTATTAACTGCTTAATCAGTTTTTGAAGAGCTATCCATTGCTGAAAACTAGAGCATTTTGTGGGCTCTGGTTGCAGAGAAATTTTGATTCAAAGTTAATCTTTCTTGTTTCAACCCAAAAACTAAAAATCTTAATATGGCCATAACTTCCAAAATAAGGCTCGTAAGAGGTTGCGGTTAACGTTGTTGAACAGATAACGGTCTGGTCTTTCCATTGCCGTTCAAAACTCAACTTTTTTTTTCCAATCGATTTTCGAAAAAAAGCATGGACTACCCCCTTATCACTAAAAATTAATTTTTTTACGAAAGTCTCTGAAACCCATTGAAACGTACATATATAGAAAGGTTAAATCAAATGCAACCAGCACATCCAAAGCAAACCCTTTTATAAGGTCTAGTTTTCGAGATATTTGCATTCAAAGTTATTTTTTTGAGTTATGAAGGCTTGTATGACTTTGGATGCCTACAGTTCCGCAAATAAGGCTGTGACGTCATTTTCGCTTGCAAAACGCTTAATTAGTTTTTCAAGAGCTATCCATAGCTGAAAACTAGAACATTCTAGGATGTCTGGTTGCGGAGATATCTTAATTCAAAGTAAATCCATTAAAATCGATTTTTTTGAGTTTTGAAAGTTTGCATGAGTTTGGATGTCTACAGTTCCACAAATAAGGCTCGGAAGGCCTTGCAGTTTATTAACTGCTTAATCAGTTTTTGGAGGGCTATCCATTGCTGAAAACTAGAGCATTTTGTGGGCTCTGGTTGCAGAGAAATTTTGATTCAAAGTTAATCTTTCTTGTTTCAACCCAAAAACTAAAAATCTTAATATGGCCATAACTTCCAAAATAAGGCTCGTAAGAGGTTGCGGTTAACGTTGTTGAACAGATAACGGTCTGGTCTTTGCATTGCCGTTCAAAACTCAACTTTTTTTTTCCAATCGATTTTCGAAAAAAAAGCATGGACTACCCCCTTATCACTAAAAATTAATTTTTTTACGAAAGTCTCTGAAACCCATTGAAACGTACATATATAGAAAGGTTAAATCAAATGCAACCAGCACATCCAAAGCAAACCCTTTTATAAGGTCTAGTTTTCGAGATATTTGCATTCAAAGTTATTTTTTTGAGTTATGAAGGCTTGTATGACTTTGGATGCCTACAGTTCCGCAAATAAGGCTGTGACGTCATTTTCGCTTGCAAAACGCTTAATTAGTTTTTCAAGAGCTATCCATAGCTGAAAACTAGAACATTCTAGGATGTCTGGTTGCGGAGATATCTTAATTCAAAGTAAATCCATTAAAATCGATTTTTTTGAGTTTTGAAAGTTTGCATGAGTTTGGATGTCTACAGTTCCACAAATAAGGCTCGGAAGGCCTTGCAGTTTATTAACTGCTTAATCAGTTTTTGAAGAGCTATCCATTGCTGAAAACTAGAGCATTTTGTGGGCTCTGGTTGCAGAGAAATTTTGATTCAAAGTTAATCTTTCTTGTTTCAACCCAAAAACTAAAAATCTTAATATGGCCATAACTTCCAAAATAAGGCTCGTAAGAGGTTGCGGTTAACGTTGTTGAACAGATAACGGTCTGGTCTTTCCATTGCCGTTCAAAACTCAACTTTTTTTTTCCAATCGATTTTCGAAAAAAAGCATGGACTACCCCCTTATCACTAAAAATTAATTTTTTTACGAAAGTCTCTGAAACCCATTGAAACGTACATATATAGAAAGGTTAAATCAAATGCAACCAGCACATCCAAAGCAAACCCTTTTATAAGGTCTAGTTTTCGAGATATTTGCATTCAAAGTTATTTTTTTGAGTTATGAAGGCTTGTATGACTTTGGATGCCTACAGTTCCGCAAATAAGGCTGTGACGTCATTTTCGCTTGCAAAACGCTTAATTAGTTTTTCAAGAGCTATCCATAGCTGAAAACTAGAACATTCTAGGATGTCTGGTTGCGGAGATATCTTAATTCAAAGTAAATCCATTAAAATCGATTTTTTTGAGTTTTGAAAGTTTGCATGAGTTTGGATGTCTACAGTTCCACAAATAAGGCTCGGAAGGCCTTGCAGTTTATTAACTGCTTAATCAGTTTTTGGAGGGCTATCCATTGCTGAAAACTAGAGCATTTTGTGGGCTCTGGTTGCAGAGAAATTTTGATTCAAAGTTAATCTTTCTTGTTTCAACCCAAAAACTAAAAATCTTAATATGGCCATAACTTCCAAAATAAGGCTCGTAAGAGGTTGCGGTTAACGTTGTTGAACAGATAACGGTCTGGTCTTTGCATTGCCGTTCAAAACTCAACTTTTTTTTTCCAATCGATTTTCGAAAAAAAAGCATGGACTACCCCCTTATCACTAAAAATTAATTTTTTTACGAAAGTCTCTGAAACCCATTGAAACGTACATATATAGAAAGGTTAAATCAAATGCAACCAGCACATCCAAAGCAAACCCTTTTATAAGGTCTAGTTTTCGAGATATTTGCATTCAAAGTTATTTTTTTGAGTTATGAAGGCTTGTATGACTTTGGATGCCTACAGTTCCGCAAATAAGGCTGTGACGTCATTTTCGCTTGCAAAACGCTTAATTAGTTTTTCAAGAGCTATCCATAGCTGAAAACTAGAACATTCTAGGATGTCTGGTTGCGGAGATATCTTAATTCAAAGTAAATCCATTAAAATCGATTTTTTTGAGTTTTGAAAGTTTGCATGAGTTTGGATGTCTACAGTTCCACAAATAAGGCTCGGAAGGCCTTGCAGTTTATTAACTGCTTAATCAGTTTTTGAAGAGCTATCCATTGCTGAAAACTAGAGCATTTTGTGGGCTCTGGTTGCAGAGAAATTTTGATTCAAAGTTAATCTTTCTTGTTTCAACCCAAAAACTAAAAATCTTAATATGGCCATAACTTCCAAAATAAGGCTCGTAAGAGGTTGCGGTTAACGTTGTTGAACAGATAACGGTCTGGTCTTTGCATTGCCGTTCAAAACTCAACTTTTTTTTTCCAATCGATTTTCGAAAAAAAAGCATGGACTACCCCCTTATCACTAAAAATTAATTTTTTTACGAAAGTCTCTGAAACCCATTGAAACGTACATATATAGAAAGGTTAAATCAAATGCAACCAGCACATCCAAAGCAAACCCTTTTATAAGGTCTAGTTTTCGAGATATTTGCATTCAAAGTTATTTTTTTGAGTTATGAAGGCTTGTATGACTTTGGATGCCTACAGTTCCGCAAATAAGGCTATGACGTCATTTTCGCTTGCAAAACGCTTAATTAGTTTTTCAAGAGCTATCCATAGCTGAAAACTAGAACATTCTAGGATGTCTGGTTGCGGAGATATCTTAATTCAAAGTAAATCCATTAAAATCGATTTTTTTGAGTTTTGAAAGTTTGCATGAGTTTGGATGTCTACAGTTCCACAAATAAGGCTCGGAAGGCCTTGCAGTTTATTAACTGCTTAATCAATTTTTGGAGAGCTATCCATTGCTGAAAACTAGAGCATTTTGTAGGCTCTGGTTGCAGAGAAATTTTGATTCAAAGTTAATCTTTCTTGTTTCAACCCAAAAACTAAAAATCTTAATATGGCCATAACTTCCAAAATAAGGCTCGTAAGAGGTTGCGGTTAACGTTGTTGGACAGATAACGGTCTGGTCTTTGCATTGCCGTTCAAAACTCAACTTTTTTTTCCAATCGATTTTCGAAAAAAAGCATGGACTACCCCCTTATCACTAAAAATTAATTTTTTTACGAAAGTCTCTGGAACCCATTGAAACGTACATATATAGAAAGGTTAAATCAAATGCAACCAGCACATCCAAAGCAAACCCTTTTATAAGGTCTAGTTTTCGAGATATTTGCATTCAAAGTTATTTTTTTGAGTTATGAAGGCTTGTATGACTTTGGATGCCTACAGTTCCGCAAATAAGGCTATGACGTCATTTTCGCTTGCAAAACGATTAATTAGTTTTTCAAGAGCTATCCATAGCTGAAAACTTAAACATTCTAGGATGTCTGGTTGCGGAGATATCTTAATTCAAAGTAAATCCATTAAAATCGATTTTTTTGAGTTTTGAAAGTTTGCATGAGTTTGGATGTCTACAGTTCCACAAATAAGGCTCGGAAGGCCTTGCAGTTTATTAACTGCTTAATCAATTTTTGGAGAGCTATCCATTGCTGAAAACTAGAGCATTTTGTAGGCTCTGGTTGCAGAGAAATTTTGATTCAAAGTTAATCTTTCTTGTTTCAACCCAAAAACTAAAAATCTTAATATGGCCATAACTTCCAAAATAAGGCTCGTAAGAGGTTGCGGTTAACGTTGTTGGACAGATAACGGTCTGGTCTTTGCATTGCCGTTCAAAACTCAACTTTTTTTTCCAATCGATTTTCGAAAAAAAGCATGGACTACCCCCTTATCACTAAAAATTAATTTTTTTACGAAAGTCTCTGGAACCCATTGAAACGTACATATATAGAAAGGTTAAATCAAATGCAACCAGCACATCCAAAGCAAACCCTTTTATAAGGTCTAGTTTTCGAGATATTTGCATTCAAAGTTATTTTTTTGAGTTATGAAGGCTTGTATGACTTTGGATGCCTACAGTTCCGCAAATAAGGCTGTGACGTCATTTTCGCTTGCAAAACGCTTTATTAGTTTTTCAAGAGCTATCCATAGCTGAAAACTAGAACATTCTAGGATGTCTGGTTGCGGAGATATCTTAATTCAAAGTAAATCCATTAAAATCGATTTTTTTGAGTTTTGAAAGTTTGCATGAGTTTGGATGTCTACAGTTCCACAAATAAGGCTCGGAAGGCCTTGCAGTTTATTAACTGCTTAATCAGTTTTTGGAGAGCTATCCATTGCTGAAAACTAGAGCATTTTGTGGGCTCTGGTTGCAGAGAAATTTTGATTCAAAGTTAATCTTTCTTGTTTCAACCCAAAAACTAAAAATCTTAATATGGCCATAACTTCCAAAATAAGGCTCGTAAGAGGTTGCGGTTAACGTTGTTGAACAGATAACGGTCTGGTCTTTGCATTGCCGTTCAAAACTCAACTTTTTTTTTCCAATCGATTTTCGAAAAAAAGCATGGACTACCCCCTTATCACTAAAAATTAATTTTTTTACGAAAGTCTCTGGTACCCATTGAAACGTACATATATAGAAAGGTTAAATCAAATGCAACCAGCACATCCAAAGCAAACCCTTTTATAAGGTCTAGTTTTCGAGATATTTGCATTCAAAGTTATTTTTTTGAGTTATGAAGGCTTGTATGACTTTGGATGCCTACAGTTCCGCAAATAAGGCTATGACGTCATTTTCGCTTGCAAAACGATTAATTAGTTTTTCAAGAGCTATCCATAGCTGAAAACTTAAACATTCTAGGATGTCTGGTTGCGGAGATATCTTAATTCAAAGTAAATCCATTAAAATCGATTTTTTTGAGTTTTGAAAGTTTGCATGAGTTTGGATGTCTACAGTTCCACAAATAAGGCTCGGAAGGCCTTGCAGTTTATTAACTGCTTAATCAATTTTTGGAGAGCTATCCATTGCTGAAAACTAGAGCATTTTGTAGGCTCTGGTTGCAGAGAAATTTTGATTCAAAGTTAATCTTTCTTGTTTCAACCCAAAAACTAAAAATCTTAATATGGCCATAACTTCCAAAATAAGGCTCGTAAGAGGTTGCGGTTAACGTTGTTGGACAGATAACGGTCTGGTCTTTGCATTGCCGTTCAAAACTCAACTTTTTTTTCCAATCGATTTTCGAAAAAAAGCATGGACTACCCCCTTATCACTAAAAATTAATTTTTTTACGAAAGTCTCTGGAACCCATTGAAACGTACATATATAGAAAGGTTAAATCAAATGCAACCAGCACATCCAAAGCAAACCCTTTTATAAGGTCTAGTTTTCGAGATATTTGCATTCAAAGTTATTTTTTTGAGTTATGAAGGCTTGTATGACTTTGGATGCCTACAGTTCCGCAAATAAGGCTATGACGTCATTTTCGCTTGCAAAACGATTAATTAGTTTTTCAAGAGCTATCCATAGCTGAAAACTTAAACATTCTAGGATGTCTGGTTGCGGAGATATCTTAATTCAAAGTAAATCCATTAAAATCGATTTTTTTGAGTTTTGAAAGTTTGCATGAGTTTGGATGTCTACAGTTCCACAAATAAGGCTCGGAAGGCCTTGCAGTTTATTAACTGCTTAATCAGTTTTTGGAGAGCTATCCATTGCTGAAAACTAGAGCATTTTGTGGGCTCTGGTTGCAGAGAAATTTTGATTCAAAGTTAATCTTTCTTGTTTCAACCCAAAAACTAAAAATCTTAATATGGCCATAACTTCCAAAATAAGGCTCGTAAGAGGTTGCGGTTAACGTTGTTGAACAGATAACGGTCTGGTCTTTCCATTGCCGTTCAAAACTCAACTTTTTTTTTTCCAATCGATTTTCGAAAAAAAAGCATGGACTACCCCCTTATCACTAAAAATTAATTTTTTTACGAAAGTCTCTGAAACCCATTGAAACGTACATATATAGAAAGGTTAAATGAAATGCAACCAGCACATCCAAAGCAAACCCTTTTATAAGGTCTAGTTTTCGAGATATTTGCATTCAAAGTTATTTTTTTGAGTTATGAAGGCTTGTATGACTTTGGATGCCTACAGTTCCGCAAATAAGGCTATGACGTCATTTTCGCTTGCAAAACGCTTAATTAGTTTTTCAAGAGCTATCCATAGCTGAAAACTAGAACATTCTAGGATGTCTGGTTGCGGAGATATCTTAATTCAAAGTAAATCCATTAAAATCGATTTTTTTGAGTTTTGAAAGTTTGCATGAGTTTGGATGTCTACAGTTCCACAAATAAGGCTCGGAAGGCCTTGCAGTTTATTAACTGCTTAATCAGTTTTTGGAGAGCTATCCATTGCTGAAAACTAGAGCATTTTGTGGGCTCTGGTTGCAGAGAAATTTTGATTCAAAGTTAATCTTTCTTGTTTCAACCCAAAAACTAAAAATCTTAATATGGCCATTACTTCCAAAATAAGGCTCGTAAGAGGTTGCGGTTAACGTTGTTGAACAGATAACGGTCTGGTCTTTGCATTGCCGTTCAAAACTCAACTTTTTTTTCCAATCGATTTTCGAAAAAAAGCATGGACTACCCCCTTATCACTAAAAATTAATTTTTTTACGAAAGTCTCTGGAACCCATTGAAACGTACATATATAGAAAGGTTTTGTCAAATGCAACCAGCACATCCAAAGCAAACCCTTTTATAAGGTCTAGTTTTCGAGATATTTGCATTCAAAGTTATTTTTTTGAGTTATGAAGGCTTGTATGACTTTGGATGCCTACAGTTCCGCAAATAAGGCTATGACGTCATTTTCGCTTGCAAAACGATTAATTAGTTTTTCAAGAGCTATCCATAGCTGAAAACTTAAACATTCTAGGATGTCTGGTTGCGGAGATATCTTAATTCAAAGTAAATCCATTAAAATCGATTTTTTTGAGTTTTGAAAGTTTGCATGAGTTTGGATGTCTACAGTTCCACAAATAAGGCTCGGAAGGCCTTGCAGTTTATTAACTGCTTAATCAATTTTTGGAGAGCTATCCATTGCTGAAAACTAGAGCATTTTGTAGGCTCTGGTTGCAGAGAAATTTTGATTCAAAGTTAATCTTTCTTGTTTCAACCCAAAAACTAAAAATCTTAATATGGCCATAACTTCCAAAATAAGGCTCGTAAGAGGTTGCGGTTAACGTTGTTGGACAGATAACGGTCTGGTCTTTGCATTGCCGTTCAAAACTCAACTTTTTTTTCCAATCGATTTTCGAAAAAAAGCATGGACTACCCCCTTATCACTAAAAATTAATTTTTTTACGAAAGTCTCTGGAACCCATTGAAACGTACATATATAGAAAGGTTAAATCAAATGCAACCAGCACATCCAAAGCAAACCCTTTTATAAGGTCTAGTTTTCGAGATATTTGCATTCAAAGTTATTTTTTTGAGTTATGAAGGCTTGTATGACTTTGGATGCCTACAGTTCCGCAAATAAGGCTGTGACGTCATTTTCGCTTGCAAAACGCTTTATTAGTTTTTCAAGAGCTATCCATAGCTGAAAACTAGAACATTCTAGGATGTCTGGTTGCGGAGATATCTTAATTCAAAGTAAATCCATTAAAATCGATTTTTTTGAGTTTTGAAAGTTTGCATGAGTTTGGATGTCTACAGTTCCACAAATAAGGCTCGGAAGGCCTTGCAGTTTATTAACTGCTTAATCAGTTTTTGGAGAGCTATCCATTGCTGAAAACTAGAGCATTTTGTGGGCTCTGGTTGCAGAGAAATTTTGATTCAAAGTTAATCTTTCTTGTTTCAACCCAAAAACTAAAAATCTTAATATGGCCATAACTTCCAAAATAAGGCTCGTAAGAGGTTGCGGTTAACGTTGTTGAACAGATAACGGTCTGGTCTTTGCATTGCCGTTCAAAACTCAACTTTTTTTTTCCAATCGATTTTCGAAAAAAAAGCATGGACTACCCCCTTATCACTAAAAATTAATTTTTTTACGAAAGTCTCTGAAACCCATTGAAACGTACATATATAGAAAGGTTAAATCAAATGCAACCAGCACATCCAAAGCAAACCCTTTTATAAGGTCTAGTTTTCGAGATATTTGCATTCAAAGTTATTTTTTTGAGTTATGAAGGCTTGTATGACTTTGGATGCCTACAGTTCCGCAAATAAGGCTATGACGTCATTTTCGCTTGCAAAACGCTTAATTAGTTTTTCAAGAGCTATCCATAGCTGAAAACTAGAACATTCTAGGATGTCTGGTTGCGGAGATATCTTAATTCAAAGTAAATCCATTAAAATCGATTTTTTTGAGTTTTGAAAGTTTGCATGAGTTTGGATGTCTACAGTTCCACAAATAAGGCTCGGAAGGCCTTGCAGTTTATTAACTGCTTAATCAGTTTTTGAAGAGCTATCCATTGCTGAAAACTAGAGCATTTTGTGGGCTCTGGTTGCAGAGAAATTTTGATTCAAAGTTAATCTTTCTTGTTTCAACCCAAAAACTAAAAATCTTAATATGGCCATAACTTCCAAAATAAGGCTCGTAAGAGGTTGCGGTTAACGTTGTTGAACAGATAACGGTCTGGTCTTTCCATTGCCGTTCAAAACTCAACTTTTTTTTCCAATCGATTTTCGAAAAAAAGCATGGACTACCCCCTTATCACTAAAAATTAATTTTTTTACGAAAGTCTCTGAAACCCATTGAAACGTACATATATAGAAAGGTTAAATCAAATGCAACCAGCACATCCAAAGCAAACCCTTTTATAAGGTCTAGTTTTCGAGATATTTGCATTCAAAGTTATTTTTTTGAGTTATGAAGGCTTGTATGACTTTGGATGCCTACAGTTCTGCAAATAAGGCTGTGACGTCATTTTCGCTTGCAAAACGCTTAATTAGTTTTTCAAGAGCTATCCATAGCTGAAAACTAGAACATTCTAGGATGTCTGGTTGCGGAGATATCTTAATTCAAAGTAAATCCATTAAAATCGATTTTTTTGAGTTTTGAAAGTTTGCATGAGTTTGGATGTCTACAGTTCCACAAATAAGGCTCGGAAGGCCTTGCAGTTTATTAACTGCTTAATCAGTTTTTGGAGAGCTATCCATTGCTGAAAACTAGAGCATTTTGTGGGCTCTGGTTGCAGAGAAATTTTGATTCAAAGTTAATCTTTCTTGTTTCAACCCAAAAACTAAAAATCTTAATATGGCCATAACTTCCAAAATAAGGCTCGTAAGAGGTTGCGGTTAACGTTGTTGAACAGATAACGGTCTGGTCTTTCCATTGCCGTTCAAAACTCAACTTTTTTTTTTCCAATCGATTTTCGAAAAAAAAGCATGGACTACCCCCTTATCACTAAAAATTAATTTTTTTACGAAAGTCTCTGAAACCCATTGAAACGTACATATATAGAAAGGTTAAATGAAATGCAACCAGCACATCCAAAGCAAACCCTTTTATAAGGTCTAGTTTTCGAGATATTTGCATTCAAAGTTATTTTTTTGAGTTATGAAGGCTTGTATGACTTTGGATGCCTACAGTTCCGCAAATAAGGCTATGACGTCATTTTCGCTTGCAAAACGCTTAATTAGTTTTTCAAGAGCTATCCATAGCTGAAAACTAGAACATTCTAGGATGTCTGGTTGCGGAGATATCTTAATTCAAAGTAAATCCATTAAAATCGATTTTTTTGAGTTTTGAAAGTTTGCATGAGTTTGGATGTCTACAGTTCCACAAATAAGGCTCGGAAGGCCTTGCAGTTTATTAACTGCTTAATCAGTTTTTGGAGAGCTATCCATTGCTGAAAACTAGAGCATTTTGTGGGCTCTGGTTGCAGAGAAATTTTGATTCAAAGTTAATCTTTCTTGTTTCAACCCAAAAACTAAAAATCTTAATATGGCCATTACTTCCAAAATAAGGCTCGTAAGAGGTTGCGGTTAACGTTGTTGAACAGATAACGGTCTGGTCTTTGCATTGCCGTTCAAAACTCAACTTTTTTTTTCCAATCGATTTTCGAAAAAAAGCATGGACTACCCCCTTATCACTAAAAATTAATTTTTTTACGAAAGTCTCTGGAACCCATTGAAACGTACATATATAGAAAGGTTTTGTCAAATGCAACCAGCACATCCAAAGCAAACCCTTTTATAAGGTCTAGTTTTCGAGATATTTGCATTCAAAGTTATTTTTTTGAGTTATGAAGGCTTGTATGACTTTGGATGCCTACAGTTCCGCAAATAAGGCTATGACGTCATTTTCGCTTGCAAAACGCTTAATTAGTTTTTCAAGAGCTATCCATAGCTGAAAACTAGAACATTCTAGGATGTCTGGTTGCGGAGATATCTTAATTCAAAGTAAATCCATTAAAATCGATTTTTTTGAGTTTTGAAAGTTTGCATGAGTTTGGATGTCTACAGTTCCACAAATAAGGCTCGGAAGGCCTTGCGGTTTATTAACTGCTTAATCAGTTTTTGGAGAGCTATCCATTGCTGAAAACTAGAGCATTTTGTAGGCTCTGGTTGCAGAGAAATTTTGATTCAAAGTTAATCTTTCTTGTTTCAACCCAAAAACTAAAAATCTTAATATGGCCATAACTTCCAAAATAAGGCTCGTAAGAGGTTGCGGTTAACGTTGTTGAACAGATAACGGTCTGGTCTTTGCATTGCCGTTCAAAACTCAACTTTTTTTTTTCCAATCGATTTTCGAAAAAAAGCATGGACTACCCCCTTATCACTAAAAATTAATTTTTTTACGAAAGTCTCTGGAACCCATTGAAACGTACATATATAGAAAGGTTTTGTCAAATGCAACCAGCACATCCAAAGCAAACCCTTTTATAAGGTCTAGTTTTCGAGATATTTGCATTCAAAGTTATTTTTTTGAGTTATGAAGGCTTGTATGACTTTGGATGCCTACAGTTCCGCAAATAAGGCTATGACGTCATTTTCGCTTGCAAAACGCTTAATTAGTTTTTCAAGAGCTATCCATAGCTGAAAACTAGAACATTCTAGGATGTCTGGTTGCGGAGATATCTTAATTCAAAGTAAATCCATTAAAATCGATTTTTTTGAGTTTTGAAAGTTTGCATGAGTTTGGATGTCTACAGTTCCACAAATAAGGCTCGGAAGGCCTTGCGGTTTATTAACTGCTTAATCAGTTTTTGGAGAGCTATCCATTGCTGAAAACTAGAGCATTTTGTAGGCTCTGGTTGCAGAGAAATTTTGATTCAAAGTTAATCTTTCTTGTTTCAACCCAAAAACTAAAAATCTTAATATGGCCATAACTTCCAAAATAAGGCTCGTAAGAGGTTGCGGTTAACGTTGTTGAACAGATAACGGTCTGGTCTTTGCATTGCCGTTCAAAACTCAACTTTTTTTTTTCCAATCGATTTTCGAAAAAAAGCATGGACTACCCCCTTATCACTAAAAATTAATTTTTTTACGAAAGTCTCTGGAACCCATTGAAACGTACATATATAGAAAGGTTTTGTCAAATGCAACCAGCACATCCAAAGCAAACCCTTTTATAAGGTCTAGTTTTCGAGATATTTGCATTCAAAGTTATTTTTTTGAGTTATGAAGGCTTGTATGACTTTGGATGCCTACAGTTCCGCAAACAAGGCTATGACGTCATTTTCGCTTGCAAAACGCTTAATTAGTTTTTCAAGAGCTATCCATAGCTGAAAACTAGAACATTCTAGGATGTCTGGTTGCGGAGATATCTTAATTCAAAGTAAATCCATTAAAATCGATTTTTTTGAGTTTTGAAAGTTTGCATGAGTTTGGATGTCTACAGTTCCACAAATAAGGCTCGGAAGGCCTTGCGGTTTATTAACTGCTTAATCAGTTTTTGGAGAGCTACCCATTGCTGAAAACTAGAGCATTTTGTAGGCTCTGGTTGCAGAGAAATTTTGATTCAAAGTTAATCTTTCTTGTTTCAACCCAAAAACTAAAAATCTTAATATGGCCATAACTTCCAAAATAAGGCTCGTAAGAGGTTGCGGTTAACGTTGTTGAACAGATAACGGTCTGGTCTTTGCATTGCCGTTCAAAACTCAACTTTTTTTTTTCCAATCGATTTTCGAAAAAAAGCATGGACTACCCCCTTATCACTAAAAATTAATTTTTTTACGAAAGTCTCTGGAACCCATTGAAACGTACATATATAGAAAGGTTAAATCAAATGCAACCAGCACATCCAAAGCAAACCCTTTTATAAGGTCTAGTTTTCGAGATATTTGCATTCAAAGTTATTTTTTTGAGTTATGAAGGCTTGTATGACTTTGGATGCCTACAGTTCCGCAAATAAGGCTATGACGTCATTTTTGCTTGCAAAACGATTAATAAGTTTTTCAAGAGCTATCCATAGCTGAAAACTAGAACATTCTAGGAGGTCTGGTTGCGGAGATATCTTAATTCAAAGTAAATAATCGATTTTTTTGAGTTTTGAAAGTTTGCATGAGATTGGATGTCTACAGTTCCACAAATAAGGCTCGGAAGGCCTTGCGGTTTATTAACTGCTTAATCAGTTTTTGGAGAGCTATCCATTTCTGAAAACTAGAGCATTTTGTAGGCTCTGGTTGCAGAGAAATTTTGATTCAAAGTTAATCTTTCTTGTTTCAACCCAAAAACTAAAAATCTTAATATGGCCATAACTTCCAAAATAAGGCTCGTAAGAGGTTGCGGTTAACGTTGTTGAACAGATAACGGTCTGGTCTTTGCATTGTCGTTCAAAACTCAACTTTTTTTTTCCAATCGATTTTCGAAAAAAAGCATGGACTACCCCCTTATCACTAAAAATTTATTTGTTTACGAAAGTCTCTGGAACCCATTGAAACGTACATATATAGAAAGGTTTTGTCAAATGCAACCAGCACATCCAAAGCAAACCCTTTTATAAGGTCTAGTTTTCGAGATATTTGCATTCAAAGTTATTTTTTTGAGTTATGAAGGCTTGTATGACTTTGGATGCCTACAGTTCCGCAAATAAGGCTATGACGTCATTTTCGCTTGCAAAACGCTTTATTAGTTTTTCAAGAGCTATCCATAGCTGAAAACTAGAACATTCTAGGATGTCTGGTTGCGGAGATATCTTTATTCAAAGTAAATCCATTAAAATCGATTTTTTTGAGTTTTGAAAGTTTGCATGAGTTTGGATGTCTACAGTTCCACAAATAAGGCTCGGAAGGCCTTGCGGTTTATTAACTGCTTAATCAGTTTTTGGAGAGCTATCCATTGCTGAAAACTAGAGCATTTTGTAGGCTCTGGTTGCAGAGAAATTTTGATTCAAAGTTAATCTTTCTTGTTTCAACCCAAAAACTAAAAATCTTAATATGGCCATAACTTCCAAAATAAGGCTCGTAAGAGGTTGCGGTTAACGTTGTTGAACAGATAACGGTCTGGTCTTTGCATTGCCGTTCAAAACTCAACTTTTTTTTTTTCCAATCGATTTTCGAAAAAAAGCATGGACTACCCCTTATCACTAAAAATTAATTTTTTTACGAAAGTCTCTGGAACCCATTGAAACGTACATATATAGAAAGATTAAATCAAATGCAACCAGCACATCCAAAGCAAACCCTTTTATAAGGTCTAGTTTTCGAGATATTTGCATTCAAAGTTATTTTTTTGAGTTATGAAGGCTTGTATGACTTTGGATGCCTACAGTTCCGCAAATAAGGCTATGACGTCATTTTCGCTTGCAAAACGATTAATTAGTTTTTCAAGAGCTATCCATAGCTGAAAACTAGAACATTCTAGGAGGTCTGGTTGCGGAGATATCTTAATTCAAAGTAAATCCATTAAAATCGATTTTTTTGAGTTTTGAAAGTTTGCATGAGTTTGGATGTCTACAGTTCCACAAATAAGGCTCGGAAGGCCTTGCGGTTTATTAACTGCTTAATCAGTTTTTGGAGAGCTATCCATTGCTGAAAACTAGAGCATTTTGTGGGCTCTGGTTGCAGAGAAATTTTGATTCAAAGTTAATCTTTCTTGTTTCAACCCAAAAACTAAAAATCTTAATATGGCCATAACTTCCAAAATAAGGCTCGTAAGAGGTTGCGGTTAACGTTGTTGAACAGATAACGGTCTGGTCTTTGCATTGCCGTTCAAAACTCAACTTTTTTTTTTTCCAATCGATTTTCGAAAAAAAGCATGGACTACCCCTTATCACTAAAAATTAATTTTTTTACGAAAGTCTCTGGAACCCATTGAAACGTACATATATAGAAAGATTAAATCAAATGCAACCAGCACATCCAAAGCAAACCCTTTTATAAGGTCTAGTTTTCGAGATATTTGCATTCAAAGTTATTTTTTTGAGTTATGAAGGCTTGTATGACTTTGGATGCCTACAGTTCCGCAAATAAGGCTATGACGTCATTTTCGCTTGCAAAACGATTAATTAGTTTTTCAAGAGCTATCCATAGCTGAAAACTAGAACATTCTAGGAGGTCTGGTTGCGGAGATATCTTAATTCAAAGTAAATCCATTAAAATCGATTTTTTTGAGTTTTGAAAGTTTGCATGAGTTTGGATGTCTACAGTTCCACAAATAAGGCTCGGAAGGCCTTGCGGTTTATTAACTGCTTAATCAGTTTTTGGAGAGCTATCCATTGCTGAAAACTAGAGCATTTTGTGGGCTCTGGTTGCAGAGAAATTTTGATTCAAAGTTAATCTTTCTTGTTTCAACCCAAAAACTAAAAATCTTAATATGGCCATAACTTCCAAAATAAGGCTCGTAAGAGGTTGCGGTTAACGTTGTTGAACAGATAACGGTCTGGTCTTTGCATTGCCGTTCAAAACTCAACTTTTTTTTTCCAATCGATTTTCGAAAAAAAAGCATGGACTACCCCCTTATCACTAAAAATTAATTTTTTTACGAAAGTCTCTGAAACCCATTGAAACGTACATATATAGAAAGGTTAAATCAAATGCAATCAGCACATCCAAAGCAAACCCTTTTATAAGGTCTAGTTTTCGAGATATTTGCATTCAAAGTTATTTTTTTGAGTTATGAAGGCTTGTATGACTTTGGATGCCTACAGTTCCGCAAATAAAGCTATGACGTCATTTTCGCTTGCAAAACGCTTAATTAATTTTTCAAGAGCTATCCATAGCTGAAAACTAGAACATTCTAGGATGTCTGGTTGCGGAGATATCTTAATTCAAAGTAAATCCATTAAAATCGATTTTTTTGAGTTTTGAAAGTTTGCATGAGTTTGGATGTCTACAGTTCCACAAATAAGGCTCGGAAGGCCTTGCGGTTTATTAACTGCTTAATCAGTTTTTGGAGAGCTATCCATTGCTGAAAACTAGAGCATTTTGTAGGCTCTGGTTGCAGAGAAATTTTGATTCAAAGTTAATCTTTCTTGTTTCAACCCAAAAACTAAAAATCTTAATATGGCCATAACTTCCAAAATAAGGCTCGTAAGAGGTTGCGGTTAACGTTGTTGAACAGATAACGGTCTGGTCTTTGCATTGCCGTTCAAAACTCAACTTTTTGTTTCCAATCGATTTTCGAAAAAAAGCATGGACTACCCCCTTATCACTAAAAATTAATTTTTTACGAAAGTCTCTGGAACCCATTGAAACGTACATATATAGAAAGGTTTTGTCAAATGCAACCAGCACATCCAAAGCAAACCCTTTTATAATGTCTAGTTTTCGAGATATTTGCATTCAAAGTTATTTTTTTGAGTTATGAAGGCTTGTATGACTTTGGATGCCTACAGTTCCGCAAATAAGGCTATGACGTCATTTTTGCTTGCAAAACGATAAATAAGTTTTTCAAGAGCTATCCATAGCTGAAAACTAGAACATTCTAGGAGGTCTGGTTGCGGAGATATCTTAATTCAAAGTAAATAATCGATTTTTTTGAGTTTTGAAAGTTTGCATGAGTTTGGATGTCTACAGTTCCACAAATAAGGCTCGGAAGGCCTTGCGGTTTATTAACTGCTTAATCAGTTTTTGGAGAGCTATCCATTGCTGAAAACTAGAGCATTTTGTAGGCTCTGGTTGCAGAGAAATTTTGATTCAAAGTTAATCTTTCTTGTTTCAACCCAAAAACTAAAAATCTTAATATGGCCATAACTTCCAAAATAAGGCTCGTAAGAGGTTGCGGTTAACGTTGTTGAACAGATAACGGTCTGGTCTTTGCATTGTCGTTCAAAACTCAACTTTTTTTTTCCAATCGATTTTCGAAAAAAAGCATGGACTACCCCCTTATCACTAAAAATTTATTTGTTTACGAAAGTCTCTGGAACCCATTGAAACGTACATATATAGAAAGGTTTTGTCAAATGCAACCAGCACATCCAAAGCAAACCCTTTTATAAGGTCTAGTTTTCGAGATATTTGCATTCAAAGTTATTTTTTTGAGTTATGAAGGCTTGTATGACTTTGGATGCCTACAGTTCCGCAAATAAGGCTATGACGTCATTTTCGCTTGCAAAACGCTTAATTAGTTTTTCAAGAGCTATCCATAGCTGAAAACTAGAACATTCTAGGAGGTCTGGTTGCGGAGATATCTTAATTCAAAGTAAATCCATTAAAATCGATTTTTTTGAGTTTTGAAAGTTTGCATGAGTTTGGATGTCTACAGTTCCACAAATAAGGCTCGGAAGGCCTTGCGGTTTATTAACTGCTTAATCAGTTTTTGGAGAGCTATCCATTGCTGAAAACTAGAGCATTTTGTGAGCTCTGGTTGCAGAGAAATTTTGATTCAAAGTTAATCTTTCTTGTTTCAACCCAAAAACTAAAAATCTTAATATGGCCATAACTTCCAAAATAAGGCTCGTAAGAGGTTGCGGTTAACGTTGTTGAACAGATAACGGTCTGGTCTTTGCATTGCCGTTCAAAACTCAACTTTTTTTTTTCCAATCGATTTTCGAAAAAAAAGCATGGACTACCCCCTTATCACTAAAAATTAATTTTTTTACGAAAGTCTCTGAAACCCATTGAAACGTACATATATAGAAAGGTTAAATCAAATGCAATCAGCACATCCAAAGCAAACCCTTTTATAAGGTCTAGTTTTCGAGATATTTGCATTCAAAGTTATTTTTTTGAGTTATGAAGGCTTGTATGACTTTGGATGCCTACAGTTCCGCAAATAAAGCTATGACGTCATTTTCGCTTGCAAAACGCTTAATTAATTTTTCAAGAGCTATCCATAGCTGAAAACTAGAACATTCTAGGATGTCTGGTTGCGGAGATATCTTAATTCAAAGTAAATCCATTAAAATCGATTTTTTTGAGTTTTGAAAGTTTGCATGAGTTTGGATGTCTACAGTTCCACAAATAAGGCTCGGAAGGCCTTGCGGTTTATTAACTGCTTAATCAGTTTTTGGAGAGCTATCCATTGCTGAAAACTAGAGCATTTTGTAGGCTCTGGTTGCAGAGAAATTTTGATTCAAAGTTAATCTTTCTTGTTTCAACCCAAAAACTAAAAATCTTAATATGGCCATAACTTCCAAAATAAGGCTCGTAAGAGGTTGCGGTTAACGTTGTTGAACAGATAACGGTCTGGTCTTTGCATTGCCGTTCAAAACTCAACTTTTTGTTTCCAATCGATTTTCGAAAAAAAGCATGGACTACCCCCTTATCACTAAAAATTAATTTTTTTACGAAAGTCTCTGGAACCCATTGAAACGTACATATATAGAAAGGTTTTGTCAAATGCAACCAGCACATCCAAAGCAAACCCTTTTATAATGTCTAGTTTTCGAGATATTTGCATTCAAAGTTATTTTTTTGAGTTATGAAGGCTTGTATGACTTTGGATGCCTACAGTTCCGCAAATAAGGCTATGACGTCATTTTTGCTTGCAAAACGATAAATAAGTTTTTCAAGAGCTATCCATAGCTGAAAACTAGAACATTCTAGGAGGTCTGGTTGCGGAGATATCTTAATTCAAAGTAAATAATCGATTTTTTTGAGTTTTGAAAGTTTGCATGAGTTTGGATGTCTACAGTTCCACAAATAAGGCTCGGAAGGCCTTGCGGTTTATTAACTGCTTAATCAGTTTTTGGAGAGCTATCCATTGCTGAAAACTAGAGCATTTTGTAGGCTCTGGTTGCAGAGAAATTTTGATTCAAAGTTAATCTTTCTTGTTTCAACCCAAAAACTAAAAATCTTAATATGGCCATAACTTCCAAAATAAGGCTCGTAAGAGGTTGCGGTTAACGTTGTTGAACAGATAACGGTCTGGTCTTTGCATTGTCGTTCAAAACTCAACTTTTTTTTTCCAATCGATTTTCGAAAAAAAGCATGGACTACCCCCTTATCACTAAAAATTTATTTGTTTACGAAAGTCTCTGGAACCCATTGAAACGTACATATATAGAAAGGTTTTGTCAAATGCAACCAGCACATCCAAAGCAAACCCTTTTATAAGGTCTAGTTTTCGAGATATTTGCATTCAAAGTTATTTTTTTGAGTTATGAAGGCTTGTATGACTTTGGATGCCTACAGTTCCGCAAATAAGGCTATGACGTCATTTTCGCTTGCAAAACGCTTAATTAGTTTTTCAAGAGCTATCCATAGCTGAAAACTAGAACATTCTAGGAGGTCTGGTTGCGGAGATATCTTAATTCAAAGTAAATCCATTAAAATCGATTTTTTTGAGTTTTGAAAGTTTGCATGAGTTTGGATGTCTACAGTTCCACAAATAAGGCTCGGAAGGCCTTGCGGTTTATTAACTGCTTAATCAGTTTTTGGAGAGCTATCCATTGCTGAAAACTAGAGCATTTTGTGAGCTCTGGTTGCAGAGAAATTTTGATTCAAAGTTAATCTTTCTTGTTTCAACCCAAAAACTAAAAATCTTAATATGGCCATAACTTCCAAAATAAGGCTCGTAAGAGGTTGCGGTTAACGTTGTTGAACAGATAACGGTCTGGTCTTTGCATTGCCGTTCAAAACTCAACTTTTTTTTTTCCAATCGATTTTCGAAAAAAAAGCATGGACTACCCCCTTATCACTAAAAATTAATTTTTTTACGAAAGTCTCTGAAACCCATTGAAACGTACATATATAGAAAGGTTAAATCAAATGCAATCAGCACATCCAAAGCAAACCCTTTTATAAGGTCTAGTTTTCGAGATATTTGCATTCAAAGTTATTTTTTTGAGTTATGAAGGCTTGTATGACTTTGGATGCCTACAGTTCCGCAAATAAAGCTATGACGTCATTTTCGCTTGCAAAACGCTTAATTAGTTTTTCAAGAGCTATCCATAGCTGAAAACTAGAACATTCTAGGATGTCTGGTTGCGGAGATATCTTAATTCAAAGTAAATCCATTAAAATCGATTTTTTTGAGTTTTGAAAGTTTGCATGAGTTTGGATGTCTACAGTTCCACAAATAAGGCTCGGAAGGCCTTGCGGTTTATTAACTGCTTAATCAGTTTTTGGAGAGCTATCCATTGCTGAAAACTAGAGCATTTTGTAGGCTCTGGTTGCAGAGAAATTTTGATTCAAAGTTAATCTTTCTTGTTTCAACCCAAAAACTAAAAATCTTAATATGGCCATAACTTCCAAAATAAGGCTCGTAAGAGGTTGCGGTTAACGTTGTTGAACAGATAACGGTCTGGTCTTTGCATTGCCGTTCAAAACTCAACTTTTTGTTTCCAATCGATTTTCGAAAAAAAGCTTGGACCCTTATCACTAAAAATTAATTTTTTTACGAAAGTCTCTGGAACCCATTGAAACGTACATATATAGAAAGGTTTTGTCAAATGCAACCAGCACATCCAAAGCAAACCCTTTTATAATGTCTAGTTTTCGAGATATTTGCATTCAAAGTTATTTTTTTGAGTTATGAAGGCTTGTATGACTTTGGATGCCTACAGTTCCGCAAATAAGGCTATGACGTCATTTTCGCTTGCAAAACGCTTATTAGTTTTTTAAGAGCTATCCATAGCTGAAAACTAGAACATTCTAGGAGGTCTGGTTGCGGAGATATCTTAATTCAAAGTAAATCCATTAAAATCGATTTTTTTGAGTTTTGAAAGCTTGCATGACTTTGGATGTCTACAGTTCCACAAATAAGGCTCGGAAGGCCTTGCGGTTTATTAACCGCTTAATCAGTTTTTGGAGAGCTATTCATTGCTGAAAACTAGAGCATTTTGTGGGCTCTGGTTGCAGAGAAATTTTGATTCAAAGTTAATCTTTCTTGTTTCAACCCAAAAACTAAAAATCTTAATATGGCCATAACTTCCAAAATAAGGCTGGTAAGAGGTTGCGGTTAACGTTGTTGAACAGATAAGATAAAGAGATAAGTCTCTGGAACCCATTGAAACGTACATATATAGCAAGGTTTTGTCAAATGCAACCAGCACATCCAAAGCAAACCCTTTTATAATGTCTAGTTTTCGAGATATTTGCATTCAAAGTTATTTTTTTGAGTTATGAAGGCTTGTATGACTTTGGATGCCTACAGTTCTGCAAATAAGGCTATGACGTCATTTTCGCTTGCAAAACACTTAATTAGTTTTTCAAGAGCTATCCATAGCTGAAAACTAGAACATTCTGGGAGGTCTGGTTGCGGAGATATCTTACTTCAAAGTAAATCCATTAAAATCGATTTTTTTGAGTTTTGAAAAGTTTGCATGAGTTTGGTTGTCTACAGTTCCACAAATAAGGCTCGGAAGGCCTTGCGGTTTATTAACTGCTTAATCAGTTTTTGGAGAGCTATCTATTGCTGAAAACTAGAGCATTTTGTAGGCTCTGGTTGCAGAGAAATTTTGATTCAAAGTTAATCTTTCTTGTTTCAACCCAAAAACTAAAAATCTTAATATGGCCATAACTTCCAAAATAAGGCTCGTAAGAGGTTGCGGTTAACGTTGTTGAACAGATAACGGTCTGGTCTTTGCATTGCCGTTCAAAACTCAACTTTTTTTTCCAATCGATTTTCGAAAAAAAGCATGGACTACCCCCTTATCACTAAAAATTAATTTTTTTACGAAAGTCTCTGGAACCCATTGAAACGTACATATATAGAAAGGTTTTGTCAAATGCAACCAGCACATCCAAAGCAAACCCTTTTATAAGGTCTAGTTTTCGAGATATTTGCATTCAAAGTTATTTTTTTGAGTTATGAAGGCTTGTATGACTTTGGATGCCTACAGTTCCGCAAATAAGGCTATGACGTCATTTTCGCTTGCAAAACGCTTAATTAGTTTTTCAAGAGCTATCCATAGCTGAAAACTAGAACATTCTAGGAGGTCTGGTTGCGGAGATATCTTAATTCAAAGTAAATCCATTAAAATCGATTTTTTTGAGTTTTGAAAGTTTGCATGAGTTTGGATGTCTACAGTTCCACAAATAAGGCTCGGAAGGCCTTGCGGTTTATTAACTGCTTAATCAGTTTTTGGAGAGCTATCCATTGCTGAAAACTAGAGCATTTTGTGAGCTCTGGTTGCAGAGAAATTTTGATTCAAAGTTAATCTTTCTTGTTTCAACCCAAAAACTAAAAATCTTAATATGGCCATAACTTCCAAAATAAGGCTCGTAAGAGGTTGCGGTTAACGTTGTTGAACAGATAACGGTCTGGTCTTTGCATTGCCGTTCAAAACTCAACTTTTTTTTTTCCAATCGATTTTCGAAAAAAAAGCATGGACTACCCCCTTATCACTAAAAATTAATTTTTTTACGAAAGTCTCTGAAACCCATTGAAACGTACATATATAGAAAGGTTAAATCAAATGCAATCAGCACATCCAAAGCAAACCCTTTTATAAGGTCTAGTTTTCGAGATATTTGCATTCAAAGTTATTTTTTTGAGTTATGAAGGCTTGTATGACTTTGGATGCCTACAGTTCCGCAAATAAAGCTATGACGTCATTTTCGCTTGCAAAACGCTTAATTAGTTTTTCAAGAGCTATCCATAGCTGAAAACTAGAACATTCTAGGATGTCTGGTTGCGGAGATATCTTAATTCAAAGTAAATCCATTAAAATCGATTTTTTTGAGTTTTGAAAGTTTGCATGAGTTTGGATGTCTACAGTTCCACAAATAAGGCTCGGAAGGCCTTGCGGTTTATTAACTGCTTAATCAGTTTTTGGAGAGCTATCCATTGCTGAAAACTAGAGCATTTTGTAGGCTCTGGTTGCAGAGAAATTTTGATTCAAAGTTAATCTTTCTTGTTTCAACCCAAAAACTAAAAATCTTAATATGGCCATAACTTCCAAAATAAGGCTCGTAAGAGGTTGCGGTTAACGTTGTTGAACAGATAACGGTCTGGTCTTTGCATTGCCGTTCAAAACTCAACTTTTTGTTTCCAATCGATTTTCGAAAAAAAGCTTGGACCCTTATCACTAAAAATTAATTTTTTTACGAAAGTCTCTGGAACCCATTGAAACGTACATATATAGAAAGGTTTTGTCAAATGCAACCAGCACATCCAAAGCAAACCCTTTTATAATGTCTAGTTTTCGAGATATTTGCATTCAAAGTTATTTTTTTGAGTTATGAAGGCTTGTATGACTTTGGATGCCTACAGTTCCGCAAATAAGGCTATGACGTCATTTTCGCTTGCAAAACGCTTATTAGTTTTTTAAGAGCTATCCATAGCTGAAAACTAGAACATTCTAGGAGGTCTGGTTGCGGAGATATCTTAATTCAAAGTAAATCCATTAAAATCGATTTTTTTGAGTTTTGAAAGCTTGCATGACTTTGGATGTCTACAGTTCCACAAATAAGGCTCGGAAGGCCTTGCGGTTTATTAACCGCTTAATCAGTTTTTGGAGAGCTATTCATTGCTGAAAACTAGAGCATTTTGTGGGCTCTGGTTGCAGAGAAATTTTGATTCAAAGTTAATCTTTCTTGTTTCAACCCAAAAACTAAAAATCTTAATATGGCCATAACTTCCAAAATAAGGCTGGTAAGAGGTTGCGGTTAACGTTGTTGAACAGATAAGATAAAGAGATAAGTCTCTGGAACCCATTGAAACGTACATATATAGCAAGGTTTTGTCAAATGCAACCAGCACATCCAAAGCAAACCCTTTTATAATGTCTAGTTTTCGAGATATTTGCATTCAAAGTTATTTTTTTGAGTTATGAAGGCTTGTATGACTTTGGATGCCTACAGTTCTGCAAATAAGGCTATGACGTCATTTTCGCTTGCAAAACACTTAATTAGTTTTTCAAGAGCTATCCATAGCTGAAAACTAGAACATTCTGGGAGGTCTGGTTGCGGAGATATCTTACTTCAAAGTAAATCCATTAAAATCGATTTTTTTGAGTTTTGAAAAGTTTGCATGAGTTTGGTTGTCTACAGTTCCACAAATAAGGCTCGGAAGGCCTTGCGGTTTATTAACTGCTTAATCAGTTTTTGGAGAGCTATCTATTGCTGAAAACTAGAGCATTTTGTAGGCTCTGGTTGCAGAGAAATTTTGATTCAAAGTTAATCTTTCTTGTTTCAACCCAAAAACTAAAAATCTTAATATGGCCATAACTTCCAAAATAAGGCTCGTAAGAGGTTGCGGTTAACGTTGTTGAACAGATAACGGTCTGGTCTTTGCATTGCCGTTCAAAACTCAACTTTTTTTTCCAATCGATTTTCGAAAAAAAGCATGGACTACCCCCTTATCACTAAAAATTAATTTTTTTACGAAAGTCTCTGGAACCCATTGAAACGTACATATATAGAAAGGTTTTGTCAAATGCAACCAGCACATCCAAAGCAAACCCTTTTATAATGTCTAGTTTTCGAGATATTTGCATTCAAAGTTATTTTTTTGAGTTATGAAGGCTTGTATGACTTTGGATGCCTACAGTTCCGCAAATAAGGCTATGACGTCATTTTCGCTTGCAAAACGCTTTATTAGTTTTTCAAGAGCTATCCATAGCTGAAAACTAGAACATTCTAGGAGGTCTGGTTGCGGAGATATCTTAATTCAAAGTAAATCCATTAAAATCGATTTTTTTGAGTTTTGAAAGCTTGCATGACTTTGGATGTCTACAGTTCCACAAATAAGGCTCGGAAGGCCTTGCGGTTTATTAACCGCTTAATCAGTTTTTGGAGAGCTATTCATTGCTGAAAACTAGAGCATTTTGTAGGCTCTGGTTGCAGAGAAATTTTGATTCAAAGTTAATCTTTCTTGTTTCAACCCAAAAACTAAAAATCTTAATATGGCCATAACTTCCAAAATAAGGCTGGGTGGAGGTTGCGGTTAACGTTGTTGAACAGATAACGGTCTGGTCTTTGCATTGCCGTTCAAAACTCAACTTTTTTTTTCCAATCGATTTTCGAAAAAAAGCATGGACTACCTCCTTATCACTAAAAATTAATTTTTTTACGAAAGTCTCTGGAACCCATTGAAACGTACATATATAGAAAGGTTTTGTCAAATGCAACCAGCACATCCAAAGCAAACCCTTTTATAATGTCTAGTTTTCGAGATATTTGCAGTCAAAGTTATTTTTTTGAGTTATGAAGGCTTGTATGACTTTGGATGCCTACAGTTCCGCAAATAAGGCTATGACGTCATTTTCGCTTGCAAAACGCTTTATTAGTTTTTTAAGAGCTATCCATAGCTGAAAACTAGAACATTCTAGGAGGTCTGGTTGCGGAGATATCTTAATTCAAAGTAAATCCATTAAAATCGATTTTTTTGAGTTTTGAAAGCTTGCATGACTTTGGATGTCTACAGTTCCACAAATAAGGCTCGGAAGGCCTTGCGGTTTATGAACCGCTTAATCAGTTTTTGGAGAGCTATTCATTGCTGAAAACTAGAGCATTTTGTGGGCTCTGGTTGCAGAGAAATTTTGATTCAAAGTTAATCTTTCTTGTTTCAACCCAAAAACTAAAAATCTTAATATGGCCATAACTTCCAAAATAAGGCTCGTAAGAGGTTGCGGTTAACGTTGTTGAACAGATAACGGTCTGGTCTTTGCATTGCCGTTCAAAACTCAACTTTTTTTTTTCCAATCGATTTTCGAAAAAAAAGCATGGACTACCCCCTTATCACTAAAAATTAATTTTTTTACGAAAGTCTCTGAAACCCATTGAAACGTACATATATAGAAAGGTTAAATCAAATGCAATCAGCACATCCAAAGCAAACCCTTTTATAAGGTCTAGTTTTCGAGATATTTGCATTCAAAGTTATTTTTTTGAGTTATGAAGGCTTGTATGACTTTGGATGCCTACAGTTCCGCAAATAAAGCTATGACGTCATTTTCGCTTGCAAAACGCTTAATTAGTTTTTCAAGAGCTATCCATAGCTGAAAACTAGAACATTCTACGATGTCTGGTTGCGGAGATATCTTAATTCAAAGAAAATCCATTAAAATCGATTTTTTTGAGTTTTGAAAGTTTGCATGAGTTTGGATGTCTACAGTTCCACAAATAAGGATCGGAAGGCCTTGCGGTTTATTAACTGCTTAATCAGTTTTTGGAGAGCTATCCATTGCTGAAAACTAGAGCATTTTGTAGGCTCTGGTTGCAGAGAAATTTTGATTCAAAGTTAATCTTTCTTGTTTCAACCCAAAAACTAAAAATCTTAATATGGCCATAACTTCCAAAATAAGGCTCGTAAGAGGTTGCGGTTAACGTTGTTGAACAGATAACGGTCTGGTCTTTGCATTGCCGTTCAAAACTCAACTTTTTGTTTCCAATCGATTTTCGAAAAAAAGCTTGGACCCTTATCACTAAAAATTAATTTTTTTACGAAAGTCTCTGGAACCCATTGAAACGTACATATATAGAAAGGTTTTGTCAAATGCAACCAGCACATCCAAAGCAAACCCTTTTATAATGTCTAGTTTTCGAGATATTTGCATTCAAAGTTATTTTTTTGAGTTATGAAGGCTTGTATGACTTTTGATGCCTACAGTTCCGCAAATAAGGCTATGACGTCATTTTCGCTTGCAAAACGCTTAATTAGTTTTTCAAGAGCTATCCATAGCTGAAAACTAGAACATTCTAGGAGGTCTGGTTGCGGAGATATCTTAATTCAAAGTAAATCCATTAAAATCGATTTTTTTGAGTTTTGAAAGCTTGCATGACTTTGGATGTCTACAGTTCCACAAATAAGGCTCGGCAGGCCTTGCGGTTTATTAACCGCTTAATCAGTTTTTGAAGAGCTATTCATTGCTGAAAACTAGAGCATTTTGTGGGCTCTGGTTGCAGAGAAATTTTGATTCAAAGTTAATCTTTCTTGTTTCAACCCAAAAACTAAAAATCTTGATATGGCCATAACTTCCAAAATAAGGCTGGTAAGAGGTTGCGGTTAACGTTGTTGAACAGATAAGATAAAGAGATAAGTCTCTGGAACCCATTGAAACGTACATATATAGCAAGGTTTTGTCAAATGCAACCAGCACATCCAAAGCAAACCCTTTTATAATGTCTAGTTTTCGAGATATTTGCATTCAAAGTTATTTTTTTGAGTTATGAAGGCTTGTATGACTTTGGATGCCTACAGTTCTGCAAATAAGGCTATGACGTCATTTTCGCTTGCAAAACACTTAATTAGTTTTTCAAGAGCTATCCATAACTGAAAACTAGAACATTCTAGGAGGTCTGGTTGCGGAGATATCTTACTTCAAAGTAAATCCATTAAAATCGATTTTTTTGAGTTTTGAAAAGTTTGCATGAGTTTGGTTGTCTACAGTCCACAGATAAGGCTCGGAATGCCTTGCTGTTTATAAACTGCTTACTCAGTTTTTGGAGAGCTATCGATTGCTGAAAACTAGAGCATTTTGTAGGCTCTGGTTGCAGAGAAATTTTGATTCAAAGTTAATCTTTCTTGTTTCAACCCAAAAACTAAAAATCTTAATATGGCCATAACTTCCAAAATAAGGCTCGTAAGAGGTTGCGGTTAACGTTGTTGAACAGATAACGGTCTGGTCTTTGCATTGCCGTTCAAAACTCAACTTTTTTTTCCAATCGATTTTCGAAAAAAAGCATGGACTACCCCCTTATCACTAAAAATTAATTTTTTTACGAAAGTCTCTGGAACCCATTGAAACGTACATATATAGAAAGGTTTTGTCAAATGCAACCAGCACATCCAAAGCAAACCCTTTTATAATGTCTAGTTTTCGAGATATTTGCATTCAAAGTTATTTTTTTGAGTTATGAAGGCTTGTATGACTTTGGATGCCTACAGTTCCGCAAATAAGGCTATGACGTCATTTCCGCTTGCAAAACGCTTTATTAGTTTTTCAAGAGCTATCCATAGCTGAAAACTAGAACATTCTAGGAGGTCTAATTGCGGAGATATCTTAATTCAAAGTAAATCCATTAAAATCGATTTTTTTGAGTTTTGAAAGCTTGCATGACTTTGGATGTCTACAGTTCCACAAATAAGGCTCGGAAGGCCTTGCGGTTTATTAACCGCTTAATCAGTTTTTGGAGAGCTATTCATTGCTGAAAACTAGAGCATTTTGTAGGCTCTGGTTGCAGAGAAATTTTGATTCAAAGTTAATCTTTCTTGTTTCAACCCAAAAACTAAAAATCTTAATATGGCCATAACTTCCAAAATAAGGCTGGGTGGAGGTTGCGGTTAACGTTGTTGAACAGATAACGGTCTGGTCTTTGCATTGCCGTTCAAAACTCAACTTTTTTTTTCCAATCGATTTTCGAAAAAAAGCATGGACTACCCCCTTATCACTAAAAATTAATTTTTTTACGAAAGTCTCGGAACCCATTGAAACGTACATATATAGAAAGGTTTTGTCAAATGCAACCAGCACATCCAAAGCAAACCCTTTTATAATGTCTAGTTTTCGAGATATTTGCATTCAAAGTTATTTTTTTGAGTTATGAAGGCTTGTATGACTTTGGATGCCTACAGTTCCGCAAATAAGGCTATGACGTCATATTCGCTTGCAAAACGCTTTATTGGTTTTTCAAGAGCTATCCATAGCTGAAAACTAGAACATTCTAGGAGGTCTGGTTGCGGAGATATCTTAATTCAAAGTAAATCCATTAAAATCGATATTTTTGAGTTTTGAAAGCTTGCATGACTTTGGATGTCTACAGTTCCACAAATAAGGCTCGGAAGGCCTTGCGGTTATTAACCGCTTAATCAGTTTTTGGAGAGCTATTCATTGCTGAAAACTAGAGCATTTTGTGGGCTCTGGTTGCAGAGAAATTTTGATTCAAAGTTAATCTTTCTTGTTTCAACCCAAAAACTAAAAATCTTGATATGGCCATAACTTCCAAAATAAGGCTGGTAAGAGGTTGCGGTTAACGTTGTTGAACAGATAAGATAAAGAGATAAGTCTCTGGAACCCATTGAAACGTACATATATAGCAAGGTTTTGTCAAATGCAACCAGCACATCCAAAGCAAACCCTTTTATAATGTCTAGTTTTCGAGATATTTGCATTCAAAGTTATTTTTTTGAGTTATGAAGGCTTGT